>OX439483.1:317567815-317957116 GCA_949320155.1 Melangyna quadrimaculata | reverse complement strand
TGCCTTTGCCTCCTTTGTGCTTCTGGTTTCGAATTTGGTTGGTTTTGCTTTTGTGATGGCAGCTAAGGGAGAGTCCAGGGCCAGCAATGACTTAATGAGATCATCCAAAGGCTTGAGGTTAAATAATTTGATGGTCTTTCTAGCTTTATTGGCGTCTGCTGAAGCTACTGGTCTTGAGGTCAAGTATTTTTTGTAGGCATTCTCACTGTTCTCAATACTCCGCTCTGGAAATTGATCATTTTTGTCAAACAAAAACTCCTCTTCCAACAAATCCTGCGGCGTGGCACAACACCAATCTTCTGTGGCAAAAATAGAAAAAGATGTGCCAGTTCGTCAACCACGAGAACAACGACCAACTCGGACAAACAATTTGGGTTTCCCTGGAAAATGCACGCTTACGACATAATCTAAATTGGGGATATCAATTACACGAGCTGCAACATCTGTGACTACGAGAACCGATACTTTTTTATATTGAAATTTGGCTGTGTTGATTTTTTGAGCATTTGAGTGGCCAGATTGAGTGAGAATTGTGGATTGGATTATGGACATCGTTCATGGCCAGTGGAGGCGGCATGTAAGGAAAAGTATACATATTGATTTGGTGTTTAAATAGAATCAGAGAATCTTTCGAGTATCGCGAGTATAATAATTGGAGTTGGAAACCACCTCGAAGTCAGCCGGCGCACTTTCGATTTTCGGAAAAATAAAAATGCTAATCGATGTATCTCTTATTGTACACTTGATTTAGCAAAACAAAATTTATGTACACCCCCTCGTTTAAAAAAAAAAAAAATAAAAAAAAAATTACTTTGTATGGAACTTTGAAACGCCCATATCTCCTTCACTATATCGGATATTTTTATGTACACGGGCTTAAATCATTCTCCTATTTCAAACCATTATTGTACATAGCACATTTTTTTTTTGTTAGACCTCCACCAATCAATAAATCGATAATGAAAATTTGCAAGCTTTACTGTGAAAATGTTTATATTAACCGCAGTCTGTTGGCAGAGTTCCCGCCCATGGCTCAGTCGTGAGTTCGAATCCTACCCGGGAAAAAACTTTTTTTTTTAATTCACTTATTTTATTTACTTTTCAAAAAAAAATAACTTTTTACAAAAAAAAATAAACTTTTTTACAAAAAAAAAAATAAACTTTTTTACAAACAAAAATTAACTTTTTTACAAAGAAAAATTAATTTTTTTACAAAAAAAAATTAATATTTTTACAAAAAAAAAATAAACCTTTTTACAATAAAAAAAAAGTTTTTTAGAAAAATAAACTAAAAAAAATAAAAATTTTTATAAAAAAAATTAACTTTTTGACAAAAAAAAAATTAACTTTTTTACAAGAAAAAAATAAACTTTTTTACAAAAATAAATAACTTTTTTACAAAAAAAGAAAATATGTTTCATTCAACAAAAATTTAAAAAAAAATGTGAATTATTCAATCATTTTGTTATTTTGGTTATTTTATCTTAACTAAAGTGAATTTTGAATTCAGCCTAATTTAAAATATTATTTACTTCAGTCTTAAACTTTTAAATCAAAAATCTGTTTTTGTACACCCCTAGTTAATTTTTAAATAAATTTTCAAAAAACTTAAAAAAGTGAATTTTTTCATTAATTTTGTTATTTTGGTTATTATTTCTTAACTAAAGTGAATTTTGAATTCTGCCTAATTTAAAATATTATTTACTTCAGTCTTAAATTTTTAAATCAAAAATCTGTTTTTGTACACCCCTACTTAATTTTTAAATAAATTTTCAAAAAACTTAAAAAAGTGAATTTTTTCATTTATTTTGTTATTTTGGTGATTATTTCTTAACTAAAGCGAATTTTGATATCTGCATAATTTTTAAATATAATCTACATCAATCTTAAACATTTATATCAAAAATCTGTTATTGTACACCCCTAGTTAATTTTTAAATAAATTTTCAAAAAACTAAAAAAACTGAATTTTTCATTAATTTTGTTATTTTAGTTATTTTTTCTCAATGGAGAACTGGGCATGGTTTTTTTGCTAGCATGTTTCTTTAGCGAGCATTTTAATTTCTCACTTTTGTACTTTTGTACAAAAGTAGGTCTATGTAGTTGAGGCTTAAGGAATGTACCTGTAAAATACAAAAACAACTTAAGTCCTTATGAATTAGCTAAGTCCAGATAATAATCGGTTCTTAACTTAAGTTCAGATAGAAAAAGTACTGCCTGCTCAAATTACTATTTTGCTATCGATAGTTTGTATGAAAACGTAAAAATATCTGAGCCAACGAATGAAAATATTTTTTTATAAACAAAAAACAATGGACGACCATTGTTTTGTAAATTAATTTTGTTCTGACTTGTGATTTAAAATTGCGTTTTTTCACATTTTTTTGTTTTACTAACGATCGGAATAATTTTCTATACGAGATTTCTTTTTATTTGAATGTATTTTGTTTCTATTTTGCATTTTTTTTTTTCAAAAGCTGTTAGTTAGTGATGAGAATATCTGAGTTTCGTGATAGTGCTGGGCATTTTTGCTTTGATGACTTTTCTAAGTTCGGATGCCGTTTTTTGCGACAATTTTATCTGAACCTGAAAAAAAAACACGGCTATTGTTGCCATTCCATTAAATGTAATCTCTACACCATAGCAACTCAACTTCAAATGGGGCTCTCAACTCACGTGACGAAACACCTGGCTTGAAAATCCGACCCTAATCCAACTCGAGCTCTCGATTCTGTTTGTAAACGGGGAAACAAATGTCCAACATCACAACCATAATCCAATCAACAAACAGTGAATTTTTACTCACTGGGCAAAATATGTCATGGTGTTCATTAACCTTTTACCACTTCTTCCAATAAAATTCACTTACACATTCAACAAAAACCAGACACGCACAAGAAACGTCATCCATAGTTAAGTTCAAAAACTTGTTTAAAACGTAACAGGCTGCCTCCACAGGCCATGAACGATGGGAGGACTATGAACTTAACTAAAAAAAATCCAAAGGAGTCCAAAAAATCCATGTTTATCCAGCGTTATGTCGAACAAAATTACTGGCCGACTCCACAGGCCATATACAAATGTCCAACATCACAACCATAATCCAATCAACAAACAGTGCAGTTTTACTCACTGGGCAAAATATGTCATGGTGTTCATTAACCTTTTACCACTTCTTCCAATAAAATTCACTTGCACATTCAACAAAAACCAGACACGCACAAGAAACGTCATCCATAGTTAAGGTCAAAAACTTGTTTAAAACGTAACAGGCCGTCTCCACAGGTCGTGAACGATGTGAATGTGCAAGACTATGAACTTAACTAAAAAAAATCCAAAGGAGTCCAAAAATGCATGTCCATGCAGCGTTAAGGCTCTCCCAAACCAATGCGGAACATTCGTTGCGGCGAAAAAACATTCGCATGTCAAAATTTATTTACATGGTGATATATGAGAGTGCCCACACCAACGCGGCGGAGAAACATATGAAATAATTTTGAGTGACGAATGTTTTTTCGCCGCAACGAATGTTTCGCATTGGTTTGGGAGAGCCTGTAAGCCTACTTTTGTACAAAAGTACAAAAGTGAGAAATAAATATCTTTTCTGAAGACACCTGCTTGCAAAAAAAACAATGGAAAATTGTGCATGGTGGTTTAATTTATGAGTCAGAAAAATTTTCGTATGGATTTTTGCAAGCATGTTGCTTTAGCGAGCAATTTAATTTCTCACTTATGTACTTTTGTACTAAGGTATAAGTCTATGCAGTTAAGGGCCAGTTTCACAGTCATAGAAGTTGCACTAAAGTGCGCAATATCGGATAAAAATTTTTCGCAGTGTAAACCTACCTGAATAAGTTGCACTTAAGTCTCCCGTGTTGGGCATTTAAGTGTCACTAACCCAGGCTGCCAAAATTACTACAAAGTACCAATATGCTAAACTTAAGTGCTACTTTTTCCGGTAAGTGTTCACTGTGAAACTGGCCCTAAAGCTTTATGTCGAACAAAATTACAGGCCGACTCCACATGCCATACAGATGTCCAACATCACAACCACAATCCAATCAACAAACAGTGCATTTTTACTCACTGGGCAAAATATGTCATGGTGTTCATTAACCTTTTACCACTTCTTCTAACTTTTCCAATAAAATTGACTTACGCGTTCAACAAAAACAAGACACGCACAAGAAACGTCATCTCATGGTCAGTCTTTGAACATCCAGCCCTCCGTCTTGTTCAAAACGTGACAGGCTGCCTCCACAGGCCATGAACGATGGCAGAACTATGAACTTATCTAAACAAAATCCAAAGGAGTCCACAAAAATCCATGTCCATGCAGCTACAAGTCGAAAAAAATTACAGGCCGACTCCACAGGCCATACAGATGTCCAACATCACAACCACAAATCCAATCAACAAACAGTGCATTTTTACTAAATAATATTTTAAATTAGGCAGAATTCAAAATTCACTTTAGTTAAGAAATAATAACCAAAATAACAAAATCAATGAAAAATTCAGTTTTTTAAGTTTTTTGATAATTTATTTAAAAATTAACTAGCGGTGTACAATATCAGATTTTTGATTTAAGTGTTCAAGATTGAAGTAAGTAATATTTACAAATTATGCAAAATTCAAAATTCGCTTCAGTTAAGAAATAATAACCAAAATAACAAAGTTAATGAAAAATTCAGTTTTTTAAATTTTTTGAAAATTTATTTAAAAATTAACTAGGGGTGTTCAATATCAGATCTTTGATTTAAGTGTTCAAGATTGAAGTAAGTAATATTTACAAATTATGCAAAATTCAAAGTTCGCTTCAGTTAAGAAATAATAACCAAAATAACAAAATTAATGAAAAATTCAGTTTTTTAAGTTTTTTGATAATTTATTTAAAAATTAACTAGAGGTGTACAATACCAGATTTTTGATTTAAGTGTTCAAGATTGAAGTAAGTAATATTTACAAATTATGCAAAATTCAAAATTCGCTTTAGTTAAGAAATAATAACCAAAATAACAAAATTAATGAAAAATTCAGTTTTTTTAATTTTTTGAAAATTTATTTAAAAATTAACTAGGGGTGTACAAAAACAGATTTTTGATTTAAAAGTTTAAGACTGAAGTAAATAATATTTTAAATTAGGCAGAATTCAAAATTCACTTTAGTTAAGAAATAATAACCAAAATAACAAAATTAATGAAAAATTCAGTTTTTTAAATTTTTTGAAAATTTATTTTAAAATTAACTAGGGGTGTACAATATCAGATTTTTGATTTAAGTGTTCAAGATTGAAGTAAGTAATATTTACAAGTTATGCAAAATTCAAAATTCGCTTTAGTTAAGAAATAATAACCAAAATAACAAAACTAATGAAAATTCAGTTTTTTAAGTTTTTTGAAAATTTATTTAAAAACTAACGAGGGGTGTACGAAAACAGATTTTTGATTTAAAAGTTTAAGACTGTAGTAAACAATATTTTTAAATTATGCAGAATTCAAAATTCGCTTTAGTTAAGATAAAATAACCAAAATAACAAAATGATTGAATAATTCACTTTTTTACATTTTTTTTTTAATTTTTGTTGAATGAAACATATTTTCTTTTTTTGTAAAAAAGTTATTTATTTTTGTAAAAAAGTTTATTTTTTTCTTGTAAAAAAGTTAATTTTTTTTTGTAAAAAAATTAATTTTTCTTTGTAAAAAAGTTTTTTTTTTTTTTAAAGTTTATTTTTTTTTTGTCAAAAAGTTAATTTTTTTATAAATTTTTTTATTTTTTTTTAATTAATTTTTCTAAAAAACTTTTTTTTTTTGTAAAAAAGTTTATTTTTGTTTGTAAAAATTTTAATTTTTTTTGTAGAAAAATAAATTTTTCTTTTGATTTTTTTTTTGATTTTTTTTTGTCAAAAAGTTAATTTTTTTTATAAAAATTTTTATTTTTTTTATTTTATTTTTCAAAAAAACTTTTTTTTTATTGTAAAAAGGTTTATTTTTTTTTTGTAAAAATATTAATTTTTTTTGTAAAAAAATTAATTTTTCTTTGTAAGAAAGTTAATTTTTTTTTGTAAAAAAGTTTATTTTTTTTTTGTAAAAAAGTTTTTTTTTTTTGTAAAAAAGTTTATTTTTTTTTTGTAAAAAGTTATTTTTTTTGAAAAGTAAATAAAATAAGTGAATTAAAAAAAAAGTTTTTTCCCGGGTAGGATTCGAACTCACGTGGGCGGGAACTCTGCCAACAGACAGCGGTTAATATAAAGATTTTCACAGTAAAGCTTGCAAATTTTCATTATCGATTTATTGATTGGGGGAGGTCTAAAAAAAAAATGTGCTATGTACAATAATGGTTTGAAATAGGAGAATGATTTAAGCCCGTGTACATAAAAATATCCGATATAGTGAAGGAGATATGGGCGTTTCAAAGTTCCATACAAAGTAATTTTTTTTTATTTTTTTTTTTTTAAACGAGGGGGTGTACATAAATTTTTTTTGCTAAATCAAGTGTACAATAAGAGATACATCGATTGGCATTTTTATTTTTCCGAAAATCGAAAGTGCGCCGGCTGACTTCGAGGTGGTGAGTTGGAACTAGGTAGCCACGTTTAGTGATTCCTTTTAGAATATCATATCCTAAGCCCATAGATTGAAAACCGGCACTTTACTTTACTTTTCCACCACCTTTGATGGACTTGATATCAAAATCCTTGTTGCCACCATCCATTGATGGAATTTATCCTTGAAGGGTTTTTTTATGTCGTTTTCTATTGGAGGTTCGGAGTTACTTCTTTTTGACTCCGCTTTCTCAAAAATAATTCGACGAGTAATGTTTTCGGAGTTTTTTTTCTGTTCCGGAGTTAATAAAAAGAAGTAGGCCCGGAACACACATACATATACATTGTAAACCCTTTCATCAGATTATTTTGTCAAATTGATTTCACTCGACTAAACGTGCAAAATATATGTACCTATATAAATATCAGACAATTTACGCACAAACAAATAAATATTTTACAAATAAGTCTCGAAACAATTGTTGGTGGGCTGGTTGCTGCTGACCAAAAAGAGCAGTTGTCTGTTGAGTGCTTGCTCCGAACAGCCCTCCAGTATTGGCAGCAGGCTAGGCTGGTAGGCAGGTAGTCTTTGACACGTAGCTCTTGCAGGGACTTTGCTTCATATTCTTTCACTGCGGTGATGCAATGTTGTTTTGTGTTAATATTATTGGGAGTTGCAACTTTCAGACGAAGCCAGTACTGCCCGCTGTAGCTTGGGGTTGGCCAAATGCAGCCGTAGCACCAGCAAAGGCAATTGTTGGCTGCTGAGCGGCTTGATCAAACGATCCAACTCCAGCTGTGTTAGTTGGTGGTTTGGCCAAACAAAGATGTTGTTGGTTGGGCTGCTGATTGGCCGAAACCAAAGACAGGTGGTTTTGCTGCCAAAAATTCAGATGTAGATGATTGTCCGAAGAGAAATGTTTGTGGTTCTGCTGGCTGGTTGGCTCCAAAAATTGAAGTATTAAAGGAAAAAAATATTATTATTGCAGAAATTTTAAAATGTTTTTTGTAAGAAAAAAGTCTCAAGTGTTTTTTTGTAGTGACTCCAGTCATGTTTATGATTAGTTGTTCTGATTTCTCGACTTGATGCATTAGGGCAAGAATTTGCAATTGGTTCGCAATGAAATGTTGCTGTTGTTGCTGGTAATTACCAACTGCTGATGATACTGACCAGCGGCGGTGAAGGTTAGCACAGCCGAAATAGCTTTTCGGTCGGCTTGAGTGAGATAGGGATTGGCCAGTTAAATAACTAAACCGTGTTTACATATCTCTCCAAGGGCCACCGATATATGCAACATTTGAGAATTGGGCAGACTCAAAATTGCATTGAATTGAAGTTGAGCGAATGCTGTTATATGACCTGGAAATAAACACAACAATCTTTAAATTAATGATACAGTTTAAGAAAAGTTAATTAACTTTTATTGAAGTTAAAATGAAAACTTACACGATTTTAGAACTGCCAGAAACAGACTGGACTGTCACTTTTGATAAAACAACAACAAAAAACTTACCTGTCAGTTTAAGCAAATTGCGCCATTTTGTTTTTTAATCCACCACTCACACATCCGTGGATATGAAAAAAAGAGTAGATTAAGAGAGTTTTCTCTTATTCACCTCAAATACATTTTGCGGGTGTTTAAGGCAAGGGGGGTACGAGTCGGCCCTCTAGGTAGTATACTTAGGCTGGTATTCACCGAGCGCTCGTAAACTGCTCTTTACTTTATGAGCTTCTTCACTTGAAAATTATTTGTGCTATTCACCAGCCACTCATAAGTACTTTTCGATGTCCGAAAAAGAGAGAGGTTCTCTCTCTATCAGGCAGACCCAAACTGTGAAATCAAACTGTTTTCGAAAATGAGTGACAGCTGGCGTTAAGACAAAATGTCAACAATTAAAAGAATCAAACAAAAAAATTCTTAAATCTGAAAATCCTATTTAAATATTAAAAAAGTATACTCATTATACTCTTGTTTTTTGTTTTTTATCAAATAATCGTGCAAAACACAGATCCAAGTTGGTCTTTTGTTTGTAGTTTCATTTACGTTTCATAAAAATAAACCTAACTGTCTGTGATATGCTAAGTATAATTCGAATCGCTAGAAAGGCGAACGAAAAAGATCATCCGATTCTCCCGCCTCGGGTTGCAAGGATCACAATTCCTCAAGCAGTCGTAATCGCAATCGTTCGAGATCCCGTTCTCCATCCAAAGAGCAAAGAATAATTCGATCAATTCCTGCTGCTATTGGAAGACAACAAAAAGATGAATCAACAAGCTGCTGTTTTGCGCTGCGCCCACCGCTTAGTGATGAAGCTCCGAAAACACCAATTGTTATAAGCAAAACAGACGGTACTCTGATTGGACTCCCTACATATTATAACCCCAATATTATCAATACTACAAAATGTGCAGAACAACAGTCTAGACCTGGGCAACATTCGCCCGCCATCAGGCATGGAATCATTGAGAATTTCTGGTTGCTATAAAGATCCGCAGAATCCGCAATTATTTAGAATACGCAAGAAATCGTTACCTGCTAGACTCAATGATACTGCTAGATGAACTGCTAGATTCAAGCATTAAATCCGAGAATTTAGATCACAGCCTGAACAACACAACAATGAGTAATTATGAAACGGCTATGATTTTGATGATAGCACAATTACACTGCAAATCTGTTCGGAGATACTTCCTCGTGATGGTTACGATTCAAATAAAACGACGCAACTACAATCTCATTTTAGTTTTGCCGAATCAACTCCAAGAAATATTAGAATGTCAACGGTGTTAAGAGGACATTAACTCCAAAACAAAAGGGGAAACTTGTTAAGGACCGTTTTTAAACATACACAATTGTAGCAGATTTCGCTCTGAACAAAAACTTAAGCGGTGAGATGCAGGAATAAGATTTTAAAGGAGACGAAGATAAAGTATTGCCAACAAATATTGGGGAAATTGAAGATGTATGTATGCAGGTGAAGATTCGGTTGGGCATGTATTAAGGAAGAGTCCTTCAGCGATCCAAAGAAGAAATGCAAATCCAGAACGCAATCGCACACGAACAAATCAGCTATACTTGGGATCAGCTATATAATTTTGATGTAAGTACATAAATTAATTAAATTCTTAAAATTAAAGGAGACATAAGTTCTTAAACTCAAAGGAGACATATGTCGTTAAAAAGGTATTTTTGTATATATGAATA
Source organism: Melangyna quadrimaculata (assembly GCA_949320155.1). Taxonomy (NCBI): domain Eukaryota; kingdom Metazoa; phylum Arthropoda; class Insecta; order Diptera; family Syrphidae; genus Melangyna; species Melangyna quadrimaculata. The sequence continues at coordinate 317,947,366 of OX439483.1, read as the reverse complement.
CTTACTATGGCAGCTCATTCCAAATCGCTGTGCGAAAAAAGTAATTGGCCAACAAAAATTGTAATTTGGTGAATATTATTTAAACACATATAATGTAAGTATGTAGTATAAATGAGAAGTTATAATTAAGTAGTACAATTAAGTTCTGCTCCGCTTTGGCCACCGTCAATTGCTGATGCTGAAGATTTTTTGGGTCTTGTGCGCCGTTTGGATATTCTTTCATCCCTACGTCTGGAGCTGTGTTGGGGGCACCTGGAGATATGTATATTAATTTCCCGATGATGAGACTGTTCCAACACAGCTGCGGAAGTAGTTTTCGACATTATCTGCGTCATTGAGGGGACCGTAGTTGGGATTACTGCCGGTGCTGGCGATTACTGGTACACGTTGATGCTTGTTCGACTCGAGATTTTTTTATATCTCCTTGGATCCATTCTATACACAGAGCGCTCGGTGAATACCAGCCTAAGAATCTCGATTTGTATAGGGACATTCAGCTTATATGCGTAAGACTCTGTTGCACTCGTCTGAAATAGAAAAAAATAAAAATCATTAACATCTAAAGAATTTTGAAAAAATAAAATAAATCTTACCTGCAAGTACACAACCTGGTGAAATTCTTCTTGGTGCATATGCCGCTGCGGTGTACTGCAACTCGATATTTTTTTGTTAGGCTGAAAACGAAAAGAAACACCAGTTAAAACGAATACAACGATAACGCACATTTAATTACACTTATTTACAAACGAATATGACAATAAACTAGAATAAAACTTACAAAATAATTTACACACAAAAATGCGGGAAGAAACAAATAACACCAACCTAGACAAGATGACAGTACAGAGATACGACACACTTGACAAATAGTACTACAGGCATAGTAAGTGGAACGTAGCGAGTAATGAATGGGTTTTGGGTGTATGGGTTATATTTGTAAGTAGGGGAATATGTTCCATTTCTCGAAGCAATAATGGCCACCGTTTTGGAAGGGCCAATTCACAATGATGCTTTTTGGGTTTGAGTCCTAGATTTGGGTTGGAGGACATAATAAGTAGCAGTCACTACTTCAGGGATAGATAATGGTATGTTTGGAGGTGGGTGCGGAGAAAGGTAGTACGAGAGAAAATCATTAGAAATACTTTCAGGCGGTACAGTTGGGGAGCGGTGGACCTGAGCAAGTATGGGTGGTGGTAGCTTTTAACGAAAAGCGGTATGAGCCAACTGGTGTACTTCAAATCCAGCACAGAAAAGAACATAAGAAATAATTTGACATTGTTAAAGTCATCAGCCTGAAGAGTGTGTCGCTCAGAGTCGGTAGCAAAAAGTCCTATTTTACCATTAGGCAGTGCGGATCTCTTTCTTACTACATTATATTTGTACCTAGTTCTAAGTAGTGAATAATATTCCAAACCTACCCGAGTGAAAAAAAAAATTAAAATTAAAATTGAAATAAACGTCCACCGTTGGATTCGAATCAAGGAAAATACGAAAAGAGCAAATAGGGTGTGATAAGCGGAATCATCTGAGAGCCGTGAATCAAAAAACCAAAAAAAAAGAAGGAAAAAATAAAAGACAAGCGAGGAGATAGGGCAAAACCGATCTAACATATATATATATAACGTATCCAAAATAAAGTCAGTTGGGTCAAGCCCGGAGTAGTAGAATACCGTTAGCAATAAGGGGATTTAGGTGTTGCTAGGGGCGACTTGGCGGTCCACGGTAACGATTTGATCGTGGCCGCCTATATATTTTTTGTTGGATTTTTTTTCTGATGTCGGCGCAACGAAATACGAAGCAGAACCTGAGAGGAGCCTACAGTGGGGCGTGTTCCAAAATTTTTTTAATAAATTGTATTTATTGTTTCAATTAATATTTTTTTTGCGTGATATTGCTTGTTGATATTGTCTTTTGTAAGGACCCTAGTCAATCAATTAGCTTTGCACTCTTCAAGTGACTAGAAAAAAAAAAGAAAGAAAAACAACCGGAAGGTAAGGGTAGGAAGCCATAGAAACCCCTCTCGCTTTCGTTAGCGCCACCTACGGTCGATTTAGCCTTTTGGGGCAGAAAATTTTTGGGTAGACGTACACCTTTATAGAGCTCTGTGCAGGTAGGGTCTCCATTCGTACGGCAAAATAATTGAGTGCCTCACTAAAGGAGAGCAATCCTAGAACTAGCGGCCCGAAGGAAGTAGGGCGAGGTTTTATTTTTGGTTGTCTTTAACCTTTACTCGGTTTAAATAATTACAAAAAAAAAAAAAAATATAAAACAAACAAAAAAAACAAAAAAAAAGGAAAACAAAAAAAAATGTAGTTAATTCTTTGTTAACAATCTTATTTATTTATTTGTATCTCTTCAACATTTATCTATTTATTTATATTAATTTCCCTTAAAAACATTATTTATTTATTTACAATTTTTTTGATTTCCATCATTTCATTGAAATTATTTAATTATCATTTATTTTGGGTCATGTAAATTTTAAGAGAGGTCCAACACCTTAAATTAATAAATGTTTGTAAGTCGCGCAACGCCAGGTGTGTTTTAATGAGCTGTCCAAGCGGCTCGATGGCTTGTTAGATTCTTTTTTTTTTCAGGGGGTGGACGGGGCGGCGGACTTCATTCAGTAGGATGATCTGAGGACGACTTTTGGTACGATCAGCTCCAGGGGAGTCCGAAAATTCCTGCCACGGACTCATGGCCGGGAGGGCGGCGCACCTGCTAAACACCAGCGGTTCATTTGGGTAAGCTTGGTTATGTGGCAACATCAGTAGTTTTTTTTTTGTTCCCCTTGGCACAAATTTATTTTTGCTGCTGGTACAGTTTGACCTCGGCACAAGATCCCCCCATATCCGGCGAGCTGAGCCGTGCCTCGCAAGCGTGCCAGTTCCGGGGTCCGACACTTCATTCCCCGTTCAGACCGTCATCGGCTTCCTACTTTCTTGTCTATTTATTATTTCCTTTTTCATTCCGTTTAGTTGGTCTATCCTTTGCTTTTTGCATTTTCTTCCTTTTCACTTACCTCCATTTTACTTACCCTCACTTTCCTTCTCTACAACCACATTTACTTACATCTATCCTTTCAGCTGGACGGTTGGAACGTTTCCTCTATGCCTTCCTATATCCCTCTGCCTAAATCCTACCTATCCCAAACACAATCCCATACTCACCGTTTCCTATCCTAGTTGCCAGCAACAAATGGTGCCCATCCGTGAAGTCTAGTTTTTGTTTCCATCCATTCACTGATTTTACTCCCAGTGTCATCATCTGACGAAACGTATGTCGTGTTGCAAGATCGCGTTAGAATGCTTGAACACTTGCAACGTGAAATTAGATGATGCTAGTGAAAGCGGAATTTCCTGAAATTTGTTTTATCCCAAATCACCACCGTCATCGGCGTTCGAACCTCCTGCATGTCTTCAAACAGAAGGTCATTACGAACTGTTGAATCGCGGCAGGAGTTTAGAATTCCGATGCGGAGGTAAATTCACCCCAGTTCTCAATTGCTGCCACTGATGAGTCAGAGAGGAATCGTATGTCTTGGTTAGGATAGCTCCTTAGAAGGCCCGACTAATTGCGACGAGGAATCTCGGTCACATCAGCGATAGCAAAAGTGAACTAACAAAATATTTATGTTGTCACTTTGGATGTTTTTTTTTGCTTACCTGCCACATAACAAAGCGACAAAAGAAACCAAATTTAGCTTACCAATATCGTCTTAAGATCAGATATCATAGTCATCGTCAAAAATAGGACCGGTGAAGAAGCCACCTCCTAGACCCCCGATCGTAATGAAATAAAACAACTACAACAAAAAAACAAACATTTATCTCCAATTAGATTTGAGTACATATAAACATAAATCATAGGTACATACAAATATAAAATCAAACTATTTTTACGAACAAATCACCAAACACATATAGGGACTATCTGTCTTTTATCAACATATAAATATTCGTTTAGTGTTCAAAGTAACATTATTTTTACGTTTTACATTTTATATTTTTTTTTACTTGTCAGTTTTCAATTCAATTTAAAAACTTCGTTTAGTGCAAATTAACATTTTACATTTTTAATTGCTTTTTGGCTTTTCAGTTTTCAGTGAGCTTATAAATCTCGTTTAGTGTTCAAAGTTTTACATCGTACATTTTACATTTTGTTGCCTTTAGTAGTCAGTATATATAGAGTGAATCAAATTTTTAAGTTTTATTTAACAATAGGTAGGAACACAAATTAGCTTTTGGAACAAATTAATACACACAAATTTTGTTTTCAGCTGGAAGGAAGGATTTATGAGTTAAGTTTTAGAAAATAGTTTAGAAGATAAAGCAATTTGCATTCTTTTTATAACATAGTTTAAAAAGATTTGTGTGAAATACAAATATCTTTAGTATAAGTAGTATAGCCAGTTTAGTATAGTAAGAAGTAGAATATAGATTGAAAAAAAAGGTATATTTTCAATTTGCTTAGATAGTAGGATTGTTATACGTAAATAGCTAGGTAGCGAAAATAAATAATAAGGTTTTATAAATACAATTAGGCTAAGCAGTTTTTATATTCCAAACATTTTTTTTTATATATTTAAAGCTTTGGCTGTTAAATTTTAATTTTTTGTTTTATAGTAGGTACAATTCTTTGTTTTTAGGTTTAAGAATATAACATATTAGAATAGTTAATTAAATTTTTGAAAGTTACATAAGATACAGTAGGTTAAAATTTTGTTTGGAGAGTTACATAGTAAACTTAAATTAAAATTAAAAAAAAAAAATCAATTCAGAGTTATAGATAATAATTTTAAGGTTGATTTTTAATTCGGCTGGTGACATATTCTTCATTGAAGGGCGGCAGATGAGAACTATAGGGAAAGAAGATTAGTAAAGCAAATACAACCATCAGAAATCGAGTAATCACTCGTTTGTTTGCTAAGAAACAATTAGATATTACAAAGGTTTCAAATATGGCACCGGTAAAACATTCGCCTTTTAAGAAAGTGGCTAACCCAACAGCTCCACCAGAAACCAATGCGGTTCCACCCGCGGCACCTCCGGCTGTACCACCTAAGCCTGCAAGTAAGTCGGTTAGTGTCGAATCTCTCGTGGCGCCTTCTTTTAGTACTATTTCTGGGTTAGGAGGCTCTTCGGTGGGTGGGCAGTCTAGAGAGCCAGACAATGTAATGGCTAGGCCCGAAACTGAAAGAAATAGACAAAATACTTTTGATGAGTGGGTACAGGGTAAAGAAAGGGTGACTGATAGAAACCCAATAGATTGGTCCGATTCCTTAGGAGCTCGGGTGAACCTTAGGGGTGGGTGAAGATCTCCTTCCAAGGGATTGGGATGCGGAACCTGTGCCGGAGTTAGTTAATGTCCACCAAGAATCAGGTGGTTTCCAAGCTCCGAGGGAGCGGATTATGAACCCGCGAACCAATCATTATGATTGTGAAATTTTGATGGGGGTGAACAACGGCCATCAACAAAATAGCGCTCCATCTGCATATGTCGGTTCGTGGAGAACTCGACTTTATGAAGATAGGAGGTTTTTTGAGACCGGAGCAGTTCCGAAAGCCACCAAGACGACACCAAGAGTGATGGGTCCCGATCCGATAGTAAGGACTGAAAAAACACCAGAGGTACCAAAGGAAGTAGTTTCACAAAGTCATAACAGAAACAATAAACTAACCGATGTTAGGGCTGAACCAACTCCTGACGACAATAACATTTCGGCAGAAATGAAAACTGTCATCAATTTAGCAGTCGTCCAGGCGTACGAGTCATATACAAACTCTTTGAGAGAGGAAATTTCCGAGTCCCTGAAGGTAGAGGCTAGGAGGAATTTCCTGGAGTTTTTGGGTGGCATCAACCGAACCATTCGGCCAGAACCACCTGTGGAGGAACGATCGCCAAAGCCACCGGCGGATCGGCTTAGGACCCGACCTTACGACACCGCTCAGGCCGCAACTAGTGGACGTGAGCTACCAACTTCGTCGGTCCGTTTTAGAACTCCGACCGACACAGATTTAGGTTATGCAAATCGTCGGCCTGAGATGGATTTTAATTATGCATATCGGCGACCGGATACGGATTTCGGTTATTCGAATCGTCGTCCTGATTGGGATTTTGACCTGCCGATTGGGAGACATCAGCCGTCGTCATCCGCTCCGGATTACGATCGGAGCATGGGAGATCCTCACGGTAGGGGTAATCGGCAACAAAATTATCCGCAGAACCGAACACCTGAAATTAGAATGGATAAGTGGAGATTAACATTTAATGGAAATCTGAAATACGTCGAGACCAGTATAGGTGCTCCTGGGCTGAGATTTTGCGGTATTTCCATCTCCTGCTAACAGGAGCCGCCAACGACTGGTACTGGCAATTTCAGCGGGCTCATTATAGTACCGATTGGCCAACGCTTCGGGACGCCTTAATGCGCCAGTTTCGGAATTCAAAGACCGATTTAGATATTATGACGGACATAATGGACCGGCAGCAGGGTACCTGGGAGTCCAGTGACGATTATTTTGCGGCAGTGAACAAAATGAAGTCTCAGCTCAGGATGCATATGCCGGAACATGAACTCGTGTGGGTTTTGAAAGACAATTTGAACGAGCGGATCAAACGGTTGGTGTTTCCACAGGCGGTTTATTCACTAGACCAATTGAGGATAGCCTGCAAGGATGCTGAGCGTGCGTTTTCAGGGCGAGAAAGGGACGGTCCGAAACCGCAGAGGCCACCGGCACGGCATCGGGCAAACGAAATCGAGCTCGTGGATGATGCTTCCCAACAATTCCAGGAGGAGAACCTAGCCGCCTTTCACCATTCAGGCGCTCGTCCGAAGAGCGGTCCAAGATATGGAGATTCAAAGAATCTGACCTGCTGGAACTGTAGGAGTCCTGGGCATTCCTTTATGGATTGTCCATCACCAGTTCGGAACGATTTTTGTTACCGATGTGGTCAGGAAGGGGTTATTACTCCGAAATGCCGCATCTGCAACCCGGAAAACCTTGTGAGGAGCGCGACATCTTTGGGGGAGTCGCGTTCGACTCAGAAACCCCCAGAACACCTAGAGAAGAAGTAACAGAAGAAGAAAATACATGTAAAATAAAAATATTAAGAAGAGATGGAAATACAAAAATAGAAAACGAAAAAAAACTTACAGAATTGAAACCTCTCAGCATTCGAGTGAGAGAGTACAATATCGCTAAAAATAGAATTTTTACAAATGAAATAGGGAAAATTACAAATAGAATTTTGAAAACAAGAGCGCGGTACAAATTAAGAAAAGAAACGAAGAAGAACATTTTGGCAACGGTAGTCGATACAAATACAGACCCCCGACCGTATGCTAAAATATCCTTAGCAGGAAAAGAATATTTAGGACTTTTGGATAGTGGGGCCAGTGTTAGTATTTTAGGGAAAAATTGTATTTCCGCAATCAATTCTTTGAAAATACCATTACTGCCCTACAAAGCAAATGTAAAAACTGCGGATGGAAAAAACAAGGAAATAGTCGGAAAAATCCAAGTGCAAGTAGAATACAAAAATCAAACTCACGCTCTGACCTTTTACTTAGTGCCCAATTTAGACCAAGAGTTATACCTTGGGGTTGACTTTTGGAGGGCTTTTCAAATTGCCCCTAACATCGTAAGCTCCGTCTCAATTCTGGAAGAGGCCGAATCTCCGTGAACGCTCATCAACTGTCGCCGGATCAGCAGTGCAAGTTGGTGGCGGTGAAGGGGAAATTTTTAGATTTTGATCGTCACGGTCTCGGAAAAACGTCTCTAATGGAGCATGTTATAGATACCGGATACGCGATACCTGTCAAACAGCGTCACTACCCTGTTTCTCCGGCGGTGCAAGCCCTCTTATACCAAGAATTAGATAGGATGTTGAAGCTCGGCGTTATTGAGGAAAGTGAGAGTCCTTGGTGCTCGCCCGTTGTCCTTATCAAGAAGGCAGGCAAAAACAGTAACGCGGTTAGTAAAAAGGATGCAAACCCACTCTCTCATATCGACGGACTTCTCAGCCGTTTACCAGACACCTATTATATTAGTAGCGTCGATCTGAAAGAGGCTTTCTGGCAAATTCCGCTGGAGAAGGAGAGGAGAGAGAAAACTGCGTTTGCGGTACCGGGGAGACCCTTGTACCAATTTACGGTCATGCCCTTTGGGTTGTGCAACGCAGCTCAGAGGCTATGTCGCTTAATGGACAAGGTTATTTCTGCACGACTCAGAGATCGAGTTTTCGTTTATCCAGACGACCTGCTCATTATAGCACCAGATTTCGAAACCCATATTACCGTGTTGGACGAAGTGGCCGAATGTCTGCGAAAGGCGAATCTCACCATCAACGTGAAAAAATCCAAATTTTGCTTTAAAGAGCTTAAATATTTGGGTTTCATCGTTGATGGTGGGAAGCTGAAAGCAGACCCTGCTAAGGTGGAAGCGGTAGTGGATTTTCCCTTACCGAAAAATCCAAGGCAGGTTCGTCGGTTACTGGGCTTAGCGGGGTGGTATAGGCGATTTATTCGAGATTTTTCCACCCTAACCGCTCCTCTAACCGATACACTGAAGAAGAAAAATGAAAAATTTTGAATGACAGGAGAGGCGATAGCAGCATTCGAGGCATTGAAAGTAGCGTTGACGACAGCTCCGGTACTCACGCATCCGGATTTCTCGAAGAGATTCTTCATTCAGTACGATGCTTCCGATTCCGGAATTGGGGCGGTGTTATTTCAGAAGAATTATGCCGAGAAAGAATGTCCAGTGTCTTATTTCTCCCAAAAATTAAATGCGTGTCAACGAAATTATACGGTGACCGAGAGAGAGTGCATGGCTGCGGTAATGGCAGTGAAAAAGTTCAGGCCCTATGTAGAGGGTATGGCCTTTACAATTATCACCGACCACTCCAGCCTTAAGTGGCTGATGAATATGAAAGACCTAAACGGCAGATTGGCCAGGTGGAGTCTTAGTCTTCAAGCTTTTACCTTCGACATAGAGCACCGAAAAGGATCGCTCAATGTCGTGCCAGATACTCTTTCTCGGGCGCACGTAGACAGTGTAGAAATAGCAGAAGTAGCACCATTAGTAGATTTAGATTCGGAGGAGTTTAGATCCGAAGAATATCAATCCTTAATAGCAACAGTTCAAAACAATAGCCAAGAATTGACAGATTTGAAAATTGAAGACAATTTTGTATATAAAAGAGCTCTGCCGGTAGGGGGTGATGAGTCAACGTTAAATAACACATGGCGTTTGTGGATTCCTTCTGGCTTGACAGAGGAAATAATTAGACTGACTCACGAACCTCCGCAAGTAGCTCATGGCGGAATCGCTAAAACGCTTCACCGAATAAGACAGTACTTTTTCTGGCCGAATATGACGGTTCAGATCAAGAAATTCATGTCTGAATGTGCTATATGTAAACAGAGTAAATCTACAAATCAAATTCTTCGTCCACCTATGAGTAGTAATTTTGTCACAGACCTTCCCTTTCAAAAACTCTTTATTGATTTTTTGGGCCCATACCCAAGATCAAAAGCAGGGAATGCATATGTTTTTGTAGTGTTAGATCATTTGTCGAAGTATGTTTTTTTTAAACCTTTGCGCTCAGCGGATACTATAAGCGTTATCAAATTTTTAAAGAATGAGGTCTTCAATGCGTTTGGAGTACCGGAAATAATCCATTCAGATAACGGCAAGCAATTCGTGAGCAAAGAATTTCAAAATTTTCTCCAATTGTATGGAGTTCGTCATTTTAAAACCGCTTACTATTCGCCTCAATCAAATGCATCGGAGAGGGTGAATAGAACGCTGCTAGCGGCTATCAGATCATATTTGAAAGACGATCAGCGCGAGTGGGATATGCACATTAGTGATATTGCATGCGCGTTGAGAAGTTCTGTACACTCGTCAACCGGAGTATCACCTTATTTCACTTTATTTGGAGTAAATATGATGACACACGGCAAGAGTTATGATCTAGTCAGAAAATTGAATGCTATGGATGATGGTGAACTATTCACTCTTCCGAGGCAAAGTCGATTGCAGTGCATTCGAAGAAAAGTAAAAGAGAATATTTTGAAAGCAAATGAGAAAGGCGCCAAGACATATAATATCCGAAGTCGTAATGTTCGATTCGTACCTGGGCAAGAGGTGTTCCGACGAAATTTCGTTCTGAGCGATTCGTCGAAATATCTCTCGTCAAAACTTTGCCCAAAATACGTCAAGTGTAGGATAGTTAAAAATATCGGAAAGAACATGTACGAGCTGGAAAACCTTTCAGGCAAAAAGATAGGAGTGTTCCACGCAAAGGATATAAAGCAATAATGATCTGTGATATAAATACCGGTGATAGACATAGCGTCGATAAAACAAATACTACTCTGTGCAATAACATCTTTAGTACCTGGTATAGCTTATAGATTCATAGATTATTTATTTATTTTGTTATTTATTTATATAGTTATTTACTGTAATATATTTATTTATGTAGTTACTGATTTATTTATTTATTTACCTATTTATTTATCAATTTAACTTATATAGCATTTATTTATTTAACTTATATATTCCCAATTTATTTTTTTAAACTTATATAGATTTTGTATTATTTATTTATTTATTTATTTACTTAATTATTTATTTATTTATTTAACCTATATAGATTTTCATTTAATTTATTGATATAATTAATTATTTATTTTACTTTTATAGTTTTGCATTCATTCGTTTACTTAATTCATTCATTTATATATTCTTTTAATCATTTTTTTATTAATTCAATTATTGATATCGTTTTTAGTTATTTAAGTTAAAATTATTAATATATTCATTAATTTCATTATTATTTTTTATATTTGATCATTCATTTAATTATATCCTTGTACGCGTGTTTCATTGAATAATGTTTCCGGTGCTAAGATATTTATTAAATCAAATGTTATATTTATGTATAAAAACTATTCGTTATTGATTTAGTTAATGATCATATGATCAGTCAAATTTGTTGGTTTTTTTTTGGAAAATATTAAATAGTTTTTATAAGATCGTATTTATCAAAACTGCCATAGTTTTTTTTTATAAAAATATCGAAAGCAGTGGTAAAGAGTTGTAACCTCAAGCTAAATTCGTGTTTGCACATAGTAGTATTAAGCGAATAATTATTTTGTCGAGATAACCGTAAACGTAAATATATGCATTTAATTTTATAATAATTGTTTAATAAAACTTAAGGCTATACGTATAATTGAAAAAAAAAAAAAGAATAAATAAATAATATCCATACCCGGAATATAAAAAGATTATATGGATAGGTACTCACCTGAAAGATTTTTTTTATTGGTCATCAAATTGTTGTTTCCTCCATCTGGGTTGACTTTATTCAAGATGGTCTTGACTTCATCCAGAATTTCAAAGCTGATCGACAACAGCCCACATAAAGCTGTACCTTCTTGCGGTATCTCGGTTGGTTTCCCAGTTGATTTCCCGATTTGTTCTGATCTAGAATTGTTTTTTTTAATCAAACTTAGTAATGTCTAGGAAAATGCCAAATAAATTATAAATTACCTATTCATGTAGTAATCCAAGGTCATATTGCCCGGCTTTGGGTGCGTGGGTTAACTCCCCACATACCGACCACGTAGCTCAACAAAAAGAAAACAACTCCAACTCCTGCCACCGTCTTTGAGTTCGACAGTCTCCTCGACGTCGGTGTTTTGTTGCACTCGTCAGAAGTAGAAAAAAATAAAAATCATTAACATCTAAAGAATTTTGAAAAAATAAAATAAATCTTACCTGCAAGTACACAACCTGGTGAAATTCTTCTTGGTGCATATGCCGCTGCGGTGTACTGCAACTCGATTTTTTTTGTTAGGCTGAAAACGAAAAGAAACACCAGTTAAAGCAATAATGGCCGCGGTTTTGGAAGGGCCAGTTCACAATGATGCTTTTTGGGTTTGAGTCCTAGATTTGGGTTGGAGGCCATAATAAGTAGCAGTCACTACTTCAGGGATAGATAATGGTATATTTGGAGGTGCGTGCGGAGAAAGGTAGTACGAGAGAAAATCATTACAAATACTTTCAGGCGGTACTGTTGGGGAGCGGTGGACCTGAGCAAGTATGGGTGGTGGTAGCTTTTAACGAAAAGCGGTATGAGCCAACTGGTGTACTTCAAATCCAGCACAGAAAAGAACATAAGAAATAATTTGACATTGTTAAAGTCATCAGCCTGAAGAGTGTGCCGCTCAGAGTCGGTAGCAAAAAGTCCTATTTTACCATTAGGCAGTGCGGATCTTTTTCTTACTATATTATATTTGTACCTAGTTCTAAGTAGTGAATAATATTCCTTACCTTCCCGAGTGAAAAAAAAATTAAAATTAAATTTGAAATAAACGTCCACCGTTGGATTCGAATCAAGGAAAACACGAAAAGAGCAAATAGGGTGTGATAAGCGGAATCATCTGAGAGCCGTGAATCAAAAAACCAAAAAAAAAGAAGGAAAAAATAAAAGACAAGCGAGGAGATAGGGCAAAACCGATCTTATATATATATATATAACATATCCAAAATAACGTCAGTTGGGTCAAGCCCGGAGTAGTAGAATACCGTTAGCAATAAGGGGATTTAGGTGTTGCGAGGGGCGATTTGGCGGTCCACGGTAACGATTTGATCGTGGCCGCCTATATATTTTTTGTTGGATTTTTTTTCTGGTGTCAGCGCAACGAAATACGAAGCAGAACCTGAGAGGAGCCTACAGTGGGGCGTGTTCCAAAATTTTTTTAACAAATTTTATTTATTGTTTCAATTAATATTTTTGTTGCGTGATATTGCTTGTTGATATTGTCTTTTGTAAGGACCCTAGTCAATCAATTAGCTTTGCACTCTTCAAGTGACTAGAAAAAAAAAAAAAAAAAAAAAAAAAGAAACAACCGGAAGGTAAGGGTAGGAAGCCATAGAAACCCCTCTCGCTTTCGTTAGCGCCACCTACGATCGATTTAGTCTTTTGGGGCAGAAAATTTTTGGGTAGACGTACACCTTTATAGAGCTCTGTGCAGGTAGGGTCTCCATTCGTACGGCAAAATAATTGAGTGCCTCACTAAAGGAGAGCAATCCTAGAACTAGGCGGCCCGAAGGAAGTAGGGCGAGGTTTTATTTTTGGTTGTCTTTAACCTTTACTCGGTTTAAATAATTACAAAAAAAAAATTATGAAAAAACAAAAAAAAAAAAAAAAAGGAAAACAAAACAAAATTTATATAATTCTTTGTTAACAATCTTATTTATTTATTTGTATCTCTTCAATATTTATCTATTTATTTATATTAATTTCCCTTAAAAACATTATTTATTTATTTACAATTTTTTTGATTTCCATCATTTCATCGAAATTATTTAATTATCATTTATTTTCGGTCACGTAAATTTTAAGAGAGCTTCAACATCTTAAATTAATAAATGTTTGTAAGTCGCGCAACGCCAGGTGTGTTTTAATGAGCTGTCCAAGCGGCTCGATGGCTTGTTAGATTCTTTTTTTTTTCAGGGGGTGGACGGGGCGGCGGACTTCATTCAGTAGGATGATCTGAGGACGACTTTTGGTACGATCAGCTCCAGGGGAGTCCGAAAATTCCTGCCACGGACTCATGGCCGGGAGGGCGGCGCACCTGCTAAACACCAGCAGTTCATTTGGGTAAGCTTGGTTATGTGGCAACATCAGTAGTTTTTTTTTTTGTTCCCCTTGGCACGAATTTATTTTTGCTGCTGGTACAGTTTGACCTCGGCACAAGATCCCCCCCCCATATCCGGCGAGCTGAGCCGTGCCTCGCAAGCGTGCCAATTCCGGGGTCCGACACTTCATTCCCCGTTCAGACCGTCACCCGCTTCCTACTTTCTTGTCTATTTATTATTTCCTTTTTCATTCCGTTTAGTTGGTCTATCCTTTGTTTTTTGCATTTTCTTCCTTTTCACTTACCTCCATTTTACTTACCCTCACTTTCCTTCTCTACAACCACATTTACTTACATCTATCCTTTCAGTTGGACGGTTGGAACGTTTCCTCTATGCCTTCCTATATCCCTCTGCCTAAATCCTACCTATCCCAAACACAATCCCATACTCACCGTTGTTGCCAGCAACAAATGGCGCCCATCCGTGAAGTCTAGTTTTTGTTTCCATCCATTCAGTGATTTTACTCCCAGTGTCATCATCTGACGAAACGTATGTCGTGTTGCAAGATCGCGGTAGAATGCTTGAACACTTGCGACGTGAAATTAGATGATGCTAGTGGAAGCGGAATTTCCTGAAATTTGTTTTATCCCAAATCACCACCGTCATCGGCGTTCGAACCTCCTGCATGTCTTCAAACAGAAGGTCATTACGAACTGTTGAATCGCGGCAGGAGTTTAGAATTCCGATGCGGAGGTAAATTCACCCCAGTTCTCAATTGCTGCCGCTGATGAGTCAGAGAGGAATCGTATGTCTTGGTTAGGATAGCTCCTTAGAAGGCCCGACTAATTGCGACGAGGAATCTCGGTCACATCAGCGATAGCAAAAGTGAACTAACAAAATATTTATGTTGTCACTTTGGATGTTTTTTTTTTGCTTAACTGTCACATAACAAAGCGACAAAAGAAACCAAATTTAGCTTACCAATATCGTCTTAAGATCAGATATCATAGTCATCGTCAAAAATAGGACCGGTGAAGAAGCCACCTCCTAGACCCCCGATCGTAATGAAATAAAACAACGGCCTCGATTGTCGCTTTCGATTATCAATCGAATCGAAACTTTTCGATTGTTTCGATTGATTTTCATATATTGTATTGTGAAACTCAATCGAACAAACAATGCACTATTGTGAATAAACCCACAAAATACTGTGAATATTTCAAATTTGACATTTCTATGAAGTAGAAATGTCAAATTTGAAATATTTTGAAATCATCATTTGTTTTTTTTTCTTTCTAGTTTTCCTTTTTTAATATAAATTAAAATAGTTAATAAACATTTAAAAATGAGTGGAATTGAGTTGTGGTTTAGCGACAGTGACACAGATACCGAAAATGCCCAAGAAAATGTTGAAATGGCCAGAAAAAGAAGACATATCAGAGACACCTCTAATCCTCTGGAACTGGAGGAAACATTGTACTATTTATGGAAATGTTCTTACTTGCTATACCTTTATACATTTCCTTTATATTTCTTATAGCTTTTTGAAATACTTTCGCTTATCTAAAGAAAGTTTCATAGAACTTCTAAGTGAAATTAACCCAAAGCTCAGGCCAGCAAAAATAAGCTCTTCGATTCCCAACATAATAAAACTTGCGACTACTTTGAGATTCTGTGCTCATGGATCTTACCAAGTTAGTGTTGGTAATGAATTTTGTATTGGCCTTGCACAATCCACAGTGTCTCTAGTGCTAAAAGAAGTGCTCTCAGTTCTAGAAACGCATATTTGCTCCAAATGGATTCAATTTAATTATTCTGAAGCAGAAAAGCGTCGGGCTAGGATGCATTTTTATGAAAAAAGTGGGATACCAGGTGTGATAGGGTGCATTGACGGTACACACATCAAGATAGCATCTCCAAAAAAAGAACTTCAACACGCATATTATAATCGTAAAGGATTTTACAGCATAAATGCGATGGTTGTAAGTCTCTTGGTGCATACAATTAGTGTTTAGTTTATATGGTTAACTATTTCAGGTTTGTGACGATAGAATGAGAATTCGTTTTATTAATGCACGATATCCTGGATCAGCACACGACTCATTTGTCTTCAATATGTCCAGTTTAAAGCTAATTTTGGAAGAATGGTATCAAAATGGAACAACAAATACTTGGCTCTTAGGTATATTGTGCCTGTATGTATATATATGCAAATATTTATTTGTATTTTGAACTACTGCAGGAGATGCTGGATATGCTTTGAAACCATATCTTCTCACACCATTTCGCAACCCAGAAGAAGGATCGCCTGAAATCCGGTTCAACAAAAGGCATGCTAAGGCAAGGAACATCGTTGAGCGTACTATTGGAGTTTTAAAAAGCAGATGGAGATGTCTACTTAGGGCACGTGAACTGCATTACAGCCCAAAAAAAGCTACACAGATTATAAATGTTTGTGTAGCTCTACATAATATTTGCATTGCTCGAAATATTCCTTTGCTTGAAGAAGAACTACAGGATCATGGTCATGATGATGATGAAACTGCCGCGTACAACCTGGAACCTGATACAAATGAAGCTCTATCTATAAGAAGCAATATTCTAGCATATATAAATAACACACATTCTTAAAACTTAACACAAAAACTTTTATTTAACTTCATTTTTTTAGACAAGAAATAAAAACTTAATTTTATCACGGTAACAAAAAATAGGAACTTCATTGAATAGAAAAAAATAAATTATATATGTAGGTAGGTACTTCTTTTTTGATCTTTTTTTTTATGTTTTGGGCCAATTTTGGCAATCACAACTGGATTTCTTCAACCTTTGTTTTTTTATTTCCAAAATGTCTTGCTTTAATTTAAGCTTTAATTTTCTATCATAAGATTTCTTTTGTACAGCATCCTTATAAATTGAAAGCTTTTCTTTTTTTATTGCCAACATTTCCTTGTTTGTATCTTTTTGCTGATAATAATTTTTCTTTGAGTATTCGGCTTTTGTTTTTTCAGATTCCTTAATGTCTTGCACCAACGTTTTAATTTCCTTAAAAAAAGATTCCTGGGAATTTGTTGATTTCTCCAATAGCACAATCCTTTCTTTTTCGTCAGAACGTTTGTTTTTTGTTGATTTAGTTTTTGGTGCATTGCTGTTGGATACTGATGTACTTTTTTTTGGAGTTTCAATGAGGCTTATTAATTCCATGTTAATCTTGACCTCAAGTTCATTATTTTCTTCGATATTCTCCTGTGATGACAAATTATTATTCTGCGCAGATTCCAAGCTACCAAACTCAACTCCAGGTGGGTCCACGACGGTGTTTATATCCAACATCTTGATTACAGCTTCTTCCAATTGGCTGAAAGTGTGAAGCTTATTTGGTCCACCACCAGTTGCTTTTTGTTCCACTTTATTTTGTGACATCTTCTTCTTGGTGTTGAACTTGAAATCTGTCCATACCTAATTGGATAAAGGAGCTCATCTTAGGAACATATATGAATGTATTAAAAAAGATTTCCAATTTACTTTTAGCCATTTCTCCCAAGTACGCATTGGAGGACCTTCACCATTAAGTTCCGAAGCGAACTTTTCCCATCTTGGCTTTGCTTGGCTTTTAGCGCAAACCCCCTTCGCTATGTCCAGATTTTCCTCCATCAATCTGACCAAAATTTCCATTTGTTTTTTATTTGTTATTGCTTTGGACCTGTATAAAAAAAATATTTGCATTTTATTTGCCTTAAAATAATTTATTTATTGGAAAAAATTACATTTTGTTACTAAGAAAAAACTTCTGGACATCAGCTTTCTTCCGCGTCGATTAAAAAATAACAATCGAAAATCGACGACCGTCCAATCGAAAAGTTTCGATCGAAATCGATACTTACAATATGAAATAAAGTAATCGACAATCGATAATCGAAAAAAGTCGATCATCGATTAGAAAATCGAAACTCACAATCGGGGCCAACAACAACAAAAAAACAAACATTTATCTCCAATTAGATTTGAGTACATATAAACATAAATCATAGGTACATACAAATATAAAATCAAACTATTTTTACGAACAAATCACCAAACACATATAGGGACTATCTGTCTTTTATCAACATATAAATATTCGTTTAGTGTTCAAAGTAACATTATTTTTACGTTTTACATTTTATATTTTTTTTTACTTGTCAGTTTTCAATTCAATTTAAAAACTTCGTTTAGTGCAAATTAACATTTTACATTTTTAATTGCTTTTTGGCTTTTCAGTTTTCAGTGAGCTTATAAATCTCGTTTAGTGTTCAAAGTTTTACATCGTACATTTTACACTTTGTTGCCCTTAGTAGTCAGTATATATAGAGTGAATCAAATTTTTAAGTTTAATTTAACAATAGGTAGGAACACAAATTAGCTTTTGGAACAAATTAATACACACAAATTTTGTTTTCAGCTGGAAGGAAGGATTTATGAGTTAAGTTTTAGAAAATAGCTTAGAAGATGAAGCAATTTGCATTCTTTTTATAACATAGTTTAAATAGATTTGTGTGAAATACAAATAACTTTAGTATAAGTAGTATAGCCAGTTTAGTATAGTAAGAAGTAGAATATAGATTGAAAAAAAAGGTATATTTTCAATTTGCTTAGATAGTAGGATTGTTATACGTAAATAGCTAGGTAGCGAAAATAAATAATAAGGTTTTATAAATACAATTAGGCTAAGCAGTTTTTTTATTCCAAAAATTTTGTTTTATATATTTAAAGCTTTGGCTGTTAAATTTTAATTTTTTGTTTTAGAGTAGGTACAATTCTTTGTTTTTAGGTTTAAGAATATAACATATTAGAATAGTTAATTAAATTTTTGAAAGTTACATAAGATACAGTAGGTTAAAATTTTGTTTGGAGAGTCACATAGTAAACATAAATTAAAATTTAAAAAAAAAATCAATTCAGAGTTATAGATAATAATTTACCTACCTACCTATCCCAAACACAATCCCATACTCACCGTTTCCTATCGTAGTTGCCAGCAACAAATGGCGCCCATCCATGAAGTCTAGTTTTTGTTTCCATCCATTCAGTGATTTTACTCCCAGTGTCATCATCTGACGAAACGTATGTCGTGTTGCAAGATCGCGGTAGAATGCTTGAATACTTGCGACGTGAAATTAGATGATGCTTGTGGAAGCGGAATTTCCTGAAATTTGTTTTATCCCAAATCACCACCGTCATCGGCGTTCGAACCTCCTGCATGTCTTCAAACAGAAGGTCATTACGAACTGTTGAATCGCGACAGGAGTTTAGAATTCCGATGCGGAGGTAAATTCACCCCAGTTCTCAATTGCTGCCGCTGATGAGTCAGAGAGGAATCGTAGGTCTTGGTTAGGACAGCTCCTTAGAAGGCCCGACTAATTGCGACGAGGAATCTCGGTCACATCAGCGATAGCAAAAGTGAACTAACAAAATATTTATGTTGTCACTTTGGATGTTTTTTTTTGCTTATCTGCCACATAACAAAGCGACAAAAGAAACCAAATTTAGCTTACCAATATCGTCTTAAGATCAGATATCATAGTCATCGTCAAAAATAGGACCGGTGAAGAAGCCACCTCCTAGACCCCCGATCGTAATGAAATAAAACAACAACAACAAAAAAACAAACATTTATCTCCAATTAGATTTGAGTACATATAAACATAAATCATAGGTACATACAAATATAAAATCAAACTATTTTTACGAACAAATCACCAAACACATATTGGGATTATCTGTCTTTTATCAACATATAAATACTCGTTTAGTGTTCAAAGTAACATTATTTTTACGTTTTACATTTTATATTTTTTTTTACTTGTCAGTTTTCAATTCAATTTAAAAACTTCGTTTAGTGCAAATTAACATTTATTAATTGCTTTTTGGCTTTTCAGTTTTCAGTGAGCTTATAAATCTCGTTTAGTGTTCAAAGTTTTACATCGTACATTTTACATTTTGTTGCCTTTAGTAGTCAGTATATATAGAGTGAATCAAATTTTTAAATTTTATTTAACAATAGGTAGGAACACAAATTAGCTTTTGGAACAAATTAATACACACAAATTTTGTTTTCAGCTGGAAGGAAGGATTTATGAGTTAAGTTTTAGAAAATAGTTTAGAAGATAAAGCAATTTGCATTCTTTTTATAACATAGTTTAAATAGATTTGTGTGAAATACAAATATCTTTAGTATAAGTAGTATAGCCAGTTTAGTATAGTAAGAAGTAGAATATAGATTGAAAAAAAAAGGTATATTTTCAATTTGCTTAGATAGTAGGATTGTTATACGTAAATAGCTAGGTAGCGAAAATAAATAATAAGGTTTTATAAATACAATTAGGCTAAGCAGTTTTTATATTCCAAACATTTTTTTTTATATATTTAAAGCTTTGGCTGTTAAATTTTAATTTTTTGTTTTAGAGTAGGTACAATTCTTTGTTTTTAGGTTTAAGAATATAACATATTAGAAAAGTTAATTAAATTTTTGAAAGTTACATAAGATACAGTAGGTTAAAATTTTGTTTGGAGAGTTACATAGTAAACTTAAATTAAAATTAAAAAAAAAAATCAATTCAGAGTTATAGATAATAATTTTAAGGTTGATTTTTACTTCGGCTGGTGACATATTCTTCATTGTAGGCGGATGAGAACTATAGGGAAAGAAGATTAGTAAAGCAAATACAACCATCAGAAATCGAGTAATCACTCGTTTGTTTGCTAAGAAACAATTAGATATTACAAAGGTTTCAAATATGGCACCGGTAAAACATTCGCCTTTTAAGAAAGTGGTTAACCCAACAGCTCCACCAGAAACCAATGCGGTTCCACCCGCGGCACCTCCGGCTGTACCACCTCAGCCTGCAAGTAAGTCGGTTAGTGTCGAATCTCTCGTGGCGCCTTCTTTTAGTACTATTTCTGTGTTAGGAGGCTCTTCGTTGGGTGGGCAGTCTAGAGAGCCAGACACCGTAATGGCTTGGCCCGAAACTGAAAGAAATAGACAAAATACTTTTGATGAGTGGGTACAGGGTATAGAAAGGGTGACTGATAGAAACCCAACAGATTGGTCCGATTCCATAGGAGCTCGGGTGAACCTTAGGGGTGGGTGAAGATCTCCTTCCTAGGGATTGAGATGCGGAACCTGTGCCGGAGTTAGTGAATGTCCACCAAGAATTAGGCGCAGGTGGTTTCCAAGCTCCGAGGGAGCGGATTATGAACCCGCGAACCAATCATTATGATTGTGAAATTTTGATGGGAGTGAACAACGGCCATCAACAAAATAGCGCTCCATCTGCATATGTCGGTTCGTGGAGAACTCGACTTTATGAAGATAGGAGGTTTTTTGAGACCGGAGCAGTTCCGAAAGCCACCAAGACGACACCAAGAGTGATGGGTCCCGATCCGATAGTAAGGACTGAAAAAACACCAGAGGTACCAAAGGAAGTAGTTTCACAAAGTCATAACAGAAACAGTGAACTTACGGATGTTAGGGCTGAACCAACTCCTGACGACAATAATATTTCGGCAGAAATGAAAACTGTCATCAATTTAGCAGTCGTCCAGGCGTACGAGTCATATACAAACTCTTTGAGAGAGGAAATTTCCGAGTCCCTGAAGGTAGAGGTTAGGAGGAATTTCCTGGAGTTTTTGGGTGGCATCAACCGAACCATTCGGCCAGAACCACCTGTGGAGGAACGATCGCCAAAGCCACCGGCGGATCGGCTTAGGACCCGACCTTACGACACCGCTCAGGCCGCAACTAGTGGACGTGAGCTACCAACTTCGTCGGTCCGTTTTAGAACTCCGACTGACACAGATTTAGGTTATGCAAATCGTCGGCCTGAGATGGATTTTAATTATGCATATCGGCGACCGGATACGGATTTCGGTTATTCGAATCGTCGTCCTGATTGGGATTTTGACATGCCGATTGGGAGACATCAGCCGTCATCGTCCGCTCCGGATTACGATCGGAGCATGGGAGATCCTCACGGTAGGGGTAATCGGCAACAAAATTATCCGCAGAACCGAACACCTGAAATTAGAATGGATAAGTGGAGATTAACATTTAATGGAAATCCGGAAGTACTTAACGTAGAGGATTTCATCTTTCGGGTTGAGTTACGTCGAGACCAGTATAGGTGCTCCTGGGCTGAGATTTTGCGGGATTGCCATCTCCTGCTAACAGGAGCCGCCAACGACTGGTACTGGCAATTTCAGCGGGCTTATTATAGTACCGATTGGCCAACGCTTCGGGACGACTTAATGCGCCAGTTTCGGAATTCAAAGACCGATTTAGATATTATGAGGGACATAATGGACCGGCAGCAGGGTACCTGGGAGTCCAGTGACGATTATTTTGCGGCAGTGAACAAAATGAAGTCTCAGCTCAGGATACATATGCCGGAACATGAACTCGTGCGGGTTTTGAAAGAAAATTTGAACGAGCGGATCAAACGGTTGGTGTTTCCACAGGCGGTTTATTCACTAGACCAATTGAGGATAGCCTGCAAGGATGCTGAGCGTGCATTTTCAGGGCGAGAAAGGGACGGTCCGAAACCACAGAGGACACCGGCACGGCATCGGGCAAACGAAATCGAGCTCGTGGATGATGCTTCCCAACAATTCCAGGAGGAGAAATTCGCTGCCTTTCACCATTCAGGCACTCGTCCGAAGAGCGGTCCAAGATATGGAGATTCAAAGAATCTGACCTGCTGGAACTGTAGGAGTCCTGGGCATTCCTTTATGGATTGTCCATCACCAGTTCAGAACATTTTTTGTTACCGATGTGGTCAGGAAGGGGTTATTACTCCGAAATGCCGCATCTGCAACCCGGAAAACCTTGTGAGGAGCACGACATCTTTGGAGGAGTCGCGTTCGACTCAGAAACCCCCAGAACACCTGCAGAAGAAGTAAGAGAAGAAGAAAATACATGTAAAATAAAAATATTAAGAAGTGATGGAAATACAAAAATAGAAAACGGAAAAATCCAAGCGCAAGTAGAATACAAAAATCAAACTCAAGCTCTGACCTTTTACTTAGTGCCCAATTTAGACCAAGAGTTATACCTTGGGGTTGACTTTTGGAGGGCTTTTCAAATTGCCCCTAACATCGTAAGCTCCGTCTCAATTCTGAAAGAGGCCGGAGATTCGGTGAACGCTCACAAACTGTCGCCGGATCAGCAGTGCAAGTTGGTGGCCGTGAAGGGGAAATTTTTAGATTTTGATCGTCACGGTCTCGGAAAAACGTCTCTAATGGAGCATGTTATAGATACCGGATACGCGATACCTGTCAAACAGCGTCACTACCCTGTTTCTCCGGCGGTGCAAGCCCTTTTATACCAAGAATTAGATAGGATGTTGAAGCTCGGCGTTATTGAGGAAAGTGAGAGTCCTTGGTGCTCGCCCGTTGTCCTTATCAAGAAGGCAGGCGAAAACAGTACCATAAAATATCGGTTTTGTCTGGATTCGCGAAGGGTCAACGCGGTTAGTAAAAAGGATGCAAACCCACTCTCTCATATCGACGGACTTCTCAGCCGTTTACCAGACACCTATTATATTAGTAGCGTCGATCTGAAAGAGGCTTTCTGGCAAATTCCGCTGGAGAAGGAGAGTAGGGAGAAAACTGCGTTTGCGGTACCGGGGAGACCCTTGTACCAATTTACGGTCATGCCCTTTGGGTTGTGCAACGCAGCTCAGAGGCTATGTCGCTTAATGGACAAGGTTATTTCTGCACGACTCAGAGATCGAGTTTTCGTTTATCCAGACGACCTGCTCATTATAGCACCAGATTTCGAAACCCATATTACCGTGTTGGACGAAGTGGCCGAATGTCTGCGAAAGGCGAATCTCACCATCAACGTGAAAAAATCCAAATTTTGCTTTAAAGAGCTTAAATATTTGGGTTTCATCGTTGATGGTGGGAAGCTGAAAGCAGACCCTGCTAAGGTGGAAGCGGTAGTGGATTTTCCCTTACCGAAAAATCCAAGGCAGGTTCGTCGGTTACTGGGCTTAGCGGGGTGGTATAGGCGATTTATTCGAGATTTTTCCACCCTAACCGCTCCTCTAACCGATACACTGAAGAAGAAAAATGAAAAATTTTGAATGACAGGAGAGGCGATAGCAGCATTCGAGGCATTGAAAGTAGCGTTGACGACAGCTCCGGTACTCACGCATCCGGATTTCTCGAAGAGATTCTTCATTCAGTACGATGCTTCCGATTCCGGAATTGGGGCGGTGTTATTTCAGAAGAATTATGCCGAGAAAGAATGTCCAGTGTCTTATTTCTCCCAAAAATTAAATGCGTGTCAACGAAATTAATAAATTATACGGTGACCGAGAGAGAGTGCATGGCTGCGGTAATGGCAGTGAAAAAGTTCAGGCCCTATGTAGAGGGTATGGCCTTTACAATTATCACCGACCACTCCAGCCTTAAGTGGCTGATGAATATGAAAGACCTAAACGGCAGATTGGCCAGGTGGAGTCTTAGTCTTCAAGCTTTTACCTTCGACATAGAGCACCGAAAAGGATCGCTCAATGTCGTGCCAAATACTCTTTCTCGGGCGCACGTAGACAGTGTAGAAATAGCAGAAGTAGCACCATTAGTAGATTTAGATTCGGAGGAGTTTAGATCCGAAGAATATCAATCCTTAATAGCAACTGTTCAAAACAATAGCCAAGAATTGCCAGATTTGAAAATTGAAGACAATTTTGTATATAAAAGAGCTCTGTCGGTAGGGGGTGATGAGTCAACGTTAAATAATACATGGCGTTTGTGGATTCCTTCTGGCTTGACAGAGGAAATAATTAGACTGACTCACGAACCTCCGCAAGTAGCTCATGGCGGAATCGCTACAACGCTTCACCGAATAAGACAGTACTTTTTCTGGCCGAATATGATGGTTCAGATCAAGAAATTCATGTCTGAATGTGCTATATGTAAACAGAGTAAATCTACAAATCAAATTCTTCGTCCACCTATTAGTAGTAATTTTGTCACAGACCTTCCCTTTCAAAAACTCTTTATTGATTTTTTGGGCCCATACCCAAGATCAAAAGCAGGGAATGCATATGTTTTTGTAGTGTTAGATCATTTGTCGAAGTATGTTTTTTTTAAACCTTTGCGCTCAGCGGATACTATAAGCGTTATCAAATTTTTTAAGACTGAGGTCTTCAATGCGTTTGGAGTACCGGAAATAATCCATTCAGATAACGGCAAGCAATTCGTAAGCAACGACTTTCAAAATTTTCTCCAATTGTATGGAGTTCGTCATTTTAAAACCGTTTACTATTCGCCTCAATCAAATGCATCGGAGAGGGTGAATAGAACGCTGCTAGCGGCTATCAGATCATATTTGAAAGACGATCAGCGCGAGTGGGATATGCACATTAGTGATATTGCATGCGCGTTGAGAAGTTCTGTACACTCGTCAACCGGAGTGTCACCTTATTTCACTTTATTTGGAGTAAATATGATGACACACGGCAAGAGTTATGATCTAGTCAGAAAATTGAATGCTATGGATGATGGTGAACTATTCACTCTTCCGAGGCAAAGTCGATTGCAGTGCATTCGAAAAAAAGTAAAAGAGAATATTTTGAAAGCAAATGAGAAAGGCGCCAAGACATATAATATCCGAAGTCGTAATGTTCGATTCGTACCTGGGCAAGAGGTGTTCCGACGAAATTTCGTTCTGAGCGATTCGTCGAAATATCTCTCGTCAAAACTTTGCCCAAAATACGTCAAGTGTAGGATAGTTAAAAATATCGGAAAGAACATGTACGAGCTGGAAAACCTTTCAGGCAAAAAGATAGGAGTGTTCCACGCAAAGGATATAAAGCAATAATGATCTGTGATATAAATACCGGTGATAGACATAGCGTCGATAAAACAAATACTACTCTGTGCAATAACATCTTTAGTACCTGGTATAGCTTATAGATTCATAGATTATTTATTTATTTTGTTATTTATTTATATAGTTATTTACTGTAATATATTTATTTATGTAGTTACTGATTTATTTATTTATTTACCTATTTATTTATCAATTTAACTTATATAGCATTTATTTATTTAACTTATATATTCCCAATTTATTTTTTTAAACTTATATAGATTTTGTATTATTTATTTATTTATTTATTTACTTAATTATTTATTTATTTATTTAACCTATATAGATTTTCATTTAATTTATTGATATAATTAATTATTTATTTTACTTTTATAGTTTTGCATTCATTCGTTTACTTAATTCATTCATTTATATATTTTTTTAATCATTTTTGTATTAATTCAATTATTGATATCGTTTTTAGTTATTTAAGTTAAAATTATTAATATATTCATTAATTTCATTATTATTTTTTATATTTGATCATTCATTTAATTATATCCTTGTACGCGTGTTTCATTGAATAATGTTTCCGGTGCTAAGATATTTATTAAATCAAATGTTATATTTATGTATAAAAACTATTCGTTATTGATTTAGTTAATGATCATATGATCAGTCAAATTTGTTGGTTTTTTTTTGGAAAATATTAAATAGTTTTTATAAGATCGTATTTGTCAAAACTGCCATAGTTTTTTTTTATAAAAATATCGAAAGCAGTGGTAAAGAGTTGTAACCTCAAGCTAAATTCGTGTTTGCACATAGTAGTATCGAGCGAATAATTATTTTGTCGAGATAACCGTAAACGTAAATATATGCATTTAATTTTATAATAATTGTTTAATAAAACTTAAGGCTATACGTATAATTGAAAAAAAAAGAATAAATAAATAATATCTATACCCGGAATATAAAAAGATTATATGGATAGGTACTCACCTGAAAGATTTTTTTTATTGGTCTGGGTTGACTTTATTCAAGATGGTCTTGACTTCATCCAGAATTTCAAAGCTGATCGACAACAGCCCACATAAAGCTGTACCTTCTTGCGGTATCTCGGTTGGTTTCCCAGTTGATTTCCCGATTTGTTCTGATCTAGAATTGTTTTTTTTAATCAAACTTAGTAATGTCTAGGAAAATGCCAAATAAATTATAAATTACCTATTCATGTAGTAATCCAAGGTCATATTGCCCGGCTTTGGGTGCGTGGGTTAACTCCCCACATGCCGACCACGTAGCTCAACAAAAAGAAAACAACTCCAACTCCTGCCACCGTCTTTGAGTTCGAAAGTCTCCTCGACGTCGGTGTTTTGTTGCACTCGTCAGAAATAGAAAAAAATAAAAATCATTAACATCTAAAGAATTTTGAAAAAATAAAATAAATCTTACCTGCAAGTACACAACCTGGTGAAATTCTTCTTGGTGCATATGCCGCTGCGGTGTACTGCAAAGGCTGAAAACGAAAAGAAACACCAGTTAAAACGAATACAACGATAACGCACATTTAATTACACTTATTTACAAACGAATATGACAATAAACTAGAATAAAACTTACAAAATAATTTACACACAAAAATGCGGGAAGAAACAAATAACACCAACCTAGACAAGATGACAGTACAGAGATACGACACACTTGACAAATAGCACTACAGGCGTAGTAAGTGGAACGTAGCGAGTAATGAATGGGTTTTGGGTGTATGGGTTATATTTGTAAGTAGGGGAATATGTTCCATTTCTCGAAGCAATAATGGCCGCCGTTTTGGAAGGGCTAGTTCACAATGATGCTTTTTGGGTTTGAGTACTAGATTTGGGTTGGAGGACATAATAAGTAGCAGTCACTACTTCAGGGATAGATAATGGTATGTTTGGAGGTGGGTGCGGAGAAAGGTAGTACGAGAGAAAATCATTAGAAATACTTTCAGGCGGTACAGTTGGGGAGCGGTGGACCTAAGCAAGTATGGGTGGTGGTAGCTTTTAACGAAAAGCGGTATGAGCCAACTGGTGTACTTCAAATCCAGCACAGAAAAGAACATAAGAAATAATTTGACATTGTTAAAGTCATCAGCCTGAAGAGTGTGTCGCTCAGAGTCGGTAGCAAAAAGTCCTATTTTACCATTAGGCAGTGCGGATCTTTTTCTTACTATATTATATTTGTACCTAGTTCTAAGTAGTGAATAATATTCCATACCTTCCCGAGTGAAAAAAAAATTAAAATTAAATTTGAAATAAACGTCCACCGTTGGATTCGAATCAAGGAAAATACGAAAAGAGCAAATAGGGTGTGATAAGCGGAATCATCTGAGAGCCGCGAATCAAAAAACCAAAAAAAATAAGGAAAAAATAAAAGACAAGCGAGGAGATAGGGCAAAACCGATCTAACATATATATATATAACGTTTCCAAAATAACGTCAGTTGGGTCAAGCCCGGAGTAGTAGAATACCGTTAGCAATAAGGGGATTTAGGTGTTGCTAGTGGCGACTTGGCGGTCCACGGTAACGATTTGATCGTGGCCGCCTATATATTTTTTGTTGGATTTTTTTTCTGGTGTCAGCGCAACGAAATACGAAGCAGAACCTGAGAGGAGCCTACAGTGGGGCGTGTTCCAAAATTTTTTTAACAAATTTTATTTATTGTTTCAATTAATATTTTTTTTGCGTGATATTGCTTGTTGATATTGTCTTTTGTAAGGACCCTAGTCAATCAATTAGCTTTGCACTCTTCAAGTGACTAGAAAAAAAAAAGAAAGAAAAACAACCGGAAGGTAAGGGTAGGAAGCCATAGAAACCCCTCTCGCTTTCGTTAGCGCCACCTACGGTCGATTTAGCCTTTTGGGGCAGAAAATTTTTGGGTAGACGTACACCTTTATAGAGCTCTGTGCAGGTAGGGTCTCCATTCGTACGGCAAAATAATTGAGTGCCTCACTAAAGGAGAGCAATCCTAGAACTAGCGGCCCGAAGGAAGTAGGGCGAGGTTTTATTTTTGGTTGTCTTTAACCTTTACTCGGTTTAAATAATTACAAAAAAAAAAAAAATTAATAAAACAAACAAAGAAAAAAAAAAAAGGAAAACAAAAAAAAATTTAGTTAATTCTTTGTTAACAATCTTATTTATTTATTTGTATCTCTTCAACATTTATCTATTTATTTATATTAATTTCCCTTAAAAACATTATTTATTTATTTACAATTTTTTTGATTTCCATCATTTCATTGAAATTATTTCATTATCATTTATTTTGGGTCATGTAAATTTTAAGAGAGGTCCAACACCTTAAATTAATAAATGTTTGTAAGTCGCGCAACGCCAGGTGTGTTGTAATGAGCTGTCCAAGCGGCTCGATGGCTTGTTAGATTCTTTTTTTCAGGGGGTGGACGGGTGGCGGACTTCATTCAGTAGGATGATCTGAGGACGACTTTTGGTACGATCAGCTCCAGGGGAGTCCGAAAATTCCTGCCACGGACTCATGGCCGGGAGGGCGGCGCACCTGCTAAACACCAGGGGCCCTACTATCTAATTCGATTCTACTTTTGATTCTATTCGAAAGTCATTTCCGATTCTACTTTCGAGTGGTACTATCTATGAAAATAGAATCGGATGCCGGTAATACCAAGTATTTCCCACAAAATTTCCGATTTTCGAACGACTCTCGTTATGTGTGACATTAGATAAAAAAAAAAAAAAACAATCTTCTGTGAATAAAAATCAATTAATCTTCGTGAAAAAAATCAATCAAAACAATGATAAAAACAAATACAAATGAAGAAAATGCGGAACGAATTGAACAAATAGAAAGAAGGCGAATCAGAGACAATTCCAACATAATGGAGCTTAGCGAGAAAAGGTTTACCCATATTGAGCATCTATTTGAACGCATTTTTAATCCAATCTACATTATTTCAGCTATGTTAAAAGTTACCGCCTTTCAAAAGATGCATTCATGTTTTTATTGAACCAAATTTCAACGCACCTTAGTATTCGCTAAAGGCAAACTTCTGTTCCCAATATGATCAAGGCTACCCTGAAGTTTTTGGCAACAGGAGGTTACCAAAATCAAATCGGTGGAGACAAGCGTGCGGGACTTGCTCAACAAACCATGTCCAAGGTTATAGCTGAGGTTTTAACTTCAATCGAAAGAGTAATGTGTCCTCAGCTTATCCACTTTAAAATGACAGAGGAAGAGAAAAGGAAGTCAAAACGCCATTTTTGGGAAAAATCGCAAATTCCTGGTGTGATTGGTGTTGTCGATGGAACGCATATACAACTTATTCGGCCGGCTATGAGTGAACAGCTTTTTTTCAACAGAAAGCTTAAGCACAGTATTAATGCAATGGTGGTAAGTTCAATTAAACAAAATTTATGTAAATATACAAAGAAAAACATCTTAAGATAAAAATACTTTTTTTATACTAGATATGTGACTATACTACAGCTATAAGATCTGTAAATGGACGATATGGTGGCGCATCTCATGATTCTCATGTCTGGGGGCTTAGTGCTGAAAGAGCATATCTCAAACGCTGCTTTGAAAATGGAGATAGATCGTCATGGATCTTAGGTAAGTAGCTAGACAATTAAAAACTAAAATAATTAAAAAAATCATTTCTCAGGAGATTCTGGGTATCCTTTAGAGCCTTGGATTATGACACCTTACAGAACGGCAGCTGAGGGATCGCTTGAATCGAAATTCAATGAAAAATTTTCGATTTAGAGATCGATTATTGAACGCGTTTTTGGTGTCCTAAAGGCAAGGTTCCGTTGTCTTTTGGCGGCAAGGGAACTTCATTATCCGCCCGAGAAGGTAACACAAATTTTAAACGTTTGTTGTGCACTCCACAATCTGTGTTTAACGTACAGAGTTGAATTATCAAATTCAACACAATAGCCATTGTTGGATGAAGGTGCAAACCATTTCACCTTGGAACAACAATCTTTAGAAAACGAAGAATATTCCAATCTAGCTAAGAGAACAAGAAATAACATAAGAAATGATTTATCGAATTCATAAATATGTTTTATTTATTTAAAAAAAAGTAACTATTCTAAAACTTAAAAATACTATACAACGAAAAACAAAATTAATAAAATACTGCTTAGTTTGTACAGCAAAAAAATTGTTTCTTTTATTTTTTTTGTTACTAATGTGTATTTAACAAAATGTTCAGTCTTCAAAATAACCACACAATGTACATTGATAAATATTTATGTACGGCTTACAACTACAATTAAATAAATAAACATAAATTCACTTTTAAAACTAAAAAACATAAATTCACTTTTAAAACTAAAAAACATAAATTCACTTTTAAAACTAAAAAACATAAATTCACTTTTTAAAACACAAATATTTGTTTGGTATTTACTCAGGCACATATGGTGTATTTATTTGCTGTCGAAGACGTAGAATTTCTCTTTTAATTTGCAATTTAGCCACCGTATTTTTGTTTTTCTCAACAAAACTTTTTTTTTGGAATTCAAATTTTTGTTTTTTTAGTTTCAGTTTCTCTTTTTTTAATTTGTAGTTTTTTTTTCGTTCAGTTCAGAATCTCTTTTCTTGTATTTTAAAATTCCTTTTAAATTTGCATTAATCTCCTTCAGAGCATCGGTGGAATTGGTTTG
This sequence comes from Melangyna quadrimaculata, assembly GCA_949320155.1. NCBI lineage: Eukaryota > Metazoa > Arthropoda > Insecta > Diptera > Syrphidae > Melangyna > Melangyna quadrimaculata. Next base: position 317,916,166 of record OX439483.1, on the reverse strand, counting down.
GTAAAGTATTTGATGCTCAACTTGCTTCTCGAGGAGTGACTGTCTTTTTATTGGTGTTTTTCGTGGCTGTGGTAGGTTTTCCTTTTCGCTAATGTTGTCGTTAATATTTGTTTCTGTTTCAGCAATAACCTCAAACATTTCCGCGACATCTTCATCTTCTTCATGGTGTTGACGACTGCAGCTCATACTGGTGTCTTGCAACCCAAAACTAAGGGATCCATTCATCCCATCGATTGCTTTACCTAAGTCAAGCAACTCACTGACTTTCTCTTCCAGTGGAGTAAGTGTATGATGTTTCGGGGGACCACCACCAGTTCCGGACAAATTAATTTTATTTTTTCTTAGCTTGGCTTTGGTATGAACTTTAAAATCGGCACAGACCTAATGAAACAAAAATAATAATAAAGAATTGGTCAATATTGAAACATTGTTTACCTTTTTCCATCCCTCTGCATCACGCTGCGGTGGACCTTCAGCATTCAAATTGTTTGACAGATTGGTCCATAAATGCTTTGATTTTTGTCTGGCTTCGGGTGTTTTTAAATAACCCTTGGACAAGTCTGGGTGCTGGGTCATATAATTGACCAATATCTCAAACTGCGACACTTTAGTATTTGGAATTTTAGATGATGCCCTGGAACAAAACACATATAAATTATACATATGTATTACTATGTTTATGAAATATTTGAGAATTATTAATTTATAACTTTTATATACTTACATTCTGAAAAAAAACCTCCTCGATCGACCTTTTCGCAAGCACATTTGATGTAGAATGATTATTTGCGAATTCGCAAGATTTTGACATTAACTTTAGCCAAACGTAGTACCAATTTTGTTCTAAAAACAAAAAACGACTTGGCAGTACTAGAGCTGTTCGAGTTTCGTTTTCAGAACTTGCTTATAGAATTACAGAGTTCCGATTTTGCGAATTCGAACAGTTTTACTTTAGAATCGAGTTGCATAGTAAGGCCCCAGCAGTTCATTTGGGTAAGCTTGGTTATGTGGCAACATCAGTAGTTTTTTTTTGTTCCCCTTGGCACGAATTTATTTTTGCTGCTGGTACAGTTTGACCTCGGCACAAGATCCCCCCCATATCCGGCGAGCTGAGCCGTGCCTCGCAAGCGTGCCAGTTCTGGGGTCCTACACTTCATTCCCCGTTCAGACCGTCATCCGCTTCCTACTTTCTTGTCTATTTATTATTTCCTTTTTCATGCCGTTTAGTTGGTCTATCCTTTGCTTTTTGCATTTTCTTCCTTTTCACTTACCTCCATTTTACTTAACCTCACTTTTCTTCTCTACAACCACATTTACTTACATCTATCCTTTCAGTTGGACGGTTGGAACGTTTCCTCTATGCCTTCCTATATCCCTCTGCCTAAATCCTACCTATCCCAAACACAATCCCATACTCACCGTTTCCTATCCTAGTTGCCAGCAACAAATGGCGCCCATCCGTGAAGTCTAGTTTTTGTTTCCATCCATTCAGTGATTTTACTCCCAGTGTCATCATCTGCCGAAACGTATGTCGTGTTGCAAGATCGCGGTAGAATGCTTGAACACTTGCGACGTGAAATTAGATGATGCTAGTAAAAGCGGAATTTCCTGAAATTTGTTTTATCCCAAATCACCACCGTCATCGGCGTTCGAACCTCCTGCATGTCTTCAAACAGAAGGTCATTACGAACTGTTGAATCGCGGCAGGAGTTTAGAATTCCGATGCGGAGGTAAATTCACCCCAGTTCTCAATTGCTGCCGCTGATGAGTCAGAGAGGAATCGTATGTCTTGGTTAGGATAGCTCCTTAGAAGGCCCGACTAATTGCGACGAGGAATCTCGGTCACATCAGCGATAGCAAAAGTGAACTAACAAAATATTTATGTTGTCACTTTGGATGTTTTTTTTTGCTTACCTGCCACATAACAAAGCGACAAAAGAAACCAAATTTAGCTTACCAATATCGTCTTAAGATCAGATATCATAGTCCTCGTCAAAAATAGGACCGGTGAAGAAGCCACCTCCTAGGCCCCCGATCGTAATGAAATAAAACAACAACAACAAAAAAGCAAACATTTATCTCCAATTAGATTTGAGTACATATAAACATAAATCATAGGTACATACAAATATAAAATCAAACTATTTTTACGAACAAATCACCAAACACATATAGGGACTATCTGTCTTTTATCAACATATAAATATTCGTTTAGTGTTCAAAGTAACATTATTTTTACGTTTTACATTTCATATTTTTTTTTACTTGTCAGTTTTCAATTCAATTTAAAAACTTCGTTTAGTGCAAATTAACATTTTACATTTTTAATTGCTTTTTGGCTTTTCAGTTTTCAGTAAGCTTATAAATCTCGTTTAGTGTTCAAAGTTTTACATCGTACATTTTACATTTTGTTGCCTTTAATAGTCAGTATATATAGAGTGAATCAAATTTTTAAGTTTTATTTAACAATAGGTAGGAACACAAATTAGCTTTTGATACAAATTAATACACACAAATTTTGTTTTCAGCTGGAAGGAAGGATTTATGAGTTAAGTTTTAGAAAATAGTTTAGAAGATAAAGCAATTTGCATTCTTTTTATAACATAGTTTAAATAAATTTGTGTGAAATACAAATATCTTTAGTATAAGTAGTATAGCCAGTTTAGTATAGTAAGAAGTAGAATATAGATTGAAAAAAAAAGGTATATTTTCAATTTGCTTAGATAGTAGGATTGTTATACGTAAATAGCTAGGTAGCGAAAATAAATAATAAGGTTTTATAAATACAATTAGGCTAAGCAGTTTTTATATTCCAAACATATTTAAAGCTTTGGCTGTTAAATTTTAATTTTTTGTTTTAGAGTAGGTACAATTCTTTGTTTTTAGGTTTAAGAATATAACATATTAGAATAGTTAATTAAATTTTTGAAAGTTACATAAGATACAGTAGGTTAAAATTTTGTTTGGAGAGTTACATAGTAAACTTAAATTAAAATTAAAAAAAAAAATCAATTCAGAGTTATAGATAATAATTTTAAGGTTGATTTTTAATTCGGCTGGTGACATATTCTTCATTGTAGGGCGGCAGATGAGAACTATAGGGAAAGAAGATTAGTAAAGCAAATACAACCATCAGAAATCGAGTAATCACTCGTTTGTTTGCTAAGAAACAATTAGATATTACAAAGGTTTCAAATATGGCACCGGTAAAACATTCGCCTTTTAAGAAAGTGGCTAACCCAACAGCTCCACCAGAAACCAATGCGGTTCCACCCGCGGCACCTCCGGCTGTACCACCTAAGCCTGCAAGTAAGTCGGTTAGTGTCGAATCTCTCGTGGCGCCTTCTTTTAATACTATTTCTGGGTTAGGAGGCTCTTCGGTGGGTGGGCAGTCTAGAGAGCCAGACACCGTAATGGCTAGGCCCGAAACTGAAAGAAATAGACAAAATACTTTTGATGAGTGGGTACAGGGTATAGAAAGAGTGACTGATAGAAACCCAATAGATTGGTCCGATTCCTTAGGAGCTCGGGTGAACCTTAGGGGTGAAGATCTCCTTCCTAGGGATTGAGATGCGGAACCTGTGCCGGAGTTAGTTAATGTCCACCAAGAATTAGGCGCAGGTGGTTTCCAAGCTCCGAGGGAACGGATTATGAACCCGCGAACCAATCATTATGATTGTGAAATTTTGATGGGGGTGAACAACGGCCATCAACAAAATAGCGCTCCATCTGCATATGTCGGTTCGTGGAGAACTCGACTTTATGAAGATAGGAGGTTTTTTGAGACCAGAGCAGTTCCGAAAGCCACCAAGACGACACCAAGAGTGATGGGTCCCGATCCGATAGTAAGGACTGAAAAAACACCAGAGGTACCAAAGGAAGTAGTTTTACAAAGTCATAACAGAAACAATGAACTTACCGATGTTAGGGCTGAACCAACTCCTGACGACAATAATATTTCGGCAGAAATGAAAACTGTCATCAATTTAGCAGTCGTCCAGGCGTACGAGTCATATACAAACTCTTTGAGAGAGGAAATTTCCGAGTCCCTGAAGGTAGAGGTTAGGAGGAATTTCCTGGAGTTTTTGGGTGGCATCAACCGAACCATTCGGCCAGAACCACCTGTGGAGGAACGATCGCCAAAGCCACCGGCGGATTGGCTTAGGACCCGACCTTACGAAACCGCTCAGGCCGCAACTAGTGGACGTGAGCTACCAACTTCGTCGGTCCGTTTTAGAACTCCGACCGACACAGATTTAGGTTATGCAAATCGTTGGCCTGAGATAGATTTTAATTATCGGCGACCGGATACGGATTTCGGTTATTCGAACCGTCGTCCTGATTGGGATTTTGACATGCCGATTGGGAGACATCAGCCGTCGTCGTCCGCTCCGGATTACGATCGGAGCATGGGAGAACCTCACGGTAGGGGTAATCGGCAACAAAATTATCCGCAGAACCGAACACCTGAAATTAGAATGGATAAGTGGAGATTAACATTTAATGGAAATCCGGAAGTACTTACCGTAGAGGATTTCATCTTTCGGGTTGAGTTACGTTGAGACCAGTATAGGTGCTCCTGGGCTGAGATTTTGCGGGATTTCCATCTCCTGCTAACAGGAGCCGCCAACGACTGGTACTGACAATTTCAGCGGGCTCATTATAGTACCGATTGGCCAACGCTTCGGGACGCCTTAATGCGCCAGTTTCGGAATTCAAAGACCGATTGAGATATTATGAGGGACATAATGGACCGGCAGCAGGGTACCTGGGAGTCCAGTGACGATTATTTTGCGGCAGTGAACAAAATGAAGTCTCAGCTCAGGATGCATATGCCGGAACATGAACTCGTGTGGGTTTTGAAAGACAATTTGAACGAGCGGATCAAATGGTTGGTGTTTCCACAGGCGGTTTATTCACTAGACCAATTGAGGATAGCCTGCAAGGATGCTGAGCGTGCGTTTTCAGGGCGAGAAAGGGACGGTCCGAAACCGCAGAGGCCACCGGCACGGCATCGGGCAAACGAAATCGAGCTCGTGGATGATGCTTCCCAACAATTCCAGGAGGAGAACCTCGCTGCCTTTCACCATTCAGGCGCTCGACTGAAGAGCTGTCCAAGATATGGAGATTCAAAGAATCTGACCTGCTGGAACTGTAGGGGTCCTGGGCATTCTTTTATGGATTGTCCATCACCAGTTCGGAACATTTTTTGTTACCGATGTGGTCAGGAAGGGGTTATTACTCCGAAATGCCGCATCTGCAACCCGGAAAACCTTGTGAGGAGCGCGACATCTTTGGGGGAGTCGCGTTCGACTCATAAACCCCCAGAACACCTAGAGAAGAAGTAACAGAAGAAGAAAATATATGTAAAATAAAAATATTAAGAAGAGATGGAAATACAAAAATAGAAAACGAAAAAAAACTTACAGAATTGAAACCTCTCAGCATTCGAGTGAGAGAGTACAGTATCGCTAGAAATAGAATTTTTAATAATGAAATAGGGAAAATTACAAATAGAATTTTGAAAACAAGAGCGCGGTACAAATTAAGAAAAGAAACGAAGAAGAACATTTTGGCAACGGTAGTCGATACAAATACAGACCCCCGACCGTATGCTAAAATATCCTTAGCAGGAAAAAAATATTTAGGACTTTTGGATAGTGGGGCCAGTGTTATTATTTTAGGGAAAAATTGTATTTCCGCAATCAATTCTTTGAAATTACCATTACTGCCCTACAAAGCAAATGTAAAAACTGCGGATGGAAAAAACCAGGAAATAGTCGGAAAAATCCAAGCGCAAGTAGAATACAAAAATCAAACTCACGCTCTGACCTTTTACTTAGTGCCCAATTTAGACCAAGAGTTATACCTTGGGGTTGACTTTTGGAGGGCTTTTCAAATTGCCCCTAACATCGTAAGCTCCGTCTCAATTCTGGAAGAGGCCGGAGATTCGGTGAACGCTCATAAACTGTCGCCGGATCAGCAGTGCAAGTTGGTGGCGGTGAAGGGGAAATTTTTAGATTTTGATCGTCACGGTCTCGGAAAAACGTCTCTAATGGAGCATGTTATAGATACCGGATACGCGATACCTGTCAAACAGCGTCACTACCCTGTTTCTCCGGCGGTGCAAGCCCTTTTATACCCAGAATTAGATAGGATGTTGAAGCTCGGCGTTATTGAGGAAAGTGAGAGTCCTTGGTGCTCGCCCGTTGTCCTTATCAAGAAGGCAGGCGAAAACAGTACCATAAAATATCGGTTTTGTCTGGATTCGCGAAGGGTCAATGCGGTTAGTAAAAAGGATGCAAACCCACTCCCTCATATCAACGGACTTCTCAGCCGTTTACCAGACACCTAATATATTATTAGCGTCGATCTGAAAGAGGCTTTCTGGCAAATTCCGCTGGAGAAGGAGAGTAGGGAGAAAACTGCGTTTGCGGTACCGGGGAGACCCACCAATTTACGGTCATGCCCTTTGGGTTGTGCAACGCAGCTCAGAGGCTATGTCGCTTAATGGACAAGGTTATTCCTGCACGACTCAGAGATCGAGTTTTCGTTTATCTAGACGACCTGCTCATTATAGCACCAGATTTCGAAACCCATATTACCGTGTTGGACGAAGTGGCCGAATGTCTGCGAAAGGCGAATCTCACCATCAACGTGAAGAAATCCAAATTTTTCTTTAAAGAGCTTAAATATTTGGGTTTTATCGTTGGTGGTGGGAAGCTGAAAGCAGACCCTGCTAAGGTGGAAGCGGTAGTGGATTTTCCCTTACCGAAAAATCCAAGGCAGGTTCGTCGGTTACTGGGTTTAGCGGGGTGGTATAGGCGATTTATTCGAGATTTTTCCACCCTAACCGCTCCTCTAACCGATACACTGAAGAAGAAAAATGAAAAATTTCGAATGACAGGAGAGGCGATAGCAGCATTCGAGGCATTGAAAGTAGCGTTGACGACAGCTCCGGTACTCACGCATCCGGATTTCTCGAAGAGATTCTTCATTCAGTGCGATGCTTCCGATTCCGGAATTGAGGCGGTGTTATTTCAGAAGAATGATGCCGAGGAAGAATGTCCAGTCTTATTTCTCCCAAAAATTAAATGCGTGTCAACGAAATTATACGGTGACCGAGAGAGAGTGCATGGCTGCGGTAATGGCAGTGAAAAAGTTCAGGCCCTATGTAGAGGGTATGGCCTTTACAATTATCACCGACCACTCCAGCCTTAAGTGGCTGATGAATATGAAAGACCTAAACGGCAGATTGGCCAGGTGGAGTCTTAGTCTTCAAGCTTTTACCTTCGACATAGAGCACCGAAAAGGATCGCTCAATGTCGTGCCAGATACTCTTTCTCGGGCGCACGTAGACAGTGTAGAAATAGCAGAAGTAGCACCATTAGTAGATTTAGATTCGGAGGAGTTTAGATCCGAAGAATATCAATCCTTAATAGCAACTGTTCAAAACAATAGCCAAGAATTGCCAGATTTGAAAATTGAAGACAATTTTGTATATAAAAGAGCTCTGCCGGTAGGGGGTGATGAGTCAACGTTAAATAACACATGGCGTTTGTGGATTCCTTCTGGCTTGACAGAGGAAATAATTAGACTGACTCACGAACCTCCGCAAGTAGCTCATGGCGGAATCGCTACAACGCTTCACCGAATAAGACAGTACTTTTTCTGGCCGAATATGATGGTTCAGATCAAGAAATTCATGTCTGAATGTGCTATATGTAAACAGAGTAAATCTACAAATCAAATTCTTCGTCCACCTATGAGTAGTAATTATGTCACAGACCTTCCCTTTCAAAAACTCTTTATTGATTTTTTGGGCCCATACCCAAGATCAAAAGCAGGGAATGCATATGTTTTTGTAGTGTTAGATCATTTGTCGAAGTATGTTTTTTTTAAACCTTTGCGCTCAGCGGATACTATAAGCGTTATCAAATTTTTTAAGACTGAGGTCTTCAATGCGTTTGGAGTACCGGAAATAATCCATTCAGATAACGGCAAGCAATTCGTAAGCAACGACTTTCAAAATGTTCTCCAATTGTATGGAGTTCGTCATTTTAAAACCGTTTACTATTCGCCTCAATCAAATGCATCGGAGAGGGTGAATAGAACGCTGCTAGCGGCTATCAGATCATATTTGAAAGACGATCAGCGCGAGTGGGATATGCACATTAGTGATATTGCATGCGCGTTGAGAAGTTCTGTACACTCGTCAACCGGAGTGTCACCTTATTTCACTTTATTTGGAGTAAATATGATGACACACGGCAAGAGTTATGATCTAGTCAGAAAATTGAATGCTATGGATGATGGTGAACTATTCACTCTTCCGAGGCAAAGTCGATTGCAGTGCATTCGAAAAAAAGTAAAAGAGAATATTTTGAAAGCAAATGAGAAAGGCGCCAAGACACATAATATCCGAAGTCGTAATGTTCGATTCGTACCTGGGCAAGAGGTGTTCCGACGAAATTTCGTTCTGAGTGATTCGTTGAAATATCTCTTGTCAAAACTTTGCCCAAAATACGTCAAGTGTAGGATAGTTAAAAATATCGGAAAGAACATGTACGAGCTGGAAAACCTTTCAGGCAAAAAGATAGGAGTGTTCCACGCAAAGGATATAAAGCAATAATGATCTGTGATATAAATACCGGTGATAGACATAGCGTCGATAAAACAAATACTACTCTGTGCAATAACATCTTTAGTACCTGGTATAGCTTATAGATTCATAGATTATTTATTTATTTTGTTATTTATTTATATAGTTATTTACTGTAATATATTTATTTATGTAGTTACTGATTTATTTATTTATTTACCTATTTATTTATCAATTTAACTCATATAGTATTTATTTATTTAACTTATATATTCCCAATTTATTTTTTTTTAACTTATATAGATTTTGTATTATTTATTTATTTATTTATTTACTTAATTATTTATTTATTTATTTAACTTATATAGATTTTCATTTAATTTATTGATATAATTAATTATTTATTTTACTTTTATAGTTTTGCATTCATTCGTTTACTTAATTCATTCATTTATATATTCTTTTAATCATTTTAGTATTAATTCAATTATTGATATCGTTTTTAGTTATTTAAGTTAAAATTATTAATATATTCATTAATTTCATTATTATTTTTTATATTTGATCATTCATTTAATTATATCCTTGTACGCGTGTTTCATTGAATAATGTTTCCGGTGCTAAGATATTTATTAAATCAAATGTTATATTTATGTATAAAAACTATTCGTTATTGATTTAGTTAATGATCATATGATCAGTCAAATTTGTTGGTTTTTTTTTTGGAAAATATTAAATAGTTTTTATAAGATCGTATTTATCAAAACTGCCATAGTTTTTTTTTATAAAAATATCGAAAGCAGTGGTAAAGAGTTGTAACCTCAAGCTAAATTCGTGTTTGCACATAGTAGTATCGAGCGAATAATTATTTTGTCGAGATAACCGTAAACGTAAATATATGCATTTAATTTTATAATAATTGTTTAATAAAACTTAAGGCTATACGTATAATTAAAAAAAAAAAAAAAAAAAAAAAAAGAATAAATAAATAATATCTATACCCGGAATATAAAAAGATTATATGGATAGGTACTCACCTGAAAGATTTTTTTTATTGGTCATCAAATTGTTGTTTCCTCCATCTGGGTTGACTTTATTCAAGATGGTCTTGACTTCATCCAGAATTTCAAAGCTGATCGACAACAGCCCACATAAAGCTGTACCTTCTTGCGGTATCTCGGTTGGTTTCCCAGTTGATTTCCCGATTTGTTCTGATCTAGAATTGTTTTTTTTAATCAAACTTAGTAATGTCTAGGAAAATGCCAAATAAATTATAAATTACCTATTCATGTAGTAATCCAAGGTCATATTGCCCGGCTTTGGGTGCGTGGGTTAACTCCCCACATGCCGACCACGTAGCTCAACAAAAAGAAAACAACTCCAACTCCTGCCACCGTCTTTGAGTTCGACAGTCTCCTCGACGTCGGTGTTTTGTTGCACTCGTCAGAAGTAGAAAAAAATAAAAATCATTAACATCTAAAGAATTTTGAAAAAATAAAATAAATCTTACCTGCAAGTACACAACCTGGTGAAATTCTTCTTGGTGCATATGCCGCTGCGGTGTACTGCAAAGGCTGAAAACGAAAAGAAACACCAGTTAAAACGAATACAACGATAACGCACATTTAATTACACTTATTTACAAACGAATATGACAATAAACTAGAATAAAACTTACAAAATAATTTACACACAAAAATGCGGGAAGAAACAAATAACACCAACCTAGACAAGATGACAGTACAGAGATACGACACACTTGACAAATAGCACTACAGGCATAGTAAGTGGAACGTAGCGAGTAATGAATGGGTTTTGGGTGTATGGGTTATATTTGTAAGTAGGGGAATATGTTCCATTTCTCGAAGCAATAATGGCCGCCGTTTTGGAAGGGCCAGTTCACAATGATGCTTTTTGGGTTTGAGTACTAGATTTGGGTTGGAGGACATAATAAGTAGCAGTCACTACTTCAGGGATAGATATTGGTATGTTTGGAGGTGGGTGCGGAGAAAGGTAGTACGAGAGAAAATCATTAGAAATACTTTCAGGCGGTACAGTTGGGGAGCGGTGGACCTAAGCAAGTATGGGTGGTGGTAGCTTTTAACGAAAAGCGGTATGAGCCAACTGGTGTACTTCAAATCCAGCACAGAAAAGAACATACGAAATAATTTGACATTGTTAAAGTCATCAGCCTGAAGAGTGTGTCGCTCAGAGTCGGTAGCAAAAAGTCCTATTTTACCATTAGGCAGTGCGGATCTTTTTCTTACTATATTATATTTGTACCTAGTTCTAAGTAGTGAATAATATTCCATACCTTCCCGAGTGAAAAAAAAATTAAAATTAAATTTGAAATAAACGTCCACCGTTGGATTCGAATCAAGGAAAATACGAAAAGAGCAAATAGGGTGTGATAAGCGGAATCATCTGAGAGCCGCGAATCAAAAAACCAAAAAAAATAAGGAAAAAATAAAAGACAAGCGAGGAGATAGGGCAAAACCGATCTAACATATATATATTTAACGTTTCCAAAATAACGTCAGTTGGGTCAAGCCCGGAGTAGGTGAATACCGTTAGCAATAAGGGGATTTAGGTGTTGCTAGGGGCGACTTGGCGGTCCACGGTAACGATTTGATCGTGGCCGCCTATATATTTTTTGTTGGATTTTTTTTCTGGTGTCAGCGCAACGAAATACGAAGCAGAACCTGAGAGGAGCCTACAGTGGGGCGTGTTCCAAAATTTTTTTAACAAATTTTATTTATTGTTTCAATTAATATTTTTTTTGCGTGATATTGCTTGTTGATATTGTCTTTTGTAAGGACCCTAGTCAATCAATTAGCTTTGCACTCTTCAAGTGACTAGAAAAAAAAAAGAAAGAAAAACAACCGGAAGGTAAGGGTAGGAAGCCGTAGAAACCCCTCTCGCTTTCGTTAGCGCCACCTACGGTCGATTTAGCCTTTTGGGGCAGAAAATTTTTGGGTAGACGTACACGTTTATAGAGCTCTGTGCAGGTAGGGTCTCCATTCGTACGGCAAAATAATTGAGTGCCTCACTAAAGGAGAGCAATCCTAGAACTAGCGGCCCGAAGGAAGTAGGGCGAGGTTTTATTTTTGGTTGTCTTTAACCTTTACTCGGTTTAAATAATTACAAAAAAAAAAAAATAATAAAACAAACAAAAAAAAAAAAAAAAGGAAAACAAAACAAAATGTAGTTAATTCTTTGTTAACAATCTTATTTATTTATTTGTATCTCTTCAACATTTATCTATTTATTTATATTAATTTCCCTTAAAAACATTATTTATTTATTTACAATTTTTTTGATTTCCATCATTTCATTGAAATTATTTCATTATCATTTATTTTGGGTCATGTAAATTTTAAGAGAGGTCCAACACCTTAAATTAATAAATGTTTGTAAGTCGCGCAACGCCAGGTGTGTTGTAATGAGCTGTCCAAGCGGCTCGATGGCTTGTTAGATTCTTTTTTTCAGGGGGTGGACGGGTGGCGGACTTCATTCAGTAGGATGATCTGAGGACGACTTTTGGTACGATCAGCTCCAGGGGAGTCCGAAAATTCCTGCCACGGACTCATGGCCGGGAGGGCGGCGCACCTGCTAAACACCAGGGGCCCTACTATCTAATTCGATTCTACTTTTGATTCTATTCGAAAGTCATTTCCGATTCTACTTTCGAGTGGTACTATCTATGAAAATAGAATCGGATGCCGGTAATACCAAGTATTTCCCACAAAATTTCCGATTTTCGAACGACTCTCGTTATGTGTGACATTAGATAAAAAAAAAAAAAACAATCTTCTGTGAATAAAAATCAATTAATCTTCGTGAAAAAAATCAATCAAAACAATGATAAAAACAAATACAAATGAAGAAAATGCGGAACGAATTGAACAAATAGAAAGAAGGCGAATCAGAGACAATTCCAACATAATGGAGCTTAGCGAGAAAAGGTTTACCATATTGAGCATCTATTTGAACGCATTTTTAATCCAATCTACATTATTTCAGCTTTGTTAAAAGTTACCGCCTTTCAAAAGATGCATTCATGTTTTTATTGAACCAAATTTCAACGCACCTTAGTATTCGCCAAAGGCAAACTTCTGTTCCCAATATGATCAAGGTATCAGCTACCCTGAAGTTTTTGGCAACAGGAGGTTACCAAAATCAAATCGGTGGAGACAAGCGTCGGGGACTTGCTCAACAAACCATGTCCAAGGTTATAGCTGAGGTTTTAACTTCAATCGAAAGAGTAATGTGTCCTCAGCTTATCCACTTTAAAATGACAGAGGAAGAGAAAAGGAAGTCAAAACGCCATTTTTGGGAAAAATCGCAAATTCCTGGTGTGATTGGTGTTGTCGATGGAACGCATATACAACTTATTCGGCCGGCTATGAGTGAACAGCTTTTTTTCAACAGAAAGCTTAAGCACAGTATTAATGCAATGGTGGTAAGTTCAATTAAACTAAATTTATGTAAATATACAAAGAAAAACATCTTAAGATAAAAATACTTTTTTTATACTAGATATGTGACTATACTACAGCTATAAGATCTGTAAATGGACGATATGGTGGCGCATCTCATGATTCTCATGTCTGGGGGCTTAGTGCTATCTCAAACGCTGCTTTGAAAATGGAGATAGATCGTCATGGATCTTAGGTAAGTAGCTAGACAATTAAAAACTAAAATAATTAAAAAAATCATTTCTCAGGAGATTCTGGGTATCCTTTAGAGCCTTGGATTATGACACCTTACAGAACGGCAGCTGAGGGATCGCTTGAATCGAAATTCAATGAAAAATTTTCGATTTAGAGATCGATTATTGAACGCGTTTTTGGTGTCCTAAAGGCAAGGTTCCGTTGTCTTTAGGCGGCAAGGGAACTTCATTATCCGCCCGAGAAGGTAACACAAATTTTAAACGTTTGTTGTGCACTCCACAATCTGTGTTTAACGTACAGAGTTGAATTATCAAATTCAACACAATAGCCATTGTTGGATGAAGGTGCAAACCATTTCACCTTGGAACAACAATCTTTAGAAAACGAAGAATATTCCAATCTAGCTAAGAGAACAAGAAATAACATAAGAAATGATTTATCGAATTCATAAATATGTTTTATTTATTTAAAAAAAAGTAACTATTCTAAAACTTAAAAATACTATACAACGAAAAACAAAATTAATAAAATACTGCTTAGTTTGTACAGCAAAAAAATTGTTTCTTTTATTTTTTTTTTACTAATGTGTATTTAACAAAATGTTCAGTCTTCAAAATAACCACACAATGTACATTGATAAATATTTATGTACGGCTTACAACTACAATTAAATAAATAAACATAAATTCACTTTTAAAACTAAAAAACATAAATTTACTTTTAAAACTAAAAAACATAAATTCACTTTTAAAACTAAAAAACATAAATAAACATAAATTCACTTTTCAAACACAAATATTTGTTTGGTATTTACTCAGGCACATATGGTGTATTTATTTGCTGTCGAAGACGTAGAATTTCTCTTTTAATTTGCAATTTAGCCACCGTATTTTTGTTTTTCTCAGCATAACTTTTTTTTTGGAATTCAAATTTTTGTTTTTTTAGTTTCAGTTTCTCTTTTTTTAATTTGTAGTTTTTTTTCGTTCAGTTCAGAATCTCTTTTCTTGTATTTTAAAATTCCTTTTAAATTTGCATTAATCTCCTTCAGAGCATCGGTGGAATTGGTTTGGTAAAGTATTTGATGCTCAACTTGCTTCTCGAGGAGTGACTGTCTTTTTATTGGTGTTTTTCGTGGCTGTGGTAGGTTTTCCTTTTCGCTAATGTTGTCGTTAATATTTGTTTCTGTTTCAGCAATAACCTCAAACATTTCCGCGACATCTTCATCTTCTTCATTGTGTTGACGACTGCAGCTCATACTGGTGTCTTGCAACCCAAAACTAAGGGATCCATTCATCCCATCGATTGCTTTACCTAAGTCAAGCAACTCACTGACTTTCTCTTCCAGTGGAGTAAGTGTATGATGTTTCGGGGGACCACCACCAGTTCCGGACAAATTAATTTTATTTTTTCTTAGCTTGGCTTTGGTATGAACCTTAAAATCGGCACAGACCTAATGAAACAAAAATAATATTAAAGAATTGGTCAATATTGAAACATTGTTTACCTTTTTCCATCCCTCTGCATCACGCTGCGGTGGACCTTCAGCATTCAAATTGTTTGACAGATTGGTCCATAAATGCTTTGATTTTTGTCTGGCTTCGGGTATTTTTAAATAACCCTTGGACAAGTCTGGGTGCTGGGTCATATAATTGACCAATATCTCAAACTGCGACACTTTAGTATTTGGAATTTTAGATGATGCCCTGGAACAAAACACATATAAATTATACATACGTATTACTATGTTTATGAAATATTTGAGAACTATTAATTTATAACTTTTATATACTTACATTCTGAAAAAAAAACCTCCTCGATCGACCTTTTCGCAAGCACATTTGATGTAGAATGTTTATTTGCGAATTCGCAAGATTTTGACATTAACTTTAGCCAAACGTAGTACCAATTTTGTTCTAAAAACAAAAAACGACTTGGCAGTACTAGAGCTGTTCGAGTTTCGTTCACGGGTAAGACTTTGTCGTAGTGAGGGGGCTTACGCCTAGGCTTTCAGCAATCCAGCTGCAAGTCTAGGTAACTAACATAACCCAAAAAAACCGAAAACCGAAATGTTGAAAACTAATAAAATATGAAATGAGTACTAAAGAAATTAAAAAGCGAGTGGGGATATCCACTCAAAAGTCGGTAGGAGTCGCGACTACCGGCGATGGCTTGGCCTCTAACGAGGAGAAGTCGCCAGTGACACTTAGTACACCTGGTATAACGAAGTGCGGAAGGTCTTGCGAGCCGACCACAATCCATGGAAACACTGATAAGTCATCCGTGGGGGGTGAATCGACTCGTGAGCTAGACGCTACTGCTGGCGAAGAGGGCTTTGTCCTCCCCGCCAGTAGTACAAATCCTTCGTGCTCGGGGGGACCCCCCGCGACCATTGGCAGTGCTGCTGCGAAAAACAGCTCCGGTGGGGGTCTCTCTTCGGGTACGTTGGCAAATGCCCACCGTAGTGGTAGTAGTGGCGTGACGTACGCTGCTGCTGCCATTACCACTGCCCGTAAAAAAGCGAACTCCGGAGCGGGTGCCTTCTCCGTTACCGGACGAGGCAGACCGCAAAAGAGTTCGCAGAAGAGACTCAAATTTGTTGGAGGTCGGCGTGCGTTAGCAGGTTCTACCTCCACCGGATTGGGGCGAAAAAATGCACATGTGCTCAACTCCGGGTCGGGTGTCTCGCCCAGTAGTACAGCCGTTAAAAGCTTTACTACTGGTAGGAATATACCGACCCCCGTTGCAAAGAAAGTGCTCCAGCCCGTTGGAAGTGGGGCTATGAAAAATAGTTCTGCTTCCATCGGGATGGGGCTCAACAAAGCCACTCCCCCGCAGATGAGCTCGGAGACGGATATCACATCCGGCAGCGCGTCCGTGACTTACGGATCCAACACTGCTGGGGTGCTTAAGCCGCCTCCGTATTCACAGAAGAACCCCCAACCCGATGGAAGCACGGCCGCTGACAACGGTCCTCCCTCCATCGGGATGGGGCTCAACACCCCCCCCCCCCCCCTCCCACGTTTTGGACCCAGGGGCGGGTACTTCTGCCAGCAGTGCGTCCGTGACTTACGGATCCTCCACTGCTGGCCGATGTATACCGCCCCTGGGCTCAAGAAAGATACCACAACCCGTTGGTGGTAGGGTCATGAAAAATGGCTCTGCTTCCACCGAGTTGGGGTGGAACCAAACTAACCATAAGGAGAGGCGGAATGCCGAGAGGATCGTGAAAGCTATCGGTGACATTCCGGTAGCTGATCGTGACTCGCGACAAACTGCCAAACTCCAATGGGCCATGAACATTATGGCTCTCAGAAAGACCAGCGGGGACTACACGTCAAAGCGTCAACGGTCCATCGGGAGCACCATCCCCGATCCCAAACGACCCAAGGTGCAAGGCACCGACAAATCACTTAACGTGAATAAAGGTCTGCCCTTTAGTGACGTACTAAAGGACAAAATTGTCATTGCAGTCATCGACAGAAGTAATGCAGATGGCAGGATCTCTCCTGAGAATTGGTTGAAGGTCATAGTGAAGCTCTCAGCTGGCTTCATGAGTTTAGTGAGGGAGCATCCCGGACCTCAACCAATCACAGACGATGCAGGCTGGCACCAAGGACGTGTTAAGCTCATCGCCTGTGCAGATCAGAGATCATGTGATCTGTTTACGCTTGCTGTTAGCAGACTGGGAGAGGTCTGGCCAGGTGCTAGTCTCGAGGCTGTTGCTAGGGATGATATCCCCTGCAGGCCTAGAGCTCGTGCCTGGATCCCGATCGAACCAGCCAGCAAGGGAGATCAGGGGTTCCTTTAGATCTGCTATCATAGTAATCAACAAGGAATCTCTGGCTCCTCTGGTGTCGACCGAAAATGTGATTAGGTATGGCTTCCACAAAATCGCCTTGAAGGTTTACAAAAAAGATGAGGAAGTTGCACAAGAAGCCCCTCCACAAAACCCCCAGGATATGACCATAGACGAAGACCCTGTCGTCGGCATCGAAACTCCAGAGATGGAGATAAATGACATTGACACTTCTCCGGCTATGGTATTACCCAATCCGCCAACCGAAAAAAAGGCTCCTTCCGTCGACCTCTCCGACATGGAGAGCGTAGACTCCCCTATCAACGTTCTTCTAAGCGAGGAAGAACTTTTAAGATCTTCCTCTGAAGCCGAAGACGCTGACCAAACGGTGCTGGAGGTTGATCTGACCGACTGTGGTAACAATGCTGCAGCTGATTCAGATTAATCTCCAACACTGTATTATGGCTTCGGCCTCCCTTCTTCTCCGTCTGAACACAAACGGGTAAGATATTGTCCTGATCCAGGAACCATGGATTGCTAACTCCAGTGTTCAAGGACTCAGGACTCCGGGCTATTACACGCTGCATGCGCCAGATAAAGGTGAACCTAGATCTTGCATAGTAGCTAAATGTAATACTAATGAATTTTTACTCCCTGAATATAGCGATCGAGATGTAACGGCCGTCAGATTACAAACCAAAAAAGGGTTGTACTGGATAGTGTCCGCCTATCTTGGCCATGACGATCTTGGCCCTCTCCCCAGTGTAAAGCTAAGGAGACTGATCGCTGATGCAGAACGGCAGAATATACGCCTAATTATCGGGTGCGACGCAAACGCGCACCATACAGTATGGGGGAGTTCGGATATTAACGACAGAGGTGAGTCTCTTTTCGATTATATTCTTACTACTAACCTACTTCTAAGTAATGTTGGAAACGTACCAACTTTTGTAACTAGAAATAGACAAGAAGTCTTAGATATCACTCTTGTCTCAGATATGGTTCATCAATCGATATTGGATTGGAAAGTATCTTCTAAGCACTCGTTCTCAGACCATAGATACATTCAATTCAGTCTAAATGATGAAACTGAAAAGCCTCCTTCCTTCCGGAACTACCGGAAAACAAATTGGCTCCTATATAGGGAAACTCTTAAAAAGTTAATCAAACCTGACCTTTTTAATCCTCCCCTGAACAAAACTGATCTCGATAATAAAGTCCAAGATCTAACAAATGCACTCAACAAATCAATGATCACTTCCTGTCCTCTAACTAAAATTAGGGGCAAAAAGAAACCTCATTGGTGGAAGCCAGGGCTCGAACCGCTCAGAAAAGAATGTAGGAAACTTTTCAACAGAGCTAAATACACCAGAGAAAGTTTAAATTGGGATATATATAAGAACTCGCTGAAAGTGTATAAAAAACAAATGAGGATAACTAAAAGAACTTCTTGGAGGAACTTCTGTGACAAAATAGAAGATTCTTCAGAAGCATCCAGACTTAGGAAAGTCCTCTCTACCAATCCAGGGATGCCAAGCTCTCTTAAAACAGCAGATGGCTCCTGGACCAAATCCTGTGAGGAATCACTAAATTTGCTACTTGATACTCACTTCCCAGGTAGCTCACAAATTGTCTCAAATACTGAATTCACTCAGTCACATGACTTGGTCAATCAAATACCAGGTCTGATTACAAGGGACAAGCTCCAATGGGCTATAGACAGCTTCCAACCTTATAAATCCGCGGGACCAGACGGCATTATACCTGCTGAACTTCAGAGATCCTCAGATATCATAATTCCTATACTGGAAACTATACTGAATGGTTGTCTGAATTTCATTCATATTCCTTCAGTATGGAGAGAGGTGAAAGTTGTCTTCATACCCAAAGCTGGAAAATACTCCCAAATTAATCCAAAAGACCTGAGACCAATTAGCTTATCATCATTCATTCTTAAAACTTTCGAACGTCTGATTGATATCCACCTGCGTGACACTATAGAGCTTAACCTTATCTCTAAAGCACAACACGCTTACTGCAAGGGAAAATCGGTGGAAACTGCTCTTCACACCTTAGTAAGATCTATCGAATACTCCCTTCACCATAAAGAGTACAGCGGCCGTGCAATAGTAGGAGCACTAGAAAATTTGAAGGTGGACGGCCTACTGATTAAGTTGATAGACCATATGTTGGGAAGTAGGGTCATCAACTCTGCATTGGGAGGCTATTCCACTAGAAGATCTGTCACTAGAGGCACACCACAAGGTGGGGTCCTTTCACCACTTCTATGGAACTTGGTCATAAATGACTTACTGACTGTCCTGGAGGGTGAAGGATTCAAAGTGATTGCGTATGCCGATGATGTTGCAATAGCTATATCAGGGAAACACCCCCAGGTTCTTACAGAACTTCTTCAAACCGCTCTTAACAAGCTAATAAAATGGGCAGAACGCTGTGAGCTAGGTGTAAACCCCCGCAAAACAGAACTTGTCCTCTTCACAAGGAAATATAAAATTCCACAGATAAATCCTCCAACAATTAATGGTGTTCCACTTTCCTTTTCAGATGAAGCCAAATATTTAGGTCTCATACTGGATAAAAAACAAAGTTGGAAACCTAATATTCAAGAGAGAATTAAAAAAGCCACTGTTGCTTTATTCTCCTGTAAAAAAGCTATAGGTACTAAATGGGGTCTATCCCCTGCCATAACTCACTGGCGTTACACTGCGGTCGTAAGACCGATTCTCACTTATGGGGTAACAATTTGGTGGACTGCTCTAGATAAAGTTACGTACTGTGACCAGCTGAGCAAGGTCCAGAGATCAGCAAGTATGTGCATAAGTGGAGCTCTCCGCTCGACACCATCAGCTGCACTAGACATACTCCTCAGCCTCATACCCCTCGATATATATGGCAAGCAAATGGCTGCGAACACAGCCGTCCGCCTTAAAGCCATTTCTCAATGGACCAACAACTCTATCGGTCATACTAAAATTCTAGACTTATATGAATCTATTCCTTGTCATTCCGACTACACCACATCCAAACTAAATTTCGACAAAAGTTTCCAGGTCACTATACCCTCAAGAGAATCTTGGGACGTTGGGGACCCTCTCAAAGGTGATTCAGTTCATTTTTATACTGATGGGTCGAAAACTGAGGAAGGAGTGGGTGGCGGAGTGTACTCAGACAGACTTAATTTAAGTCTCTCCTTCCGGCTCCCTAACCACTGTAGCGTATTCCAAGCGGAAATCCTGGCAATTAAAGAAGCTCTGTCTTGGCTGAGAGAAAACGTGATATCAACATCGGATATACGCATCTTCTCAGATAGTCAAGCAGCACTTAAATCTCTCAACTCTGTCTCTACCAACTCCGTTACGGCCCAAAACTGTCGATCGTCTCTTGAAGAGATGGCGGAACAGTTTAATATTCACCTTCTTTGGGTGCCGGACCATAGAGATTTTCCGGGAAATTGTAAAGCCGATGAACTTGCCAGAAATGGAACTCTAATGCCCGTTTTGCCTAACAGGTGGAACATAGGTATACCGATCGCTACGTGTAAACTTTTGCTAAAACAAAACTCTGCAAGGAAAGCAAACTCTAGATGGACAAACCTTACTACATGTCTGGCCATAATAAGATAATCATAAAAAGATAATCTCCTCATTCCTATCATGTGGTATCACAACGGACCTAATTATGGTCTAAGTGTGTCAGCCGTTTTTCTGACAGCCACTTTAACCTAACCTAACCTAAGTCGCGCAACGACAGGTGTGTTTTAATGAGCTGTCCAAGCGGCTCGATGGCTTGTTAGATTCTTTTTTTCAGGGGGTGGACGGGGTGGCGGACTTCATTCAGTAGGATGATCTGAGGACGACTTTTGGTACGATCAGCTCCAGGGGAGTCCGAAAATTCCTGCCACGGACTCATGGCCGGGAGGGCGGCGCACCTGCTAAACACCAGCAGTTCATTTGGGTAAGCTTGGTTATGTGGCAACATCAGTAGTTTTTTTTTGTTCCCCTTGGCAGGAATTTATTTTTGCTGCTGGTACAGTTTGACCTCGGCACAAGATCCCCCCCCCCATATCCGGCGAGCTGAGCCGTGCCTCGCAAGCGTGCCAGTTCCGGGGTCCGACACTTCATTCCCCGTTCAGACCGTCATCCCCTTCCTACTTTCTTGTCTATTTATTATTTCCTCTTTCATTCCGTTTAGTTGGTCTATCCTTTCCTTTTTGCATTTTCTTCCTTTTCACTTACCTCCATTTTACTTACCCTCACTTTCCTTCTCTACGACCACATTTACTTACATCTATCCTTTTAGTTGGACGGTTTCCTATCCTAGTTGCCAGCAACAACTCATCTATGTGTTCTATATCAAAATGATCGATGGGTTGGGGTTGTAAACTTGAAAATTATATAATTATGGTGGCAATTTAATTTAAAAAAGTCGAAAATTTAAAAGGTTATATGTAAATCAGTTTATGAGACTAGATTTTCCGACTATTTCGAATCATTTGTTTTTCTTCTCTGCATAACAATTTAAACCAACAATTATTTTGATAACTCAATTTGTTGCTCTACTACTTATATTACCTCCAATATTTTAAAATCAAACAAATCAACTTTTCGAGTTAAAAAATCAAATCTTTGCCAACCATTATCTTCCCCCAGTGGCAAAAAGGTACATACCTACTCGTTATCCTGCTTAAAAAGATAATTTTAAAACGATTTGTTTCTTAAAAAATCATAACTTTAGTTTAAATGTTTGGATATTCAAGGTTAAGATATCCAAAAAACACATCAAATGGGTCTAAAATTCATATTTGTATGTCCTCATTACATTATATTTTACAACCAGCTCTTAAATCGGTCATGTTTCTAATCAACTTTAATAAATGAACATAATGTACCTACAAAATTGGTGAGAAAGGTATGCAATTAGTTCTTATCCCAGATGTGTAGCTACACTTAGATAAGCACTTACCCTATCTCAACTTACATAAGTCTGATCTTATCAATATTCTCATATCTACAAAAAAGAATAATTACAGAAGTCCACATAACAAAAACGTATTTTTTAATTAATTTTTGATTCTTGGTAATTGTTGTATTGAATAATTTTACACATATATTATACATACATTCTAGAGTCGTCTTAAATTCTAGGCGCATATATTTTAATTTTATTTATTTCCTTTGAGTGCCTTCCATTGAACATAGCTTTATGGATACATTGAAGCCAAACATAGTCGCAGTCGTCCTGTTCATTGCCATTACCCGATGTTGTCATCGCCGATTGTTGTTGTTCATTCAAGTGCATTTGATTGGTGTGTTGCTTTCGTGGGACGGTCGGGGGTGAACTGTTGGCATCTTTCGGAATGTTGGAACATACCACGGGCCAGGCTATAGCGACTAAAATCGATTCCCTGTGTTGCAGCACTGACTCGCAGATCCTGGACAAAGTCATCGGTTTCGGTTTGATTGTCATTGGGTGCACTGTTAAACGATCGATCGTCCTTTGGGCGGGTGATGTGAGAAATCGGACATTTCCTGTTTAATTTCCAGGTCTTCATTGTCTTGTTACGCGGAAAAATTACCAGCTGCAGGTGTGGGATTACGACTGCCAGCGCCTGGTGTCCTCGGATGGTCATCGTCCTTCTCATCGATTTCAATTGTCTCGGTGGTGGTATTTTCGTTTTTCGTGGGAAAGATTTTCAAAAGCAATTGGACTACTCGAATGATCCATATGTCGTTACGACCGGAGAGCGTTCTTTTCGTTTCAACGATTTGTGTGTGCGTTGCGAAGAGACTCCAGCAACTGCAGTCTTATCTACTCCTGCAGTTGAAGACGACGGCTGCGATTGATTATGGCACTTTGAGACTTAACGCGGAGGGATATGCTTGCTTTGGGACGTTATGAACGTAACATCTTGTTATTAAATTTTTAAAACTAGTTGAATGTTTCACTTTGTTTGCTGTTGTTGCATTTACAATTGTTGCTTGTGAACTATTATTTGTTACATTTCGATTGTTTGATTTTCCTATGGCACCATTCGATCACTACTTCCTATTGCAGCAGCAGCAGCTGTTTTTCTAATGCTACTATCACTACCACCCACTGCTACAGGTATTGTATTTTTTGTCATTGTTGTTCGACTAAAATCAACACCCAGTTTTGTATGGAGAGTCTTTTTTTGTATAGAAAAGCTGTCAGCTGAATTTTCAGTTAAGAATTTCTTGCTGAAAATTCAGATGAAACGTAACTAAACTTCAATAAACGTAACTGAATGTCAGCTAACTTTTTATGGCAGCTGGCCAATCAGAATCTCCATCTGAAAATAAAGTACTGAAAATTTTGATGCGTTGAATCCGGCCATTATCAAAATTTTCACCAAGCAATTGTAAAAAAACAGAAAAACAAATTGGTTGCAGATTTTTTGTAAACTTTTTGCAAAAATTATATTGATCACTCTGACAAGGACAACGAACGTCAAATAAGCCAAATTTGTTGACGTAAAAAAGAGACCCGTTCGGTAATTGATGATTTTTCTGTTTTTGCTGTGAATAGAAAAAAGATCAAGATACCAAACACACCCCATTTGCAAGGTACATTTAAGCCCGGGACACACAGGACGCGGTCTGGCGGTACGGTCAGAATGCGTCGTTGACCGCCGCGTTCTATAAGGTCAGACAGAACGCGGTCAGCTTTTGGTGTTCTAGTTTCGTATGCGTTTTTCTGTTGAGCAGTTGGTCGGAGTGCAGCAGTATAATTAAAACAAAAGTATGTGCTTCTTCTGCTTACACTTGCAACCAGAAAAAGACGAAAATAGGTTCATGAGATAAATCAAAAAAGAAGCTATTTATTCCCCATGGCTTCACCTTTTTAGCAACATCTTTATATTCCGGGTGCTTGCAATCATATATTAATAGTTTTGTTCGAACTGATTTGATCAGTACTTTAATATCACACATATTATTTTCTTTTTAATTTGTCTTAAAATTGGAAAAGAAAACGAATAAAAATAAATAAAAGAGAATTACCAAAATCAATACAAAATAAATATCGCATGCAGCTGTTTTCAGAGGTTTGTTTTGACGTTTGGTCTTTTTTGACACTTGACCGTCGCGTTCTTTGTAAAAATTTACAAAATAAATTTGGCCGTCGCGATCTATTCTTCGCCGCTTGACTTGACCGCGTTCTGTTTGAACAACAACAAGTGATTCTACACAAGACAAAGAACGCGACGATCAAAAATGTCGACCGCACCGCCAGACCGCGCCAGACAAAGAACGCGACGGTCAAGCGTCAAAAAAGACCAAATGTCAAAACAAACCTCTGAAAACAGCTGCATGTGAGATTATTATTTTGTATTGATTTTGGTAGTTCTGTTTAATTTATTTGTATTCGTTTTCATTTCCAACGTTAAGACAAATTAAAGAGAAAATAATAATATGAGTGACATTGAAATACTGATCGAATTAGTTCGAACAAACATATTCATATATGATTGCAAGCACCCAGGGTATAAAGATGTTGCTAAAAAGACGAAGACATGGGGAAGAAATAGCTTCTTTTTTGATTTATCTCATGAACCCATTTTTGTCTTTTTCTGGCTGCAAGTGAAAGCAGAAGAAGCACTTCATCTTCGTCAGAACTGCTGCTGCTCAAATTTTTGTTTTAATTGTACTGCTGCACTCTGACCAACTGCTCAGCAGAAAACACATACGAAACTAAAACGCCGACAGCACACCGCATTCTGTCTGACATTATAGAACGCGGCGGTCAACGACGCGTTCTGACCGCACCGCCAGACCGCGTCATGTGTGTCCCGGGCTTAAACGGCATCTTTAAATGGAGTCAAACAAACATGGACGTATAATTTGGACTGCTAGTCAAGTCTCTTTTCCATACAAAATCTCCTCTGAAAATTATTCCTCCTCTCCTTGGCGACGAGGCACCTCACGGTGCAAAGTACAAGTCGGCGCAAAATACTATTTTTCAGCTCCATCTATTGTCACTTTGGGCTAAGCAACCATTATTTGCCATAGAAACTAAGGACATCTCTTATTATTTCTTATGAAACCAACAGATCCATCTGACATTTTTACGTTTGATGTTTAGATATACAATTTTGGTTGATTGTGTCTCGAAACCCATCAAGAAAATAGACGGAATACATTCAATTCACCTGGAAATAAAACATTTAACTTTATCGATTTATGTATGTATGTACATAATATATTCGTGCAATAAAAACTTACTTGAAGAATTAAGAAGCCTTGCGGCCTTGCATTTACATAATCTGTTAGACCTGTAGCATGGAAGAGTTCGGAATTCTCTGTGGTTGTTTTGAATTCCATAAAAATATCGCCTGAATGTACCATATGAAACGTTGGTAAATTAATGCTATCATCAGCAATTCGGAATGTTACAATATTACTGAATAAATCATCGCCCTCGCAACGTAGCGGTGCGAGAGTATAGGGACCTTGGTTTCCATCTAATGGTGTTCCTTTTAACGTATGTCCCCACCACTGTCTTCGGTCTATTCCATTCTCTCCGAGTCGCAATTACCTACACCATTTAATTAGCCTAGAATTCTATATTCGCATTTCCAATATCCTGGCAGTAAACTAGCTCAGTAGTCCATTGGTTGATTGTGAGAAAAAAAGGAACTAGACGAAATGCATTTAATTCATCTGGAAAGAAAACACAACTTTATCGATTTATTTTTGCTTTGTATGTATATATTGGTGCAACAAAAACTTACTTGGAGAATTTAGAAGCCTTGCAACTCGACAGGAGTAACTAATTCGTTGTCAGCAGGAATGAGATCAATGTCCAGGACAAATTTTATTCTTTTTCATTGTCAGAATTGAAGATTGCCACTTGCAATAATTGAATTGCTCTTCATGATTATCCAAAGCCAATTTTCTTCTTTAAAGAAATTCTATAGGTATAATGAGAAGTTATAAGTAAAATTCTTAATTTAATAATTTTCGATTTAATAAATAAAAATTGTGGCTTGCATTTTAAATCTTCTTTACAAAATCCACGAATACCAATCTGTCATTTGGATTTTGGACTGCTGTCATTTCCAAATGTCAATAGTTACCGCTTTGCGCCGCCGGCCGGTCGTGTCGTTTAAGTTAAAGCTGGAACCAACGTGAATTTGGGGGCTAGCAGTCCATATCTAATACGTCCATGCAAACAAAACTGTTATACATATAGGGAATACACTATCCAGTGTATTATAGAGATCAGTGTTTACTTCAAATACTTTTATTATAAACAAGCACAACTCTTAATTCACTATTTTACACCGACGTTTAATCGTTCACTTTCAAAATCAAACTGAGGTGTTCAGACTGGTTGCGGTGTATTTATATCTGAGCCTTGTATATGAAAACTATAGTACCATCACGGACAACATTTTTTTTGCAACAATGCTTCGTTGGTGGCGCCACTTTAGCTCGGCGGAGACTTCCATTTTTGGGAGACAATTGTCGGCGGAGACTTCAATTTTTGGGAGACTTCCATTTATCAGAGAATCGAAACTAGGTAGTTAGAGCCAGAGGAGTGTATTTCTTTCGATTCTGGTAAGAATCAAATGGAGTAGGCGAGATTACCAATCGAAGGTTTTGCTAAACGTCAATGATGAGAAAAAGGTGAAGAGAATGGCAAAAAAATGTTCGTATCCTTTTTGATTGAATGTTCGATGCAAGGTTATTTTTTTTTTTTGATTAATTTACTGATTATGCTATATGCGAGAAGAGAAGTGGACATACATACATGTAAGTTAGCTTTTTGCGTCGTCGTTGTCATCAACCTTGAAGGTATATTGTTTTTTTTTTGCGGGAAAGAATAATGCGTGGAGGTATACATTCTTATATTATCAAGGGTAGGTTAATTTTAATGCGGGAAAGAAAAATATGTTCATGATGTGTAAGTATATTTGTAGGTATAAATGCAATTGTATGTTAGGGTTGTTTTTATATTAAATTGTTTTGCAAAGATTTCTTATTTGCCATGAAATTTGTTGCAAGTGCAAGATTTTAAGCATATTTCTTTTGCGGGAAAGGAAAATATACCTACATACATAGGTAGGTAGATATATTCGTATAAATTATGAATGGTAGGTTTTATTAATATTAAGGTTGTTTACATAATTTGAGTTTGACTTGAAATGTTTTGAAGAAATTTACAATTTATTATGCCGACAAATATAGGTAGGTCCATACATAATGCATAACTATATGTAGGTAGGTATGAAAATAAGTTATGAAAAGAGGGAGAATTTCTATGCAATGTTGAGGTATAGGTATGTACCTACATAGGTAGATATGATTTAATTGTTTAACTCTAGAGTCTGTCAATGTGGTGGTTGAATTTCAGCCAGTGTTATTTATTTTTTTCAAATCAACCAATTACAAAACGTGCCAACTGGTAGGTACTTACCTACTTACCTATTTTAATTTTTATTTCCGATTTTTTGATTCCAGGTAGTTTACAAAATAAATGTTTTAATATAGACAGGTAGGTACCTGCCTGTAGATACCTTCGTACCAATAACTTTCTTCGTTAGGAAGTTTTTCCTTTTTTTGAAATTTAAGTTTAAAATAAATTTGAAAAAATTAAGTATGAATTTTTGCTAACACAATAATAAGAATTATTAATTGTTCCTATTTTCGTGACCTTTTTTTTTTTAGATTTCTAAAAGGAATACAATTTTAGAAATTTATTATAATTTTAATTAGTTAGTGTTTTTTTTAATGTTTAAAGATTAAAACTTCCATCTCCGTCCGTTTGTGGGGGAGGGGCAATTTTATAAAACATTTGCTTTAAATGCATTAAAAATTATTAAAAATCAACGATATTACTTACAATATTATGCGATAGCTTTTTTCAGTCTATTTTTTCAAAATGTTCTATGAATAGTTTTTGAAACAAATGTTTTCAAAGTCAAAATTTAGAAAAAAAAAAATTGAAAAACAAAATTTATTTGCATTTTTTACTTCAGAATTTTACGTAATATTCTTTGTTCCAAAAACTATTGCTGTAATTAGTTTTTAGTCAAACGCTAAGAACCAGGAGCTGGTATATACTTTTTTCTTCCAAAATGATTTTTTTGTGTAGGTAGTTAGTACGTGTATACAGGGTGATTTGCATAAGGTGTCATAAAACGCTAGAGCGTGTAGGTTGGACTTAGACAAGACAAAATTCGTATGGGAGGGGGGTCTATTTTCCTCCGTTTAGGCGGGAGGGGATTTCCAAAAAAAAGATCACTTGAAACAGAAACAAAATATTAAAAAATAACGGTAACACTTAAGAGAGTGACGCTATAGCACATTGAAAAGCCAAAAGTCTATTCTTTAATAAAATTTTTAAATTAAGTTGTTCGAGTGAATAGTTTTTGAAAAAAAAATTTCAAGCTACTTTTTTTCAAAATTTTATGAATTTAAGCAAACGCTGGAAACCGTATGGATCTAGGATTTTTACTTTTCAAGATATGAAGCAACTTTCACATTAAACTAAGAAGAATCCGGCTAAATGATCATTTCAGCAACCAGTTGATTATCGTCAAGTTTAAGTTGTAAAAATTGGCAGAAAAAAAGTTATAATATTAACTATAATTTAGCCCAAATAAAGCTATTCCAGGCTAGTCCAGGCGTATTAGCACTAAAAATTGTATAATCATCTAAATATGTTATATGTACATATGTATTTAAATGCTGAAATTGACAATTGACAAAATTCTGGATTTGATCTTTTTTATTAGATATATTAGATTTTCAAAATTTATAATTTTTAAATTTGAAAATATTTGATGGGCGTGTTGACAATATAAAAATAGAATTGTTTGAAAAAGCATGATCCACTTTGCATTTTTTTTGGTAAATAAATCAATAAAACTAACTTTAGATTGGCTTTTGTTGCATTAATCACTTAACATTTATAAGCAATATTTTAGAAGAGGATTAGAGCAATTAGTATGTTGGTTTTGTTTTTCAAAATTTATCAATTTTGAATTAAAAAAAAATAAATAAATCGGGTGGCACAACGGCTCATGAAGAACCATAAATGTGCATCATTATTTTTCGAAAATATATACATTTTTCATTAACTTTTGAATTTAAAGTACGAAAAATAGAGTTTATTATTCATTAAAACACATTTTAAGTACAAATATTTTGCAATAATTTTTACACAAAAATTTAAGTTAAAAATTTCTACCTAAATTTCATGTACATATCAATTATTATGAACTATTAAGTATTACTCAATTTTTAAGCCTCTAAAGTTGTCTAAATGAAGATTTTTTGTAATTTATGATTTGTATATGGTTATGATTTTTAATATTAAAAAAATAAAATAGATTTGAGATAACGTTGCTTTGCACTGGTTGACGATTGTTGACAATGAACAAAGCAAAGCGTTTCTATGGATTTTATTTGAATTTTTATGAATTTTAAAAAATCAATTAAGACACTAATACACTGACACTGTTTATTGAATAATGAAAAATCAAAATGATTACCGTTTCTTAAATAAATCTATCAAATGATAAGTTAGAAAGATAACATTTTTACCATTTAATTGATATCAGATATATCTATAAGATATTAAAATTTTAGATTTTTCCAATAAATTTTGAATAAAAAAAAGTTGTGCATATTTTTTACCTAATTTTGCAATATCTTTCAAATACAAAAATCAAGTTTCTACGACGTCGCGTTTAGAAGTTAGTTTTTTGACTTTGATTCAGTTTTACCCTATTAAATGTGCGAATTTCAAAAATTCCGTTCTAAGTGCAACCCTGAATAAAATTTGCAATTATATAAATTTTAGTAGGTATATAGATACCTACCTATTTTTAATACTTCTAGTTTAAGCTGTTCTAATTTTTATTCTTTCATTTATATCTATAATATAAATAAATTAACATTCACATAAAAATAAGGTAAGTACCTTCTTAAATGTACTAAGTACCAAGTACCTACCTAGATATTAATACAAATTATCTACAAACATACCTACCTTTCTAGGTTAAAATAAAAAAGCGGCATACCTAACTACCTACCATGAGCCATAATCATCAAAAAACATCATCGCCATGAAACTCATGAATTATTGCATCACTGATATTCTTGCCAACAGACCTACATACATAAATATCTAGAAAGCAAAAAAAAAAAACAATGACCTTCATGCTGCCGTCGGCCGACGCGACGTCACGATTAACTTCTTGCATTGCACACAAGTTGTAAAAAAAGCACCCCTTCCTCTTTAAGCGCACAAGACCCAACAAACCAAGGAGAATTCCCAAATTTTTGTTCACACTTTTTAATTCTCTGCACCTTTGCATAGCAAAGAAATCGACAAAAAAATGTAAACCTAACAAAAAACAATTATTCTACCTATTTCACTCTAACTATTATAAATAATAGTATTCCTTTTTTATCCTTACTAGAAATTCTCCACAAAACTCAATTCTCTCCACTGTGAAATTCGATGAGATTCTTTCACAATCGATCTGAAGATGGCAGTCCATTCGACATTCACCATGATAGTACTATAGTTTATATATACAAAGATCTGAGAAAAAGCTACTAGAATCTTCTAGGGGTTCTGAAATATGCTGGAATGTGCTTCTCCTCCACTAGACTACACAAGTAGCTCAAAAGCTTTCGACCAATTAATTATAGCAGTATGCG
Organism: Melangyna quadrimaculata; assembly: GCA_949320155.1. Taxonomy (NCBI): domain Eukaryota; kingdom Metazoa; phylum Arthropoda; class Insecta; order Diptera; family Syrphidae; genus Melangyna; species Melangyna quadrimaculata. Next base: position 317,885,380 of record OX439483.1, on the reverse strand, counting down.
AGTGGTTTAGATATGGGATAACATTAGTTAATCTTTTGTTCACAGATGGCGCGGAACTCATTAATAATTTATTCTGCTATAGAAGAATAAAATATGTCGTTGTTTGCATAAATGGGCATATTCACCACAATATTATGAAGCAGAGGCAGTAAAATTAGCTGGGTGTAGTAATGCATCCAAGTTTTGGAACTTGGCGAGAAAATTAAATGGCACAAAATATACCATCAGTCGCGGCTTGGACTCCAACAGAATACAAGTATATTTCAATAAACTGCTGAATCCGGCAGTCATAAGCCTTTACATGTTTCAATATGCCCCACCAGGCTTCATCGTCGACATTCTGGACATGCCCATATCACAAGAGGAAGTTCGTGCATCAGTAAATTCACTCGCAGACGAAAAAGCTGCAGGAGCTGATAGAAAACCAGTAGAGTTTTATAAATATGGTAGAGATGAACTTATTAGAAACTTGCAAATGCATTTAACCAAATATTCGAACATGGAACTATACCACATCAGTTCAAAGATTCTTTAATTTGTCCGATATATAAAAAAGACAGCGTCGAAGATCCTGCAAGTTGTAGACTGAAAGTTCTAAACTCATCCTATAAAATTTTTACGGCGGTATTGCTGAAAATGCTGAATTCGTGGATAGATACGAATAAGCTACTGAGTGAGTTCCAAACTGGCATCAGAACGGGTTACTCAACCATAGACCACAGCTTCGTTTTTAAGAGTATTGCTGACTCATTCCTGTCCAGAAATAAAAAACTATACGCCTTTTTTGCAGGTTTAAAAGCGGCATTTGATACGGTGGACCGAAATGCTTTGATGCATAAATTATTTGGAGTCTGAATGTCATTAAAGTTCGGACGAGTTATACAGAATTTGTACATAAAGACCAGATCAGCCGTCTGGAATCGTAAACATTTATCGGAATGGTTCCAGACAAAATCAGGTGTGAGACAGGGGTGTGCACTTAGTCCAAGCTTATTCGCACTTTTTATTAGGTCTGTTTAATGAATCTGTTCGGAACAAAAAAGTACAGAGAAGAACAGAAAAGATCAGAAAAGTACAAGATTGTGGGCCTTACCAATAATTACTGACTAAACAAGCGTTTAGATAAACGCCACGTTAAACTTTAGAGACGAGTTAATTTGTGTGCTTACAAATAACCAAATTAAACACTTCTTTAACTAATCAGTGCTCTATTACATTATCTACTACATTTGTTGCCAAACAGACAGCTTCTGTGAATGGAAATGGCCGCGTTCAAGAATCGATGCGATTGCCTATCTAAGATAGCTTCCCATCTATACAGGTTTCTGATCAAGCAAAACCGGGTAGGTTAATTGAAAGTGTTTTTTTAACAAATTACAACTCGATAACGGCAAACAAATTTCGGCTTTGCATTTTGTAGTCTGCTTTTTTAACAATTTCGCTTGGGATACAAACGTACACCAACATTTTTCGGATAGCATGGATAATCCAACAGCAAAAGCTGTTTTGTAATCAGCAGTTTTTTTACATGGGATTACAACAACAAAAACTTATCTGGATAGCTCTACATAGGTTTTTGATCACGGCCAATGACATCTTAGTTATCATAAGAAAGTCATCAAACTAACAGCCCTATTCTGCCGTTGTGAGGCTTACAGGTCACAATTTTTTGGAAGGTTGTTTTTGTGAGGTTTCTTATGCGGTGGTCACAATTTCGTATTCTGTTTAAGTCCTCATAAGAAACCTCACAAGAAAACTCACCACAGGAAGGTGAAGTTTTTATTGTGAAGTTGGCCAGCTGGATTTCTGAAAACAAACAGTTTGAGTTCCTCGATAATATCCAGGCACAAATTTTTTGGAAACCGAACAAATTTAACAAAAGTTGTTTGTTTGAGGGGCAAATGGATCATTCATATATCTTAATTGTCTAAGCATATTCTTAGCATATTCTCCTTCGCTGCAATCTAAGTCATTTATCAAAAAAAAATATTTATTTGCTTTTGTTAGCATGTAAATTCTTACTTTTCATTCTAGATGAAATTTTTTCAATTTTTGTATAATTTTGAGGGAAAGATGTGTCACGTATGTGAGTTGTGATCTGCCAAAGACCAGATCATAGCTTTCAAGTTTTTATGAGGCTCACAAGTTGTGAGGTTTTTGCTAGAATACGAAAAAAGTCACAAAATCGAATTCACCTCGAGTTATGAGGTTATTGTGACTTGTGAGGCATCAGTGAGGTTGCCAGAATAAGGCTGTAATTTTAGGCTGCATGCGATTTTTAGTGTTAGTTTTTCGCCATTCACTCTCAAATTGAAATTTACAAATAAACAAATAAGAAGGAATAAATATTTTTGTTTAATTTGATTACCTTATTAGTTTTATAGCTTTGCAACGAAATTCACGAACAAGCAATTTAATTCAATTGTAAGCGACAAACATAGAGGATAAGGGTAATTTTTGTTCTCCTTTGCCGTAAGCTGACTATTAAATTGATTATTGGTATGGTTCATTATTTAGAGTCCACTTAAATATTTAACTGATCTCTAAATTTGATTATTGGTAAGGACCTGTGTGTTCCATGAGTAAAAACCATGCACCCTCCTGTCACTTTTGTGTTCCATGAAGTTTTTCAGAACAGATGAGAACAATATTTTCTGCACCTTCTTTTTATTTGGTGCAAGTGCGTGACAAGTGTCAAAGAACAGCTGACTGATTTCTGTCAGCAGTCAGCATGAAAACAAAACCAGTTTTAACTGTAGTTATTGGTTGTTGATGTTTTGGAAAAAAAAATTATTAGATTGGAATATAAAATAAAATGGCAAACTATAGAATTGATACAAAATCTGCAAATGACAATGGTCCCACATTGACCGTTCAATGTTCTCCAAAAACGGGAAATATATTAATATACCAAATCAATTTCAATTAGACACTTTTCACAGCTGATTAGAAACTGTCAACCACAAAGTTAAACTTTTCTGTTCTAACTTGTTCTGAAAGTTTGTGCTGTTCTGTTCTGATCTAGTTTTTATTCATTAAACAAACCTATTGACGACATCATAGAGGTATTACCAGGAGGTGTAAGATACGCGGATACTATGATTAAAGCCTCGCTTTTTGCGGATGACATCGTTATGCTGGCATACTTGCCAAAATCGCTAAGAAGATACGCGGATCATGTATCTGCGCAACAATCAGTCACGATGAAGTGCTTGTTTTACCTCCTCGTGGTGGTCCCCGGGTAACTATTTGTGTATCCCAATATACATAAATAGGCCAAAATTACAAGTGCGAAAAGGCCTAGCTTTCTAGGATAGGTTACGGAGGTTAGCATTCTCCGTAACTGAAATCAACCCGCTACCGAAACCAACACTACGCCTCGGATAATTAATGATAACTCGTTGACGACTTTTGGCTATTGTATCCGGACAAAGATTGGTTTCTGGAATGTGAAGACGCTTCCTGACAATGGAAAAGAAGGTCCTCAGAATGCCAGATTCCTGCAACTAGAGAAGGAATTCATGCGGTATAGGATGGACATCTTAGGGATAAGTGAAGTTAGATGGCTGGGAAGTTTAAGTCACCAACCCGTAACACTGTACTATTCTATTCCGGAAAAACACCTGGAAGCGCTCGGGAATCTGGCGTTGGATTGCTGCTTTCCAAAACAGCTCTCAAAAGCTTAATTTCCTGGGATCCTTTAGGTGCCAGGATCCTGAAAGCCAGGTTCCGGACTAGAGTACGTCGCGTCACCATCATACAGTGTTACTCCCCAACTTTGCTCTCTTCTGACGAGGAGAAGGAGGCCTTTTATAACCGGCTGAGTGCTGCGTGATAAAATTATGGTGATGGGAGACTTAAATGGGCTAAGGCATGTCATGGGAAAATATGGTGTTGTTAACCGAAACGACAATGGCGAACGATTTGTCGATATCTGCAACGCCAACGGCCTTGTTATTGGAGGGACCATGTTCGAGCATAAGACGTGCCACAAAGTTGGGTGTCGACTGACAGACAAGCAACTTCCAACCAAATTGACCACTTCGCGATCAGCCTGTGTTTTAGAAGCAGTCTCCAGGACGTCCGTAACAAAAGAGGTGCTGACATGGGAATGGCCCGGGACCACCATCTGATGGTTGCTACCGTAAGATTGCGTACAGCTGCAGTTCGGAGATGCCAAGGAAACACTCGAATGCCCAAGTTTAATACAGATAGACTAAAGGATCGCGCAGTGCGCCATCAACTAGGGGACCACCTTTCACAAGGATTGAACGCAATCAGCAGCACGGAAACCACATCCACCGAAAATCATTGGTGTGCTGTAAAAAATGTGTTCATATCCGGTGCTGAATGTATAGTCGGCCGGGTGCCAGGGAGAAATAGTGCTTGGCTTTCCGACGAAACCTGGGCATGGATCAAAGAAAGAAAATATCTTAAAGCTCCCATCGCAGCTACCCCAGCAGCAGGGAGAAACGAGCTTGAGTCTACGTACCGCATGAATATGAGGGAAGTTCACCGTAGTGTGCGACGTGATAAGCGTAACAACATCAACGCATTGGCTACAGAAGCAGAAGAAGCCGCTAGTAGGTGTGACAGTAGGACTGCCTACAGAATTACGAAGAGCTCACTGGTGTCCAGAGCTCTAAACAACACCTGGTTAAAGACACAAACGGATCCCTGCTAATTTCGGATGAGAACCAGCTCATAAGGTGGAGGGAACACTTTTCTGCGGTTTTAAACCGCGTTTTCGCCAGTGAAGTGAACCCTATTCCCACTGAGCTACCCGAAGTAACAATTTCCCGAAAACGCACCGTACCCCCTAGTAAAGAAGAAAAGAAAAGAAAAAGAAATCACCGCCATCAAAGCACTGAAGAACAACAAAGCGGTTGGACTTGACGATATTCCTGCAGAGCTCTTAGGAGCAGCCCCAACGACATCGAGCGAGCTACTGCACCCACTAATTAAGAGAGCTTGGGAAACAGAGAGCTTTCCTGAAGAGTGGAAAAAAGGAATGATTGTCAAGCTCCCAAAGAAGGGAGATCTCACACAGTGCGAAAACTGGAGAGGAATATGCGTTCTGCCTGCAGTAGCCAAGATAATAGCAAAGATAGTATTGGACCGAATTAAAGACCACCTCGAAGACACACTCGACGCCGAACAATTAGGTTTCCGCACTGGATCTTCCTGTGTGGATCACATCAACACCTTGCGGATCATCATCGAACAGTGCGTTGAATATCGATCACCACTTCACCTGCTGTTCATCGATTTTGAAAAGGCATTCAACAGTGTCAATAGAGAATTTATTTGGCTTGCTTTGCGCAGGAGGGGCATCCCAGATAAATTGATTGCTATTATCAAGGCTACATATGATGGATCCAAGTGTCACGTTTTGCACAAAGGTAGGCTGTCAGAGGAGTTTGAAATCCAAAGTGGAGTTAGGCAAGGCTGTATACTGTCACCAATACTGTTCCTGTTGGTGATAAGTGACGTACTGCACGCAGCTTTGCCAAATGGAAATGGAGGAATTCAGTGGACTCTGCAATCTCACCTCAAACATCTGGACTACGCGGACGACGTATGCTTACACTCTCATAGGATCATGGATCTCCATCAAATGACAACAAGGGTGGAGAGAGTAGCAAAAATCGTAGGGCTTAAGATCAACTCGGCAAAAACTAAAAGGATCAGCCTTGGAACTTCCTCATCAATCCAAGTAAATATGTCTGGACAACCGGTAGAGATGGTAGAGGATTTCCAATTTCTTGGGAGTATTGTCTCTATGGGTGGCGGAACTGAACTGGACGTAAACAGCCGAATCAGAAAAGCAAAGGCTGCGTTCGGAATGCTGTCAAAAATATGGAGCAACAACTCTTTTAGCTTAAAGACCAAGCTACGACTGTTCCGCTCCAATGTTGAATCCGTTCTGCTTTACAGCTGCAGCACTTTTAAAGTCACTGACACTGTCACTAGAAAGCTGAAAACCTTCGTTAATAGATGTCTACGAAACATCTTGAGGATTTTCTGGCCCAACCGTATCTCCAATGCCGAACTTCATGCAGAACGGGTCAGGAGCCCATAGATTCTATTATACGAAGAAGAAAGTGGCAGTGGATTGGCCATACGCTTCGAAAAGGCGATCGGTGCATTGCATCTCAAGCAATGCAGTGGAACCCGCTCACACAGGAGGGAAGACAAGTGGGCCGGCCTAGAAGTACATGGCGAAGAACGGTCGAACAGGAATCGGCTCGACTGGGGAAAAGTTGGAGAGAGCTGAAATATATTTCAAGAAATCGTACACGATGGCGCGTAGGTGTAGTGGAGGCCCTATGTCCCGTAAGGGAAACATTACGGACGTAATAGGTCCGAAGACCTAAGTTATGATTAAAAGGTTACCTGAATACTGCTTGAGATGGAACCTAGTCGTGAACTTGTATAAGTCTAAAATAATGGTCTGCAGGAGAGCAGGACGATCTACGACAAATGAACAATGGTACTACAACAACGAAAGAATAGAAGTGGTTAAGGAATAAAAATACCTAGGAGTTAATTTTACTCAGAATCTTAAAATGGAATCGCATCTCACGGAGAAACTGGCGAAGGCGAAAAGAGCTATTAATGTAGCATGGAGAGAGTGTTTCAACAACAAATACATCGCCCACAGCAGGAAGTATAAAGTGTATGAATCAGTATATCAATCAGTTATGTTCTACGCGGCGCAAGAGTGGGGAGCACAGAAATATGAGACTGTCGAAAAACTACTGAGATTTTTTATAAAAAGAACAAGCTCGCCAAAGTATATGTTATTGCTGTGTTGCGGCCGTCCTGCCATTCCATTTCATTGGATGGGAAGCTATAAATAAATGAAAAGATTAGTTATAAAAAAATTCATAAACACAATTAATAAATTAAAATACTTACCATTTATTTTTCTGTTCATGCTGCTGCTATGGTTGATGTGTCTGAGATAAAAATAATAAAGATAATCAAGAAATGGTCGCGTTCAGCATTCTAGCCGACGAAGAACCAAAGATTATTTTTCAGAGGCAGAGAGAATAATGGTCGCTCTTGACATATTAGTATCCGTATAAGATATCGGACAGATTGGTTGTTTTTGACATTTCACATGGGCATACAAACGTTAACGAAAAACGTGTGTCATTAGCTGTTTTATTTATTTATTTAGGTATTTATTTCATTAATTTAGGTATTTAAGAAGGAAATTGACGTTTGTTGATAAAGAGAGACGAAGAAAGGTTTTGAGTCATTGCGTAATGGTGGATATACATGTATCTCCATCTGACTTCTGAAGAAAAAAAGGGATGCACAATTAAAATTTACACTTGTTGGATAGAGAGGGATCACCGAAATGCCGAAGAATTTCGTACATGCAGATTGTAGGAAGTGCTATAATGCAGATATGAAGACGGTTCTTGATGGTTCTCTTTCACACGCTCGGGTTTCTGGCATGCATCTGTCCCGCTCCACTTTTCTTCATATTTGGAGACGGAGATACTTGTAAATCCAGCATAAGTTCTATTGAGAAGGTGTTATCGGTTCTATGAACGTCAAACCGTAACATCGGTTTATTAATCTCGACAGTGGCTGGAATATGATATAGACGGGAAAAGATACCGAAAATGAATTTAGAGTGTTGGTGTTTTCACCTATGTTTTGGGTGTGGTGAGTTTTGGTATGGTGGATTGTTGGGTTTCGGGGGAGTTAGGGTTGTTTGACGTGGATCATTTTTATTGACAGAATTCAGAATAATTCGCGGAAAAGCAATTTGGGTTCGACGAAACTTTTCACCATAAACAATGTGTGCACGGATGATTAAGTTTTTTTACCGCCATCTGTTCAAGAGTAGTTGAATCCTGAAATGACTTTTGGAAAATGGCGGAGTGGTTCAGTTTTGTTTCGGAATGTCTATTCTTGAGGCGAATGGGGATCTCCCACTACACAGACACATACGGAGAAGAAAAAAAAATAATTATAAAACAAAAAGAAGACTAGCGGGTATATTTCACCGTATGACCTTATCTGTGTGAGAGGGGAAATGTAATAGAAAAAAAAAGAAGTGGCATGTTCAAAGCACAGAATTTTGTTGGGATAAGTTGAAACGTCATGGAATGAACCTATCCAAGGTTGAATACTGCACACGAGCTAAAGTTATTTGAGATCGGCTCACTCTCAATTTTTTTTTGTTGATGAAAAAATTAATTTTTTTATGTGAAATACCGCAGAACGTAAGAAATAAGTTCCATGTTAAAAAAACAATATTTGAAATTGAATTTTTCGACGAAAATTAAAATAAAATTATAATTTTTTTTTTTGTTCCGTCGGATCTAAAATTGTAGAATTACCTACTTACAAAGTGCAAGTCCGACCAATTATAATCACCAGGAGAGACTTAAAATAAATCGATTTTTCTTATAAGCAAATAAAACGAGAGGTGAGTTTATTTCTGAAGAAGAAAATTTTAATGAGGAAATAAGTGTTAATAGGAATTTATACAAGTTATCTTTTATCACCACATTTTGGAAACTCTGGCGGTTCCAGCTGGCCAGCGGAGCGCTGGACCGCCACACAAATTTAATTCATACAACCTTTTTTTTTGGCTATATACACGTTATATCTGGTGCTATTGTTGGAAAATCCTTGCTGAGAAACCTATTGGCAGCCATTTCGCCATATCGGGTGTGCAGTGTTGTTGGTGTACAGATCCCGTATTTTGTGATTGATGCATTCTAGTCATCACAAGAAGACCGAACCAATGTGCTTTGCTGTAATACCTAACAACACTCGTGGATAGCGGATTTCATTTCCAGAACGCCCTCTTCACCAGGGTATCAGGTGAATCTGAAGAAAAATAAGAAAGTTAAACTTTAATACAAATTAAGAAGTAAAGATCCCAATCAAACTCTTTAAACTTACCCTTATCATTAAAGAGTTAATTAATCTAGTTAAAAGACTTCTCACGTCAAACTTTTAAATCTTTGTTCCTGGTTCCGGATTAACGTATACTTCTTTTGTTTGTTTGGTTAAAATCACGAGACGTGAAGTTTTTTTTGTCAAACATTTTCCTTTTTTGCTAAATTATGATATACTTTTATTTTCATATTATTCTTTTATATATTTATAGTGTTATTGAACAGAGTTTATATTAACTATTGCTATTATCATTTTATATTACATATATATTTTCTAAATTTTAATTTTTCGTATGTTCATTTAATTCCCTTTGTAAGTGAACGTGATTGCTTTTTCAGGACCTATCATATGTTTTACTGATGATCTGTTAATTCGTTCCTTTTATGATAAAAACCACCTCCATAGAGCTCTTAGAAGGTAGGGAATTGTTTAATAGTCTAGGCCTTTTCCAGAGGTTAGTGACATTTCTTTTAGAGAAAAAAATCTGTCTCACATTGTTATTGATTAATTATCGTTCATGTTCCTTTTTTTTGTTAGCTGTAAAAGAAGGAAAGAAAATACGATTTTCTACATTAATGTTCATTCACCAAATTTTAAATTCTTGGCGATTATAATAATCTTATGTTGCTATCCTATGTAAAATTAAATAAAACTTCATTTATCATCTCTTTAGTAGGAATTTACGTCTTTTCTTGATTTCTTAAGAGAAATCATGAGGTGCTAAGAGCTAATCTCCAGGGGTGTGGATAGTAGCGAAGCTACTACGGTGAAGATGGTATGACCGGACAGTAGTCATCGCCATAAAGGGAGAATCCTAAATAAGGTCACAGGATTCCTAGGTTGGGTGGGTTTGAGCACACTGCGATGACACCAGCAGTGCCTGGAAGTGGTGATCGTCTGTCCGCGGTCTTATCCTGGTGTGATTATTCTAGGCCTGATTTATGTTTATTTGTTTGCAGGTGAGGCTAAGTTTCTGGGGCAAGATCCCCCCCCATTCCGGCGAGCTAATGTCGAGCTTCACAAGCAAGCCACGTTCCCCGGAACTTACCACTCTAACCATTTTCTGATCGCTTCCTTTTTCAATTTCCTAACCTTTCCTTATTTTGCCTATCCTACCACATCACCAACCATCCAATGATTCCTCTTGCCTCGCAACAAATATGGTGCCCAACGTATTGGCTTTTAGCTAATACTTTTTGTAGTCTATGTTTCGTGATAGTTCAACCAAACTTGCTATGAATTTTCAAGAATTGTATGTCTGCATCGAGAAGGTCACTGACGCACTCAGGTGTATTGCGACGATTTCTTGGAAGTTCATAGCGACTGCGGTTAGTGAGTGTTCTATTTCTTCCTCTAAATGGACTGGAAGTAGGTTTTCATATTCGTATGTCTTCACTTAGAAAGTCTCAGACATACCATGGGGAACTTCGACGAATTCCGGAAATTCGAGGTCAGTTCACTTCTTTTTCTAAGTCCTGTTTACCCTGTATTCCCTATCCCAAATTTCAACTATTTATCTCTAAATTTCATTTTCATTCCTCATGTCTTGTCTTCTTAGTTTTTGATTTGGATATGATGACCGTGTTCGACAAATAGTTGAAACAGCGCTGCACCATTCCAACCTTATCTTCTTTCATCTTTTCTTTTCGGGTTTTAGCTCATTTTTTTCCGTGTTTCGTTTCCCTCACCATTTCAAGACTTCTAACAAAGTCCTAAAAGACTGATTAGAATAGCGGGAACGGTGAGAAGAAACTACTTCTTTTCTGTTGTGAATTCTCTACTTTTTGTTATACCCTTTCTTACATCACTGCTTCCATGAATTTATTTTTGTCCGTCTGATGTCTAATTTTTTTAATTTTTAGGTCATACCATGTCGAAAATAAACCACCGTAGATGCTACTTTAAGCACCCCGTATTATTATAAGAACTAAATTCCAAACTACTTTTGAAGTATACATATTTTTTTAGTGAAAGACTCATTAATTTTCTTTTTAGTTAGTGAAAATCACACTTGTTTTCCATTGAAAATTTTTGTATAGTGAAATAAATGTTAAATTGTTGATTTTGTTATACACCGTTTTGTTTAAAGAATTTTGTTTAAAGAGAAACTTCTTAGTTTTGTTTTGAAAACAAAGTTTAATTTATTAATCTTCAATAATTTCTGATACTTACCAATTTACGTTATTCATTATCATATTCGTTTTTGATAATTTTGTATTTATTTATTATCAATACAATAGTTTTTTTTGTTGTTTTGTTGAAAAACTTTTCTAAAAGTTTTTCAGATAGTTTTTTTGAAATCTTAAAATAGTTTTAACATTTTTGTTTGTTAAACTTACATTTTTTTCGTTATTTATTCTTTTTTTTGTTAAAGAAACTTTACGTTTCGATAGAAAATTATTATTTATTAGTTTTCGTTAATATTTTTTTGTTTTCTTATATTAATAAGATTTTTTTTTGTTAAGTTTTCTTACAAATTAAGTTAATTTTCTATCATAGGAAAAAACTACTTTAATTTTAGTAAGTTAATACATTTGAAGATACCGGTACAAATTTTTCTTAAATAAAGTTTTAGAAATATTTCTTAGTATAAGGTTATCTTAGCTTTTCGTTGTACGTTACTAGTTGTTGTCGTAACAAATACACTTTGATTTTCATAATTGTTTCTTAGTTACTTTCTTTTCAATTGATTTCATTATCATTTTGTTTTCTTGTTATAGATAAGAAGTTAAACTACTTTACAAGTTCGGATTTAGTTGTTAAAGTTTTTCTACAAGTTTTTCAAATATTAGTTACTAATTTAAGTATCGGTTCGAAAAAATTTAGGCACTGCACTTGATATAAGGAAATATTTCTTTGAAAAACTCACCACTTGGTTATTTGTTTTAGTTTTTGTTAAGTCGGCTTCGCTTTTCATATTTGAGTAAAGATGGCTTATTCCGGTAAAGAAGAGGAAGATCGCATCAATCGTTTAATACGTAATGCTGAAATTAATGAGGAACATAGGTTAACTAGATCAGTAAGTCAAGGTTTGGACAGTACCACTAGACATCAAGTTATGTATTCCCCTCTCATTTCGGATAGACAACTCCGAGCTGAATCTAACCAACCCGCTAGGTCAGGTGGTCCTCTACCCTATAACGATAACTTCAGCCATATCGAGTCCGTCTCTCGTCCCTCTTTTAGTCAACTAAGTGGTATGGGAGCAGCAAGTTTGCCTCTTAGGGAAAGTATCGACTCGATAAATGAAACTGTCAGGCCAGTGACACTTAGGGTACCTGATACTACCAATAGGCCTCTCTAAGGAAACTCCGTAGGTCTCGGGGGTTCTAGGGACATTTTAGATAGCCTAGCTCAGAGACCTGCTCCTTCTGTAAAGAAAATAAGAGAAAAAAGAATAGTACCGGAAGACTTGAAGGCATATATAAATTTGGCTGTGGTTGAAGGTTTGTCTTCTACCCGGCAAGTTATTCAAAGGGAATTGACAACTACCTTAAAGGAAGAGATCCAAAATCAGCTTGGTGGCTTCCTGAGGGAGTTGAATTTAGGTAGCCCATCTCTGACATCCGCTGAGCAAGTACCAAAACCACCAGCTCCTGTGTATAATTTCCCACCACCAAATCATCCACCACCCCAGCAGCCTCCTCGGCCAGATCCAAGGAGGGATGATTTCGTGCAACCTCCTCAACAGCAACGAAGAGATCAAGAATCATTCCGTCCAATCCAGGAGGGATTATACCAGCCAGACTGTCGGCAAGAAACTCACTTTAGACCAGCCACAAATCCAATGAACCCTGATTCTCAAGATAATCATCTCGATTACACACCCCCTGGTTGACTTCTGGATTCAAGGATCCAATCCGAATCGATAAGTGGAATATTCCTTTCGATGGAAAACCCAGTACCTTGTCCGCAGAAAACTTCGTCTTGCGTATAGAGGCACTCCAGGTCAACCATAAGTGTCCGTGGTCCGTAATTTTGCGCGACTTCCACTTGTTGATGAAGGGAAATGCGAACGAGTGGTACTGGCAGTTCCTAAGAGCGAATCACAGGCCAGACTGGCCCAGCTTACGAGAATCCCTGTTGCGCCAGTTCAAAAACAATCGGTCCGATTACGAAATTATGCGAGAGATCATGGAGCGTAAACAGGATTCCTCGGAAGACATTGACGACTTCTTAGCCGCTGTCAGTAAGACCAAATCCCAATTGAGGATTCCAATCCCGGAAGTGGAATTGGTAAAAATCTTGAAGAAAAACTTGAATGACAAATTGGTTAAACTGGTATATCCTATGCCAATCTTCTCCTTGGATCAGCTGCGAAACGCTTGTAAAGATGTGGAATCCGCCTTTCCAAGGAAGGAAAAGGAATTTCAAAAATCATTCTCAAGGCTACCGTCAAATATTTGGCAAATGAGATAGAATACGATGACCCGTACGAGCTTTCCGACGAACAACTTGCAGCATACCAGTTTGGTGGAGCTCGTTCCAAACTTCCTCCACGGAAATACACAGACCCGTCAAAGTTGGTTTGCTGGAATTGTAAATTACAGGGTCATACTTATTTTGACTGTGAGTCTGACGTACGCAATCTATTTTGTTTCAAATGCGGATTGGAAGGTGTAAAAACACCACATTGCACTAGATGCAACCCGGGAAACCGATCATGGGACGCGAAAACTTCGGGGGAATCGCGTCCGAACCAAAATCAAAACCCGAAGTTAATTCGAAAGTTGAATTCAATCCTGAATTAAAAAGGGTTGGAAGTCCTCCCAAGGAAGGGGGCCAAAATCAATTAAGTATATTGAAAAGAAGCCAGACTGAAAATATAAAAGAAGAAAAAAATACAAAACCAAATTTGTTCCATATAAAACCACTTCATATCAGAATTACAGAATATAACCAGGCACGTAACAGAATTTTTAACAGCGCGATTTATAAACCGTCTAGAAAAATCCTTAAAGCCCGATGGAGATACAAGTCAAGAAAAGAAACAAGAAAACGAATTTCCTCTACTATAGTAGACTTAGCATCAGACCCGAGACCTTATGCGAAAATAAAATGAAGTAATAAAGAAGTTTTAGGTTTGCTGGATAGCGGGGCCAGTGTAAGTATTCTCGGCAAAAATTGCTTACAGCTGGTCAAGGATCTAGAACTCTCTATAACTGCGTACCGGTCAGGTGTTAAGACGGCAGACGGAAAAAGTCAAGCGATAGTGGGGAAAGTTGAGGCTAAAGTAACATATAAGGACAGAGAAGAGATGATAACATTTTTCCTCGTGCCTAATTTAGACCAGGAGATCTACCTCGGGGTAGACTTCTGGAAAATTTTCAATTTAGCTCCGAATCTTATCCATTCAATTTCGTAGCTTCGGATGTCTCGAGCGCTCATCAGCTGAGCGAGGACCAACAGGCTCAATTGGATGCGGTTAGGGGGAAATTTCTTTGTTTCGACCGTGATGGGCTAGGAAAGACGATGCTCATGGAACATGTCATTGATACTGGAGATGCACTCCCGGCGAAACAGCGTCACCACCCTATCTCCCCAGCGGTACAAGCCATTTTGTATGAAGAGTTAGATCGGATGTTGAGTCTCGGCGTTATCGAGGAGAGCGAAAGTCCCTGGTGTTCACCAGTAGTGCTCTTGCGAAAACCAGGCAAAAATCGACTTTGCCTGGATTCTCGCAAGGTGAATGCACTGACCAAGAAGAATGCAAACCCTCTCCCCCATATCGAGGGGCTCACCAGCCGACTACCGGATACATACTACATTAGTAGTATTGATCTTAAGGAAGCATTCTGGCAAATACCTCTGGAGAAACAGAGTAGGGAAAAGACTGCCTACCGGGTACCGGGAAGACCCTTGTACCAATTCACTGTCATGCCTTTTGGGTTGTGTAATGCTGCTCAAAGGTTTTGCCAGTTAATGGACAAGGTAATTCCTGCACGACTTAGGGATCGTGTCTTCCTATACCTTGACGATTTGTTAGTCATGGCACCGGATTCCCAAACGCATATTGCCCTGTTGAACGAAGTAGCCGACTGCTTGCGCAAAGCAAACCTCACCATCAACATGAAGATTTCCAAGTTTTGCTTCAAAGAGCTTAAGTATTTGGGCTTCATAGTTGGTGGTGAGAACCTCAAAACCGATCCTGCTAAGGTGGAAGCTATTGTTGACTTCCCAATCCCCAAAACCGCAAGGCAAGTTCGGCGCTTGCTTGGTTTGGCAGGGTGGTACCGGAAGTTCATCAAAGATTTTTCTAGTCTGACCACCCCCCTTACCGACCTACTGAAAAAGCGAAATGAAAAGTTTAAAATGACCGATGAAGCGTGCGATGTGATGCTTCGGATGCGGGAATAGGTGCAGTTCTCTTTCAGAAAAACTCAGAGGACGAAGAGGTCCCGATTGCATTCTTCTCACAAAAATTCAATAAAAGTCAGAGAAACTACAGTGTTACCGAGAAGGAGTGTATGGCTGCGGTGGTGGCTGTACAAAAGTTCAGGCCGTATGTCGAAGGCATGGACTTTGCCGTAATTACAGATCACTCTATTCTCCGCTGGCTAATGACCATGAAGGATCTGAGTGGCAAATTAGCCAGATGGAGTTTGCTGTTGCAGTCTTATGTTTTCGACATACATTATCCAAAAGGCAGTCTGAATGTCGTTCCGGATACTCTTTCTCGGGTACATGTAGATTTTCTGACCATTGAAGAAGTTGCCCCAATTATCGACTTCAACTCCCCTGAATTTCACTCGGATGAGTATGATAGCTTGATAAAAACTATAAATGATCACTCTGATGAACTCCCTGATAATAAGATCGAAGATGGTTTCGTCTATAAGCGCGCTTTTAGAAGTGCAGGTGAAGGACCAATGCAAGAGAAAACTTGGCTTTTGTGGGTACCGTCGGGTCCAACTGAAGATATAATTAAAAAAGCCCACAACCCCCCAAACGTCGCCCACGGTGGTATTGCTAGAACCCTACATAGAATCCGACAATACTTTCATTGGCCGAATATGACAGTGCAAGTACGCGAATATGTCACTAATTGTTCTATATGTAAGGAATGTAAAGCGTCCAATCAGGTCTCTCGTCCTCCTATTCTCATTCATTCTGACAACGGAAAGCAATTCCTGGCGAAGGAATTCCAAAATATGTTGCAAAAATACGGGATTCGACATTTTAGGACCGCGAACTATGCACCCCAATCGAACGCATCGGAGAGGGTCAACCGCACGTTATTGGCAGCAATCCGTTCTTATCTCAAGACAGACCAACGAGATTGGGATGACCATTTGAACGATATTGCTTGTGCCCTGAGGAGTGCAGTTCATAGCTCTACCGGAGTATCTCCTTATTATGCGTTGTTCGGTACGAACATGATATTGCATGTTAGCAGTTATGAACTGGCACTAAAGTTAAACGCGGTTGACGACAGCGAGTTGTCGATTCTTCCTCGCCGTGATCGTTTGCAGTGCATTCGCAAAAGAATTCGCGAAAATATTCTTAAATCCAATGAACGATCTGCAAAAACTTATAGCACCCGCACACGAAACGTTCGATACCTGCCCGGGCAGGAAGTCTATCGAAGGAACTTTATTTTAAGAGATTCGTCCAAAAACCTGTCTGCGAAATTATGCCCTAAATATGTAAAGTGTCGTGTAATCAAACAAGTAGGACGACAAATGTACGAACTGGAGAATCTATCCGGCAAGAAAATTGGCATATTTCATGCAAAAGATATAAAACAGTAGGCTTCAGCTGTAGCTATACTACCAAAAACTCTTTAAAGTAAACGAACCCAGTTCAGACATTATGTCTCACGTTATAACCATAAAATTCATAAGCTGTCCGTTCACAAAACTTGGTTTAACACCGCCTCTAAATTAGTTCAAAAAAAAACATGTTGTTTGGGTCTACTGAAAGAAGAAAAAAGTCCAAAAGCTACCACTCCAACTCCGATCATATAGAATCAAAAAAAAAAATAGCTAAATTAACTAAGTTTGTTATGTCCCGAGTCCCGCGTACCCGGTAGTTGTTTAATCAAAAACAAGAGAAAATTCTTCGGATTGTTTAACCCAAATAAGGAAAAACACCTAGTACCTAATCGATTTCACTTGAGAACAAACACTGATAAAATTATAATTCACGCACAGTACCTGAAAGTAATGGATTATATTCATTGATAATTTATTATATCTACTTGATAATAATTTGATTTATTATTTCAATTGTCATTTTTATATGTGGATATTTATTGTTTTTAATTGCATGCTCAAGTACATTCAAGTCTTTGTTGGGATTAATAAAAATAAAGAAAACGTAATTCAACTGTGATACCGAAAGTCAAATAATCCAACTGTGATAGTACTTGATTTTTGATTTAATTTTACCCTGTTTAGGAAAGTACTTGAAAACTTTCCTAATAAAAACAAATTTATTTATTTTTTTCGTTAGTAATTATTTATTTATTCTTTGATTTAACCTACTTACTTTAACTATTTATTTATTTATTAGATTATTTATTAAAATCTATTAATTAACTTGTTTTTATTTACTAATAAACTTATTCAATAACATCTGTGATCTTACTAATAAGCATATCCGTAATGATTTAAAACTACTGTGACAAACAAAAAAAAAATAGTTAGAAAATAGGTACTGTGATATTTTTAATTTTTTTATTTCTTTAGTTTGCATGTTCTCTTTTATTTATTTATTTATTAACTTATTGGTTTTATTTGTTAACTTAATTTATTTATTATCAGAGTAAATATTTAAATAAACTATCAAACGCTCACCGGAGATATCCATGTCAAGGAATCCTGCCTTGGGTGGGTGAGGAATGTAGTGGGTGTTAGATGCGTTCCGGTACTGCTGCCGATGTTTTGGCTTATCGAAGTAGTTTTTTCCTCAAGGTGAATCTGAAATAGAAAAAAAAACAATTTTCTTAGAAAAAAAAAATAAAAACCTTCCAAATAAATGAATACCCACCTTTATTGTAGTTTTGAAAGAAAAAAAAATTACAGCAAAGCTTGTTGGCTCGTTGTGCAACGTCTTGCTAATGAATTCGTCCTTAAGGGTATTCATGCAATGTAATAATTTTCCTATTTGCGAAGAATTCTAACTTTCTGCAAAATGTTTACAGGAACACGCCATTAAAAAACTTGCGTAAATGTGGAAAATCTCCAAATTAAACATCACATTTGACTCATCGCAGCGTGTCAAGTTGATTTCTACGCTTTCCTCTTCCAATGTATAAGATGAAATTCCTTTTTTTTGGCAGAATATTCTTCCTACACAAATGTAGGCAGTTCATTACTACCAATAGGAAATCCTAGGTTTCCCTAAATTTTCCGCGTTTGCATGAATACTCCTTTTGTTTTTTTC
Source organism: Melangyna quadrimaculata (assembly GCA_949320155.1). Taxonomy (NCBI): domain Eukaryota; kingdom Metazoa; phylum Arthropoda; class Insecta; order Diptera; family Syrphidae; genus Melangyna; species Melangyna quadrimaculata. The sequence continues at coordinate 317,867,062 of OX439483.1, read as the reverse complement.
GGCAACCCCAAAATCCTAAACGAATGGAAAATGAAAAAAAAAAAAACATTATAATCCAATAATCCATTGTTTTGTACTAATATGTACTTACCTCTTTGCTGCACGGAGTCCCACGCCAACAACGGGACTTACTTGGCCTTGGCCGTATTTTGGTTGCCCGGCTTCGATGGCATGGGTTGACTCCCCACCAACAACTATGTATGTAAGCAAGAGGAACACCCAGCGTCCTTTGTTTTACTCATCTGTCGGAGTGTATCCGACAGACGAGCAAAATTTGTTGCGGCCGTCCTGCCATTCCATTTCATTGGATGGGAAGCTATAAATAAATGAAAAGATTAGTAATAAAAAAATTCATAAACACAATTAATAAATTAAAATACTTACCATTTATTTTTCTGTTCATGCTGCTGCTATGGTTGATGTTATTGAGATAAAAATAATAAAGATAAACAAGAAATGGTCGCGTTCAGCATTCTAGCCGATGAAGAACCAAAGATTATTTTTCAGAGGCAGAGAGAATAATGGTCGCGATCGAAAGCCTAGGCGATAGCCCATCTTGACATATTAGTATCCGTATAAGATATCGGACAGATTGGTTGTTTTTGACATTTCACATGGGCATACAAACGTTAACGAAAAACGTGTGTCATTAGCTGTTTTATTTATTTATTTATTATTTATTTAGGTATTTATTTCATTAATTTAGGTATTTTAGAAGGAAATTGACGTTTGTTGATAAAAAGAGACGAAGAAAGGTTTTGAGTCACTGCGTAATGGTGGATATATATGTATATCCATCTGACTTCTAAAGAAAAAAAGGGATGCACAATTAAAATTTACACTTGTTGGATAGAGAGGGATCACCAAAATGCCGAAGAATTTCGTACATGCAGATTGTAGGAAGTGCTATAATGCAGATATGAAGACGGTTCTTGATGGTTCTCTTTCACACGCTCGGGTTTCTGGCATGCATCTGTCCCGCTCCACTTTTCTTCATATTTGGAGACGGAGATACTTGTAAATCCAGCATAAGTTCTATTGAGAAGGTGTTATCGGTTCTATGAACGTCAAACCGTAACATCGGTTTATTAATCTCGACAGTGGCTGGAATATGATTTAGACGGGAAAAGATACCGAAAATGAATTTAGAGTGTTGGTGTTTTCACCTATGTTTTGGGTGTGGTGAGTTTTGGTATGGTGGATTGTTGGGTTTCGGGGGAGTTAGGGTTGTTTGACGTGGATCATTTTTATTGACAGAATTCAGAATAATTCGCGGAAAAGCAATTTGGGTTCGACGAAACTTTTCACCATAAACAATGTGCGCACGGATGATTAAGTTTTTTTACCGCCATCTATTCAAGAGTAGTTGAAACCTGAAATGACTTTTGGAAAATGGCGGAGAGGTTCGGTTTTGTTTGGGAATGTCTTTTCTTGAAGCGAATTGGGATCTCCCACTACACAGACACATACGGAGAAGAAAAAAAATAATTAAATTATAAAACAAAAAGAAGACTAGCGGGTATATTTCACCGTATGACCTTATCTGTGTGAGAGGGGAAATTTAATAGAAAAAAAAAGAAGTGGCATGTTTAAAGCACCGAATTTTGTTGGGATAAGTTGAAACATCATGGAATGAACCTATCCAAGGTTGAATACTGCACACGAGCTGAAGTGATTTGAGATCGGCTCACACTCAATTTTTTTTTGATGAAAAAAATTATTTTTTTATGTGAATTACCGCAGAACGTAAGAAATAAGTTCCTTGTTAAAAAAAAAATATTTGAAATTGAATTTTTCGACGAAAATTGAAATAAAATTATAATTCCTGTTTTTTTGTTCCGTCGGATCTAAAATTGTAGAATAACCTACTTACAAAGTGCAAGTCCGAACAATTATAATCACCAGGAGAGACTTAAAATAAATCGATTTTTCGTATAAGCAAATAAAACGAGAGGTGAGTTTATTTCTGAAGAAGAAAATTTTAATGAGGAAATAAGTAGGAATGGAGGCGACTGGCGGTGGGAACCAAAATTAACATGGCGTTATATGGGAATAAGTGGGTGGAGGTGGGCACGCCCCTTTTCTGTTGTTTTTGAAAAAAATTTGTGTGCACGTGTGTATGCGTCATGGTGGCTGGGGCAGGGGGCTGGGGGTGATGGTGAGGCTTGGGAGTGTATTTAATTAGAAAAAACAATGATGTTGAGAACCTTTGGGGATTCAACCAAGAACCTTTGGATTGCCGTCGGGTGACAGTTCCACTAGGCCATTGGAGCTTATAGAAGTTGAGGTGTTAAATGTGTATTTCAATAGCATTTAAAATCGTACAAATGTGGTTTGTTGGAATGGTTTGTGGATAAGGTGATTAAGTGTTGGGTGGAAAGCTTGGAAATCATATAAAAATATAATTTAAAAGCTAATTAAATGTTGGGTGGAAAACTTTAAAATCATATAAGAATATAATTTAAAAGCTAATTAAGTGTTGGGTGGAAAACTTCGAAACACTACATAATGTGGTATGTTGAAATGGTTTGTGGATAAGATTGTAAAGTGGTGGTTGGTAAACTTAGAAATCATATAAAAATACAATCTAAGACCGTACGAAGCTGTATGGTATGTTAATATGACTTAGCTAATTGAAGTCTATAAGTGTCAATCAATCAAAAAAAAAAAAAATTCCACTGAGCAATTAGGTTATTCGATGAATCTGAATGAGAAAGAAGAACAAATTTTTATTTTGAACAAACGAAAAAAAAAATACAGAATTGTTTGAAGATTTGAACTGACACCTCTGGCTTATACCTAGTCTGATTGACAATTCCACCGAGCCATCGTTGCTCTTAGCAACATACATGCTAAAAATGTATTTATGCGTTTTTATTTTTTTTATTCTTGCTGGTTGGTTTTGTTTTTTATTGTTTGATGATAGTGAAAAAAATGCAATGAGATACATGACATTGAAAAAATGTACGTATACCATATTATGTTGGTATAAAAAATTATTTTATTATTTTGATTGATTATGACGGTAAGTGGAAAAAATGATGACGAGAGTAGTTGAGGTCATCTACTTATGCATTGTAATAACAAAAGCTTCTGACCGCCAGTAACCTGGAAAAGTAATTTGATTGGTATTGAAGATAAACGCTTTCCATAAAAAAAATGAAACATGAACAAGCAGCCAAAAGAAAAAAAAAATCAAATTCCATCGCTGGTACATTCGACAAAAAAAAAAATCAATTTCTTTGACTGAATAATTTAATTTGTATTCATAAAAATATAAGAATAATTTATTAAAAAAAAAAAAGAAAAGTAAAATTGTTTTAATAATGTGTTTATATTTGAAATATAAAATTTTTAATTCTGTTGCTTGGAGGCAGGAATCCAAGAGTTATGTTTTGAAGAAAAACCAAGCCATTTCACAAAAATTTTATTTTTTTTCTCTTAAAGTACCTTCTCAATTAGGTATGTGTCGGGAAATCTGTTTTTTTGTAGTTCCAGTTCATAGAATCCACCTTGGATGGGATGACCTTCAAAATCTTCTAATAGATATGTAACTGGATTTGTGCATTGTACTTTGATTATTTTGAAGACTTCTGTTGTCCAATTTGGCGTGTATCCTTTATCAAATATATGTTTGAATTTGCTTGTTCTTTCAAAGTTTCCTATTTTAAACTTTGATGGTATATGAATTTTGAAGTGATTATATATTGAAGACAGTAATTCTTTTTCATTAGTAATGTTAACACTGGATGGTTTCATTTTGATTGTACTATGTGTCGAATTATTGTAATTCCAAGTAAGCTGGTTTATAATATCGATCCAACGATATGAACCATTAGTGCTAAATTCTTTCCACATTTTTGTTTTCAAGGTACGATTAAATCGTTCGACTATCGATGCTTTGAGAGTACTAAATGTATAGAGTAATGATTGACTTTATATTTTTTCATAAGACTTTGAAAAGTGGTATTGAAAAATTCTTTCCTATTATCTGTTTGTAATTTTTTTGGAATACGACCTTCATTAAATATAATTCGCAATGCGCTGGAGACGCTCGACCCTGTTTTATTTTTAATAGGTACTGTCCATGCAAATTTAGAAAAAGCACCAATTACTGTGAGAAGGTATCGAAAACCATTATTTTCTGATGAGCAGGTACCCATTTCGACTAAATCAGCCTGCCATAAATCATCTAAACCCTTAATAATAACTCGTCTTTTTTTAAAATTCCTCCGGGCAGCCTTATGCAATTCATCGACAATGTTTCTTTTATCCATCTTTTTAAAGACTAGTTAAAAAGTTCAAATGTTTTATCTTTATGTATGTTTTCATTTTAATCTTTTATACAATAACATTAATTTTTTAATTCTTATTAATCTATTTTCTAACATATAGCACGCACAGGTATCTGGTCCTTCCTTACATAAATTTGAGGACCAAAGACAATTGGTAAAATGACATCCGTTCTTAGATGATTCTGAAGATTCATTCTCAAAATGCATATACAGTCCAAAAGCTCCTCGTTGTGCTCTTCTAGTAAAGTTTGTTGATTTTGTTTAAGAAAACTTAAGATATCAGTGATTATCAGGCTATGATTAATATGAGACATGACGAATAATTAATTGACTTCACGTTTTGGTATTTGCAAACAGACTACTTACAGTATTTAAATATTTAAATATTTTATCAATTTCATTTAGAATGTGTTTACTTATTTTCTCAATTATTTCGTCAGCATAGAGTTTGGTAGCAGCGTCATCTTTGTCTTGTGGTTCTTGAATATTTTTCATTTGTTTCCAATTTAGATTGTAATCACCGTTTTCTGTTTTAAAAAATCCCTCACCTCGCGGCCCCGGAAATCCTCGTTCCCCCTGTATTCCGGGTGGGCCTTGTTCACCCTGATCCCCTTTTGGGCCTATCCTTACTCTATGTGAGACTCTATTTGAGAAACGGCCAAATTAATCAACCCTCATTTTAATATTCAATTATGTCGCTTTCTTTTAGTTCTTCAATAATTGAAATAATTTCATTAGTGTGATTATTATTTCCTGCTAGTTGTGACCCTATTAAGAGTTTAAATCTATCTACAAGCTCATTGGGGTCATCCCAAAATATATATTTTTTTTGTTTGATAACTGCATTGATCCGCTCCTCGTTGAAGGCGAGGAAGTATTCTTAAACAAGCTTTTTATAAGCTTATACTTGTGACCTCGATTGCCGTTAATTTGTTTTGTAGGATGATGGGAAACTCGATGTGCATTGGTTTCAAGCAGTATAGATTTGTAGTTTTTTAAATCATTGGAATTGTAAATTTTTTCATCTGGAACTTTCTTAAATATTAACTCGTACAACCCCTTTGTTCCTTCAAAGATTTTGTTTTTTATCGTTATATCTTTTCCGTGAATGTTAAACTCTTCATTTCCTATGTACATTTTTTCATTTTTTAAACGTATCCCATAAACACCATCAAGCAACGAAGAATTGTTTATAAATAAATCTATATATTTGTGCGGAATCCTTTTAAATTCTTTTTCGGATAATTGTTCAACAAAGTCACGATGACTAACCCGAAGGCTTTTTGTTCTTTTTCTACCTCTGGAAGCTTCATTATGTGTTTTTGGTGTATACTTGTTGCTGTTGGGTGAAAACGGTGATGAACTATTTGAGGGTGGGGTGATGAATTCGTCTTTATCTAAATGATGTTTTATTTTCTTGATAGGAGTTTCGAAAACACTTTGCTCTCGTTCCTCCTCTTCTCCTGGTTTATTGTTTGATTTTTTTACTAATTCGTTAAGAGGAATAGTAATAGGTTTTAAGGCGTCCTCTATTTGAGTTTCGTAAGCTTCTCTACCGTTTCTAAGGGCTCTATATTTCTTTCGCAGATCATTGGTAGTTTTAATAAGCTCTTTCTTTAATTTCACATCTATATCCATCATGTTGATATTTTTGTTTTATTTTTATTGAAACATACGGTAAATAGCTCTCGTATTCCTTGAAACAGTCTTTCTACAAGAGTTAAATTCAGATTGATTTTACTACTAGTCTGCTGAGCTGATAAAAATTGATCTCCAATCAGCTTTGAACCACTTTTAACGATTATTTTGTGCTCAGTGAATTTTTGTGAAGTGCTCTCATATAACATTTCTATTCATATGAAGTATAATAATATTTTGATCTATTATATAAATATCTACTGATCCGCAGATGGAGAACCGCTACGATCCACATGAAACCGCTAGAAACCGGTCTCTGAACCGAGTCGAACCGTATGAAAAACCGCTTCCATCCACATGAAACCGCTAGGAACCGGTCTCTGAACCGAGTCGAACCGTATGAAAAACCGCTTCCATCCACATGAAACCGCTAGGAACTGGTCTCTGAACCGAGTTGAACCGTATGAAAAACAGCTTCGATCCACATTGTTGAGTTAAACCGTATGAAAAACAGCTTCGATCCACAACAAAACAATAAACTGATCTTTACATTATGTCAAACATGTAGCAGCATCAGATCAAAGAATAAATACTGTCATCATTCAGATGACGATCGAGCTATATATGGAACATGGGTTATTGAAGAAGTGAATAAAGCAATTGAAAAAGGATATAAACTTGCTGAGATATTTGAAATATGGAAGTACGATGTAGTACAATATGATAAAGATTCGGATTCAAAAGGTCTTTTTGATACTATGATGGATAAATTTCTTAAAATTAAACAAGAAGCTTCTGGATGGCCCAGCAACTGTGAAACCGAAGAAGAGAAGCAACATTACATTTCTCATTTCTTAGACAAAGAAAATATTCAGCTTGATTATTCTTGCATTTCGAAAAATGAGGGAAAAAGATGTCTTTCTAAGTTGATATTGAATTCATTCTGGGGAAAGTTTGGTCAAAGAGAAAACCAAACACAGACACGTGTTGTTAACAGTCCTTCTGAGTTATACGAAATCCTTACAAACCCTTCTTTACAAGTTTGTAACGTATTACCAATAAATGAAGAAAATGTAATTGTAAACTACTTAAGTAAAGAGGAAGCAATAGAATGTTTGTCTACTGCAAATGTTAGCATTGCGGCGTATACAACTGCTCAAGCACGCCTGTACGGATTCTTGGAAAAATTGGATAGAAGAGTACTGTATTATGACACAGACTCTGTAATTTATATAAGTCGAGAAGGAGAGTTCGAACCAGAGGTAGGAGACCTAATCGGAGACTTGACAGATGAGCTTGAGTCTTACGGCAAAGGTAGTTATATAACGGAATTTGTAAGTGGCGGTCCAAAAAACTACGCTTTTAAGATCTTTAACTTTAAAGATAACGTTGAAAACTTTGTGTGCAAGGTTAAAGGTATATCCCTCAACTACTCATCTTCAAAAAAAGTCAACTTTGAGAGTATAAAAGAAGAAGTTCTAAATGTTGATCAAAATGAAAGCATCCTAATTGTTTCCGATAACATACGTTGTACTAAAGAACATCAAGTGATAACGAAAACGGAACAAAAAACTTACAGACCTATTTCGGAGAAACGTTACCTCCTCCCTGATAATAGTTCCTTTCCGTATGGATTCATGAGAAAAACCGACTCATCGTTAGATGAATGAAAATTTTATTCTAAACTTTTTTCTTAATAAATAATAAAAACAAACAAAAAAAAAATCAGTTTATAATAAAGATTTTGTTTTATTTTAAATGGGTGTTACAATAGACGACCTTCACTTATGAACTTACTCAAAAGATAAACATTTTGAAGTGCACAACATTTCTCGTGGTACATACATTTTAATTGGTTTGGATAAATAATTTTGAGATCTTTAAAATTTGGACAGGTGTATTTTTCTTCAATGTTAACAACATCCACATTTTCATTTTTTAGTATCTTTTTAAGCCAATGTGTTTTTTCTAACCCTTTGACGTAAACCAATCCATTTATAACTTAACGTGACGAAAATCAGTGTATCCACTGTCCCAAGCTAAGCCGTGATGATTATGAAATATCCAATTAGCTTGTTTTTTAAGTGATATTGGAAGTAGACGAAAATTAAATGGAGGTGTATTAATAAAATGATGGTGACGTCCATTGTGGTACATGGCTGCCTCCTTCAAAATTAACTCATTGTTGAATCCTCTAAATCCTTGAAAGTCTGCAATGTAATTTAACATGTTTGCTGAGAGTACGGTCGTATGGAATGTACTTGATTAACTGTTAAGTGAGTTTGTTTACTTCTCCAGTTATTGGATTGTATTCAATTAAACGATAATGAAGAATCAGACAATACATTGTTGTTGAAGGTGGAACAACAGTAGATGTTTTGAGTTCGATTTTCACATCAACCGGTCCGGTTTTAATTGATTCATTTTGACGGGAACAATCAATTACCAAAATTGGAGCGATTTCTTTGAATTCTTGACGAGATAATAGTGGTTGTGGTGGTTTTTGATAATAAGATGGTTGAAATTTACTGTACATGTCATACAGAATTGCGTATCTATCCAGATCAAATTTAAGATTTAGATCTTCGCGTGGATAGGACTCAGAGTTCAAATGAACTTTGACATTACTCACATCACATTGGTCAAATTTGCTAACATCTTTATCTCTTAGGTTTTTCCCTGCTGTTTGTAGAGCGATTATAATATATCTTGGCTTTTCAAGCTGACTTGAAGATTTAACTGTCCACACATGATCAGTAGAAGGTGGAGGTGTAGGATATTCGTACATTTCCCAATTTCGAAAATTAATTTGAATTGGTTTCGTTTGTATTTGTTTTGATAGCGAAATTGTATTTGAATCGGACAAGGTAATGTGTGCAACTCTCCATTGCAGCTTATGAATTGTAAGTTTTAAATCTTCTTTTTCCGTAGTAATATAAGCGTTTTCATTAGATCTAGTACGAATTAAAATCAATTCATGCCTAGCATTTGCAATGATCTGTTTATAACCCTCAGCAAATCCTAAAAGATTTTTCAATGGAATACAAAAGTTGAATTTCCCTGATGAAAGTTCGAAGGTACTCTTTCCTGTCCATGAAGCATTTTCTAAACATTTACTTTCATTATGATTCAATGATATAAAATTTTTTAATACTGTTGTTATACCAACATTTTTATTGTTTTCAATAGCTACACCGTTAAGTTCGTAGTGTATTTCCTCGAAAAGAAATGCCATAGCATTGTTACAGAGTTTTGCTGTAGAAGTCTTTCCATCTGTTTTTGTAAGACTTCCTTCTATGTAAATAAAACTTTCGCTGGGTAAAATGCACAAGTCCTGTTGATGGTTAGGGATACGTATTTCATCACTGGTATTGAAGTATTGAAGAAATGGTGAATAACAATGGTACTCAAATTTTGTTATGCTGTTATCATAGCTGGGTCCTTGGGTAATATTCAATATTTGACTCATTTTTTTATATTTTTTTTTTTTACTTTAACACAAATCCTAGTGAAAGAAGAAAATCTTTATTTTCAGGCTTTAGTTTTGGTCTTGACAGCTTTTGTGTTCTATGAGAACTAACTGAATTAACATCTTTGACTTGGGATATATAATTATAGACCAACATTATACAGAGTTTAGTATTAAATGCAATCGAATTGTTATTGTTTCTCCTCTAAAATTTATCAAATCTCCGTCTTGATCTACGAGCTTTAAAAATAAAGAAGTGATTCGTTTCACATTCACAGGTAAATAGATAACATTTTTTGGAACTTCTATGATTTTATACGCCGCTCCTGCTTCTGGTGAGAATTCATGTATTGTATGCATTGAAGTATTATTTAAATAGGAACCAACTATAATATTGCACTCAATGCGTATGACATTTACTTTGTTAATATCAACAGGTAAATCTGACAGGTGCAATATATTTGGTTTAAGGTAGTTTTCCGATAGTTCTAGGTCTATCGAAGTAAATTGGCTCATTACTTTCGACTTCTGCTTTCAGTGCATTATTATTTGCTTCTATTTTTACTATTGTTGAAGATTTTCGTATTGACAATGCTTCTGAAATCACGAGGGAAATATCATCGATTTCATATGATCCTATTGGAATTTCAATTTCGTGTTCGCCTACATGAAATCTGTTGTTTCTGTCATCCACATTGGGTATGGAGTTGTATGTTTGAAAATCAATCAACCCGCAAACGTAGTCTCCTTCCAAATTTAAGGTCGGAAAATATTCCGTTGTTAAATGAGAACTATTCCCGCTTAGTGTAAGTGTTAACGCCATGATCATAAAAACAAAATGAAATTATTTTTGCAAAGAGTCTTTATTTATTCAATTTACCACAATCATATAAGAATTTTAAACATAGATGGCCACAATTATTCGAATCGTAATCTTGGTACCGAGTATAATTATATTTGATTGTTTTACCTAAATAATTAATAATTTCGCTTGGTGGTTGAAGGTTCCCAAAGCTATCAAAATATTCTATTTCCTTATCGTTTTTATAATACGCTACCCAATGTGTTCCAGGTCCGTTTGAAGAATCAAGATTTACAATTCCACACTCGTTTTTCCATGGTTTATTTTTTGGCAAATTATCGCGCATGAAAACTCCTCGAAAATGAGGGATAACATATTTTGCGAAATTCCTCAAATCTATTTCATTCACTGCACGTTTGGGGAGTGATCTTAGAAGTTTTTTGACTGGGGATTTAAAAATAAACCAAGTCCTTTCTTATATGGCTTTAGATGTAATCCATGACCCATTGCAATAGCTTCCATTTTTTGGTTATGACGTTTCTCTCTCTTCTAATTCTTTTTTAGCGTTTTTAGCGTCATTGACATCCTTAGCTACCCCCGCAGCGACTCCAGACAATGCCCCTAATGCTGAAAGCCCTGCGAATAGGGGTACAAGAAATGGTACTACACCACCAGATTTAGGTACAGAAATAACTCTGGGTGTTTTAATGTTGTTTTTCTTCATTGTCCTATTAGCGGTTGACAAAGCAATTTTTATAGCTTTCTCTAACTTATGAGGACTTTCAACATAAGGAGTTTCCCAACATTTTTGACTGATTGGTTGAAAGTCAGTTTAGACTTGTTGTTCTTTATTTTATTTATTGCAAGTTTGCACTTGCCTTTTATTTTGTTAGTTGCACCCATTCCTAATTTTACTTTTGACTTCATCAAATTAGCAACTAATAACGCACTTGCTCGTTCAACTAAACCGGCATTACTTGATTTCACTCTTTGCCAAGCTTTTTCAGCTAAAATTGTATCTGCTATATGTCGATCAGACGTATTTTTATATTTACAATAAGATATATCGTGTTGTTTGCAAGCTTGATCAAGTAAATTGATCCCTTTTTCACCTCGAGCTAAACGTTCTTGAAGTTTTGTCCCAGGTCCACAGTACTGATAACCAGGTAAATGTAGTTCAACAGGAAGTTTGTTTATTACGGAATTGAATAAACCTTCTCCTTTTACAGTTGCCTGCTTACTGTTAGGTTTTCTAGAATAATCAATCATTTTATGAGCTTGACGATTTACGAGAATGAATAGTTATTTACTAAAACCTTTTTAATAAAAACTCTGCATTTAAAGAAAAATATTTAGTTGTTATTAACATGCGATTCATAAAACAGAGGCATCGTTTGCCAATAATAAATGTTGATCTGACCAAAAATATTGAACCAACAACGAAACATAGTAAATTATTACCAAATAGCATAAGAGGATTGATTACAGGGCCCTCGAATTGTGGAAAAACCAATGTTATGATGACTTTGTTGCAACAACCAAATGGTTTAAAATTTGAAAATATTTATATTTACTCTAAGTCATTACATCAGCCAAAGTATGAATTTCTACAGAAAGCTGTAAAACCAATAAAACATATGCGATTCCTTACGTTTTCCAATAACTGCGAAGTTATTCCACCTGAAGAAGCTAAACCAAACTCGATATTAATTTTTGATGACATTGCGTGTGAAAAGCAAAATTCTATTCGTACATACTTTAGTATGGGTCGACATCATCAAATTGATAGTTTTTATTTATGTCAAACGTATACAAGAATACCCAAGCACTTAATTCGAGATAATGCAAACTTCCTCATCGCCTTCAAACAGGATGACATGAATTTGAAACATATTTATAATGATCATGTCAATTCGGATATGTCATTCTCTACCTTTCAAAAAGTATGTGCAGATTGTTGGAACACTAAATATGGTTTCTTGGTAATTGACAAGGATAACTCTTTGAATGAAGGTCGCTATAGAAAAGGGTTCAATTGTTTTCTAAACCATTCTGTAAAGATTTAAATCAAGATATTATGAAATGCGAAATAATTGAATGTGTTGTGATTGAAACATCTGGTGTTTGCTACCTTGTCAGATTACTAAATAATAAAGAAGGAATAATGATGTGGAATAATTATAACAAAAGAATATTCAGACCTTATGTTAACGAGAAAATAAGATGTGTTGTCGTAAATGAAGTTAATGGATATATTGATTTGATAAACGTAAAAGAACAAATAGATACGGTAACTGGTTCTAGGCAGTTAGGAGCTGTTCAGTTATCGGTTCAGCATGGTTCAATGACCGGTTTCTAGCGGTTTCATGTGGATCGAAGTGGTTTTTCATACGGCTCGACTCGATTCAGAGACCGGTTCCTAGCGGTTTAATGTGGATCGAAGCTGTTTTTCATACGGTTCAACTCGGTTCAGAGACCGGTTCCTAGCGGTTTCATGTGGATCGAAGCTGTTTTTCAAACGATTCAACTCGGTTCAGAGACCAGTTCCTAGCGGTTTCATGTGGATCGAAGCGGTTTTTATACGGTTCGACTCGGTTCAGAGACCGGTTCCTAGCGGTTTCATGTGGATGGAAGCGGTTTTTCATACAGTTCGACTCGGTTCAGAGACCGGTTACTAGCGGTTTCATGTGGATCGTAGCGGTTCTCCGTCTGCGGATCTGTAGATCTTTATATAATAGATCAAAATATTATTATACTTCATATGAATAGAAATGTTATATGAGAGCACTTCACAAAAATTCACTGAGCACAAAATAATCGTTAAAAGTGGTTCAAAGCTGATTGGAGATCAATTTTTATCAGCTCAGCAGACTAGTAGTAAAATCAATCTGAATTTCACTCTTGTAGAAAGACTGTTTCAAGGAATACGAGAGCTATTTACCGTATGTTTCAATAAAAATAAAACAAAAGTATCAACATGATGGATATAGATGTGAAATTAAAGAAAGAACTTATTAAAACTACCAATGATCTGCGAAAGAAATATAAAGCCCTTAGAAACGGTAGAGAAGCTTACGAAACTCAAATAGAGGACGCCTTAAAACCTATTACTATTCCTCTTAACGAATTAGTAAAAAAATCAAACAATAAACCAGGAGAAGAGGAGGAACGAGAGCAAAGTGTTTTCGAAACTCCTATCAAGAAAATAAAACATCATTTAGATAAAGACGAATTCATCACACCACCCTCAAATAGTTCATCACCGTTTTCACCCAACAGCAATAAGTATACACCAAAAACACATAATGAAGCTTCCAGAGGTAGAAAAAGAACAAAAAGCCTTCGGGTTAGTCATCGTGACTTTGTTGAACAATTATCCGAAAAAGAATTTAAAAGTATTCCGCAAAAATATATAGATTTATTTATAAACAATTCTACGTTGCTTGATGGTGTTTATGGGATACGTTTAAAAAATGAAAAAATGTACATAGGAAATGAAGAGTTTAACATTCACGGAAAAGATATAACGATAAAAAACAAAATCTTTGAAGGAACAGAGGGGTTGTACGAGTTAATATTTAAGAAAGTTCCAGATGAAAAAATTTACAATACCAATGATTTAAAAAACTACAAATCTATACTGCTTGAAACCAATGCACATCGAGTTTCCCATCATCCTACAAAACAAATTAACGGCAATCGAGGTCACAAGTATAAGCTTATAAAAAGCTTGTTTAAGAATACTTCCTCGCCTTCAACGGGGAGCGGATTAATGCAGTTATCAAACAAAAAAGACTATATATTTTGGGATGACCCCAATGAGCTTGTAAATAGATTTAAACTTTTAATAGGGTCACAACTAGCAGGAAATAATAATCACACTAATGAAATTATTTCAATTATTGAAGAACTAAAAGAAAGCGACATAATTGAATATTAAAATGAGTGTTGATAAATTTGGCCGTTTCTCAAATAGAGTCTCACATAGAGTGAGGATAGGCCCAAAAGGGGATCAGGGTGAACAAGGCCCACCCGGAATACAGGGGGAACGAGGATTTCCGGGGCCGCCAGGTAGGGGATTTCTTAAAACAGAAAACGGTGATTACAACCTAAATTGGAAACGAATTAAAAATATTCAAGAACCACAAGACAAAGATGACGCTGCTACCAAACTCTATGTTGACGAAATAATTGAGAAAATAAGTCGATGATTTGTGGTTATCAAAACATGTTTTACCTCGGAAGCTCCTATGGCAATCATGACAATCAATTTCATGTTCCACCTCTTTACAACTAGGTGTTTTCTGACATTGCGGGCATGATTTGTTACATCTGTGTTTTGACTTAACGTTGTACGGTACATGACATTCTTCACAAAAGTATGAACAACTAAAAGCTGAAATACAGGAGGTAATCAAGTTGAAATGTTTCGCATTATGAAGAAGATTAATCCTTTTTTCAGTAGAGTAATTTGTACGGGCCCCGTCAAAAATTATTACCCGGCCTTTTGTATTGTACTGATACACCGTTATTTTGTAATCAGATAGAAGATATTGAAACTGGCGTAATTCCGGAATGCCGCAACCTTCTGGCGGAATCTGTACCTGAGCATCAACCAAGAGCTGTTTTGCTCTTTTCGTCTGTTCCATGTCCGTATCATCACGAATTCTTTTATAGTCCGATGATTTTTCCGCGAATGCTTTTCCAACTACCAAAGCACGTGGAAGGCAAAGATTGTCTTTATTTTTTATCGACACAATTCCTCGACGCTTGGTACATTCTTCTTCAAACGTGTTATAATAGTTGGTCATGCGTCGGTTTCCTTTTCCAGTGGGGATCTTCACCGTTGTTACTTTAATGCAGAAAGAATCTGTGCTTAGACCTTCTGAATTACTTTGGAAAACTTTTGAAATCATCTCCCATAAATCTGCTACATGAAACTCGGAGGCACTTTTAAAATTGACCCAACCGCTACCTCGCTCCGCAGAAAATTCTTTCCCACAGAATGTTACTCCGACCTTATCTTCTGGATCTACTTCCTTAAAAGCAAAACTGACAATGTCATTAATTGCTCTTCTTACCCAATTAGTCGGTTCCACGTTGTCTGGTACCCGTTTAATCCTGAACTCAATTGCTCGCCCCTGAAGATTACATAAACCGCTTAACTTTTGTCAGCACGTTTGTTATGACCTCAAAACGCTAGATAAAGAGAAATTAACATTTTATTTATTTCAAGCATTTCATCATTATACCTTGTTATCCTTAATCTCATAAACAAACTTCTTTTCCGGCAAAGAGAATTCAATTTTCGGAGCGACCCTTCCTTGCAATGAATTTGTTACTTTCATGAGTAACCCACTCATTTCATTTAATTCTTCGTCAGTCAATGAATTAAATTTAGATGGGAGAAAAACTTTTTTGTTTTTTAGTTCTACAATAACTTTTTCGCCATAAATCGTTTGGCACTTTTTACAACTAATAATTATGTTGGGAATAGATAAAAGATCCTTGATATTAAGCAAAGGTTTTTCTATCCCTAACTCATTTAATTTATTTAAAAAACTCACGGAACTGTTAGAACTCATTCTCAACACGTTGATATACTTTTGAACTTAAAATTTAAGTGACAAGTTCATAAAAATTAAGGTGCCACTAAACCTAAAAATAAAACAAAATAGCACATGTATGTTTAATGCATGTGATGTGTTTTTTTTTTTGTATCATGAAAAACTTATGACTTCGCATCAAGAACAATTTCAAAAGTAGCAAGCCCAAGTAAAAAAAAAAAAACGACAACTTTAATCAGGAAAAAATAAAAAAAAAGTAAATTTGTACATTTTTCAATATTTTTTATTTATTTATTTTTTTTTTTTAATACAATACGGTATATACATTTAATTTGATGTTCGCATTCGGTTGCGCGAGTAGGGTTGATGATCTTCGCCCTCGTTCATTTCGAAGACTTCTAGCTCCTGAAGATCTTCTTCTTCTACAACTTCCTCCGGTTTGGGAAGAAATTTTATTGTTGTCCCGAAGCTTCCTCTAGAAGGCTGGATCACCCTCATCATATGCCCCGTCATTTGAATCACCTCTTCGTTGCTCAGCGAATTGAATTTGACGGGGAGAAAACATTTTACGGTGTCAAGTTCCACCAATATCTTCTCCCCGTATTTAGTGTTGCAGCGTTTAGCACCGCAAATTCTTTGATCTTCTGAAGGCATATCCTTCAGAGGTAGAAGCGCCTTTTCTTGTGAAAATCTGTTTAACTTATTTAAGAACTCCATTATAAAATTGTAATGATACTACTTAATATAGTAAAATGTTTCGGGCTTTTATTCGATTTTTGAGCATATATGTATATTGACTTCGAACGAAAAGCAATTGAAAACGCACTGCATTTCTTCCATCTACTATTGCAATGAAACAGGAGCTTCTGACCATAAGTAACCTTAAAAAGTAATTTGAATCAAATTGTTTTAGTAAATTATCTTTGGTTATAAGGCTTCATGTTTTTTTTTCATGGAATGCGTTTATCTTCGTAAGCATTTAGTTCTTTGGATAATATGAAATCAAAATACTTTTTTCAGGTTACTGGCGGTCAAAAGCTTTTGTTGCAATGCATAAGTAGATGACCTGAACTACCCTCACGTGCCAAGATACAAATACCAACGTCATCATTTTTACTCTTACCGTCATAATCAAACAAAATCATACAATAATTTTTCATACCAACATTAGATGGTATACTTGCATTAAAAACAAAACAAACCACAAAAAATAAAAACGCATAAATACATTTTTAGCATGTATGTTGCTAAGAGCAACGATGGCTCGGTGGAATTGTCACTCAGACTAGGTATAAGCCAGAGGTGTCAGTTCAAATCTTCAAACAATTCTGTATATTTTTTTTTCGTTTGTTCAAAATAAAAATTTGTTCTTCTTTCTCATTCAGATTCATCGAATAACCTAATGGCTCATTGGAATTTGATTTTTTTTTTGATTGATTGACACTTATAGACTTCAATTAGCTTAGTCATATTAACATACCATATATCTTCGTACGGTTTTAGATTATATTTTTATATGATTTCGAAGTTTACCAACCACCACTTTACAATCTTATCCACAAACCATTTCAACATACCACATTATGTAGTGTTTCGCAGTTTTCCACCCAACACTTAATTTTCTTTTAAATTATATTCTTATATGATTTCAAAGTTTTCCACCCAACACTTAATTAGCTTCTAAATTATATTTGTATATGATTTCCAAGCTTTCCACCCAACACTTAATCACCTTATCCACAAATCATTCCAACGAACCACATTTGTAAGACTTTAAATGCTATTTAAATACACATTTAACACCTCAACTTCTATAAGCTCCAATGGGCTAGTGGAACTGTCACCCGACGGCAATCCAAAGGTTCTTGGTTCAATCCCCAAAGGTTCTCAACATCATTGATTTTTTCTAATTAAATACACTCCCAAGCCTCACCATCACCCCCAGCCCCCCAGCCACCATGACGCATACACACGTGCACACAAATTTTTTTCAAAAACAACAGAAAAGGGGCGTGCCCACCTCCACCCACTTATTCCCAAATAACGCCATGTTAATTTTGGTTCCCACCGCCAGTCGCCTCCATTCCTACTGAAATAAGTGCTAATAGGAATTTACACAGGTTATCTTTTATCACCACATTTTGGAAACTCTGGCGGTTCCAGCTGGCCAGCGGAGCGCTGGACCGCCACACAAATTTATTTCATACAACCTTTTTTTTTTGGCTATATACACGTTATATCTGGTGCTATTGTTGGAAAATCCTTGCTGAAAAACCTATTGGCAGCCATTTCGCCATATCGGGTGTGCAGTGTTGTTGGTGTACAGATCCCGTTTTTTGTGATTGATGCATTCTAGTCATCACAAGAAGACCGAACCAATGTTCCTTGCGGTAATACCGAGCAACACTCGTGGATAGCGGATTTCATTTCCAGAACACCCTCTCCACCAGGGTATCAGGTGAATCTGAAGAAAAATAAGAAAGTTAAACTTTAATACAAATTAAGAAGTAAAGATCCCAATCAAACTCTTAAAACTTACCCTTATCATCCTCAAGAAGAAAGAGTTAATTAATCTGGTTAAAAGACTTCTTACGTCAAACTTTTATACTTTTATAATTTTTTTGTTTTTTTTGGTTAAAATCACGAGATGTGAAGTTTTTTTTATCAAACATTTTCCTTTTTTGCTAAATTATGATATACTTTCTTTTTTATATTATTCTTTTATATATTTATAGTGTTATTTAACAGAGTTTTTCTTATATTAACTATTGCTATTATCATTTTATATTACATATATATTTTCTAAATTTTGATTTTTCGTGTGTTCATTAAATTCCCTTTGTAAGTGAACGTGATTGCTTTTTCAGGACCTATCATATGTTTTACTGATGATCTGTTAATTCGTTCCTTTTATGATAAAAACCACCTCCATAGAGCTCTTAGAAGGTAGGGAATTGTTTAATAGTCTAGGCCTTTTCCAGAGGTTAATGATAGTCCTTTTCGAGAAAAAAATCTGTCTCACATTGTTATTGATTAATTATCGTTCATGTTCCTTTTTTTTGTTAGCTGTAAAAGAAGAAAAGAAAATACAATTTTCTACATTAATGTTCATTCACCAAATTTTAAATTCTAGGCGATTATAATAATCTTATGTTGCTATCCTATGTAAAATTAAATAAAACTTCATTTATCGTCTCTTTAGTAGGAATTTACGTCTTTTCTTGATTTCTTAAGAGAAATCATGAGGTGCTAAGAGCTAATCGCCAGGGGTGTGGATAGTAGCGAAGCTACTACGGTGAAGATGGTATGACCGGACAGTAGTCATCGCCATAAAGGGGGAATCCTAAATAAGGTCACAGGATTCCTAGGTTGGGTGGATTTGACCACACTTATCACTCTAACCATTTTCTGATCGCTTCCTTTTTCAATTTCCTAACCTTTCCTTATTTTTCCTACCCTACCACATCACCAACCATCCAATGATTCCTCTTGCCTCGCCACAGATGGAAACAGTTTTATCGCCACTATTCATGAAGATAGATGCGATGTAAGACAAGATGGGCTAAAGAATGGATCAATCTAGCGGAAGAGACTGATGTTCCTCTAAACATTAACGAACAGAGTACTTGGAAATCGACAATGTACCAGATAATTACTAGTTTAGAAGAAAATTTAAGACAGAGGTAGAAATGAAGCATCAAACTCACTGCATCGGTTGGTTTATAGTAGGCTGAATCATGATCTCAATGAGAGAAACTACTTTTGGGATGATTGTACTATCGAAGAAATATCACATGTTTCGTCTGAGAGGAAAACTGTTGAACTTAAACTTTGTCCCCCATCGTGAAGATTTTTGTTGGAAGATGTCCTGTTCTAAGGGAAACTAGAAGACATATACTGGGTACTGACTGAAAACGAAACTTTGGATCTGCTAAACGTAGATGTATAGAAGATGTTAAAATTCTGCAAAATCGCACTGAATTATCGAAAAAGAATACTAGGAGAATACTTTTAGCTAATAACTGTAACTTAATTAGTTTAAATACCTACATTTATAAATATTGAACCTTTTTGTCAATCAGGCAGACGGCAAAGCCATGCTTTATTGATTGCTTATAATAATTATAAAAATATCGTTAAAGAAAATAAAAAGTCAATTTAAACTAAAATAAACTAAAAAAGCTTTAAAAAAATCACCAACACAACCAATTTTTTTGAAAGAATGACAGGTGATGTCAATGTGAGTAATGCCAAATATAAACTATTAAAGATTTTGTTCTTTGCAATGTTGGCTGCAATGACGCTGCGCAGCAAATTTAGAAATAGAGATATCGTGCTGCGATGCGCTGCATGCAGACTTTGAGTGAATCTGCTCCCATAAGAACCTGTGTAAATTATTTTCGGTGCATGAAAAATGCTGCACATCTGTAAGCACATAAGGCCCCAGTCTATGTATTTTTAAAAGATCTTCCACACTTGCTCACTGTGTATTAATACTTGTCAAAAAAGTGGGAAACAAATTATGTAGAATAGTGTAGAAACAAAATATGACAGCCCAGCAAACATTTGACATTCTATCCCACACGATTTTACAAGTGCTAATACATGAAGAATTTTAGGAATGGTTCTAATTCTATCCCACATTCTATCACTTTTTTTTAGGTGAAGGTAATGTTTTAATACAAGCAAGTGTGGAAGCAAAATATGAAGTCAATTCCTTTCCACAAATTTGGCAGTCGCGTGGAATTCTTTCCCACTTTCAATTGAAGGGCTTATTTGAATAACATGAATAACATGAAAAGCCACACTTTTTTATGAGTGGTCTGGAGCACTCCTAAGTTACGAGCGCTCTCTTCGAAAAGTTGTTCGAAAAATTTCTCAATAAAACTTCACTTCTCTCAAACTGTCACTACTGTCAGTCACACAGTCAAAAATTTGTTTTTCGTTTCTGTTTTTCTGAAAAATGTTTGCATTAGTTTTCAATTTAATAAAATATATTTTAACAAAATAAAAACCGATCAACAAAAAAAAACGTCACCGTCGCGTCGTGGTAAATTAGGTGTTATTGCTGTAAAAAAAACAATTAATCTGTGTATAGAAGATCCAAGGAAACTTAAAAAAATCTCGAGTCGAACAAGCATCAACGTGTACCAGTAGTCGCCAGCGCTGGCAGTAATCGCAACTACGGTCCCCTCAATGACGCAGATAATGTCGAAAACTACTTCCGCAGCTGTGTTGGTACAGTCTCATCATCGGGAAATTAATATACATATCTTCAAGTGCCACCAACACATCTCCAGACGTAGGCGTAGGGATGAAAGAATATCCAAACGGCACAAAAGACCCAAATAATCTTCAGCATCAGCAATTGACGGTGGCCAAAGCGGAGCTGAACTTAATTGTACTACTTAATTATAACTTCTCATTTATGTAGAATCTTTAAAGAAGAAAACTGGTTTTGAATAACTTTGAACAGCAATTTAACTTTTGCAAATGGCATTTTCCGACAATGCAAAAGAATAAACTTTGTCCTGGACATTGATCTAATTCCTGGTGCCAACGAATTAGTTACTCCCTGTCGAGCTGCAAGGCTTTTAAATTCTCCAAGAATAAATTGTGAAAATGAAAGCCATGTATAGATATGTAACAGTACACCTACCTAGTTAGAATATTTATAACATTGAGTTCAAGATTATAGGTCACCAACTCTTATTTTGTGTAGGATTTAAAGATAATAGAACGAAACGCAAATAAAATTTCTTTTCCCTTTACTAGTTTTCTCCGGCACTTTAAATCATATGAAGCACCTAATGATGCAGCTGAAAAAATAAATATTATTTGTACAAGCCTAAAATATACCAAATTACAATTTTTGTTGGCCAATATCTTTTTTCGCACAACGATTTGGAATAAGCACCCATAGTAAGTATTCATGTATACAAAAATACCTTTTTGTTCAGAGAGAAATCTGCTGCTATTGTGTATGTATAAAAACGGTCCATAACAAGTTTCCCTTTTTGTTTTGCAGTTAATGTTCTCTTAAAACCGTTGACATTGCGATATTTTCTTGGAGTTGATTCGGAAAAACTAAAATCAGGTTGTAGTGGCGTCGTTTTATTTGAATCGTAACCATCACGAGGAAGTATCTCCGAACAGATTTGCAGTGTAATTGTGCTATCATAAAAATCATAGCCGTTTCATAATTAGTCATTGTTGTGTTGTTCAGGCTGTGATCTATAATCTCGGATTTGATGCTTGAGTCTAGCAGTTCATCTAGCAGTATCATTGAGTCTAGCAGGTAACAATTTCTTGCGTATTCTAGATAATTGCGGACTCTGCGGAACTTTAAAGCAACCAGACATTCTCAATGATTCCATGCCTGATGGCGGGAGAATGTTGCCCAGGTTTAGACTGTTGTTCTGCATATTTTGTAGTATTGATAATATTGGGGTTATAATATCTAGGGAGTGCAATCTGAGTGCCGTCTGTTTTGCTTATAACGATTGGTGTTTTCGGAGCTTCATCACTAAGCGGTGGGCGAGCGCATAACAGCTTCCAAATTAATTGCGCTCTTATTTTGAGATACCGAAGTTGAAGCAGTAGATTCATCTTTTTGTTGTCTTCCAATAGCGGCAGGAATCGATGGAATTATTCTTTGCTCTTTGGATGGAGAACGGGATATCGAACGATTGCGACTACGAATGCTTGAGGAATTGTGATCTTTGCAACCCGACGCGGGAGAATCTGATGATCTTCTTCGTTTGCCTTTCTCGCGATGCGAATTATCCTTAGCATATCACAGACAGGTAGGTTTATTTTTATGAAACGTAAATGAAACTACAAACAAAAGAAGACCAACTTGGATCTGTGTTTTGCACGATTATTTGATAAAAAACAAAAAACAGGAGTATAATGAGTATACTTTTAATAAATAGGATTTTCAGATTTTAGAATTTTGTTTTGTTTGATTCTTTAAATTGTTGACATTTTGTCTTAGCGCCAGCTGACACTCATTTTCGAAAACAGTTTGATTTCACAGTTTGGGTATGCCTGATAGAGAGAGAACCTCTCTCTTTTTCGGACATCGAAAAGTACTTATGAGTGGTTGGTGAATAGCAGAAATAATTTTCAAGTTAAAAAGCTCATAAAGTTAAGAGCAGCTTACGCGCGCTCCGTAAATACCAGCCTTAAAAAATAAAATCTTAATAAATAAGTTTTAGGAGTGTTTTTTTGTGCCCTCTATGTTAGTTTAGGAAAATTAATGAGTTTTTCGATTAATTTTATGACATTTGTTGAGAATTCATCGTATAAACGTAGAAAATAGTGTATGGCTTAATTCTTAAGCGGAGATGTTTATCGCCGCGAACTAAGCATATTTGTTGTTGTATTTCATATAGAAATTTTTTTAAGCTAACAAAGAGGGCACTAAAAACACACCTATTGTAATCTAGAATTTTAAGTTAACAAAATTTGATTTTCATATATTGAAATTTTAAAATATTTGTTTCACTCGCCGTACATATTAACTTTTCCGCGACCAAACGACGACGATATTATTTTAATTAAATTTGTTTAATTTAACGAATTATAAACGAGCAAACAAACTACGACCGGTTATTTATTCTCATAATTTTTCCACTTATATAAGCTTATCACTATCTTAAAAGACTATGGGCCATTGACATATTAGATATGGACATCCAGCCGAATGACATTTCCATAAAAAAAACCCCAAAGAATTCAGTTCGAGCAACATTAGCGCTTTTGTAGGACAAGCGGAACCAAAACAATTTCTTTTCCCAAAGCCATCTCTTGTCATCGGGCTGAACCATCATTTTGTGTCATAGAAACTTATGCCATCTTTTATTAATCTCATGCATATTTTGACATCTGTGTCTCTTTAGTGACGTTCATAGAAACAGTACTGACATTTGCTTATGTCGAATTCCTTACAACCATTTGAAGTCGATTTCATTAAAATTTTTTTCTTTTTGTAAGGAATTCATAAAAAAGTCGATTTTTTTTTGTGATTGTGTGAGTGCAATTTGACAGGAATTTTGTTTTCGCACAAAAACTAAGAAGTAGTGCGCGCAAAGCAAATATTAAAGTGTATTTTATTTTCGCGTTGTTTTGATAATTTAAAAACAAATATATTTCGTCTGATAATTGAAAAACATCAAAAACTATTGTGCGCGTAATCAAGTAAAAAAATTACAATCCAAATTTAATCCACACACAGCAGCGAGGACCTATTCTGAATATTTCACCAGAGGACGAAGAAAAATAATTTTGCAACGTGATTTCCTCGCGAATTGTATGTTATTTTAATGGGATTTTTTGTTTCTTGAAGATACGTATAATTATCTTTACTTTTTTTCATCAATCACTGAAATATTAAACAATTAAGAACACTTAAACATTTGTTTTCTTTTTTAACTTCGTCACAAAATTGTAATGAGAACATTTAATTCCATCTTGATGCATGAGAAATGTCAAATCTTGATAGTGTGTGTGCGATTTGATGTGAAATCTAGCTAAAAACGCAAGATTTGTTTGACAGCATAAAAGTCGATTTTGTTTAGAAAAAATTCGATTTGTTCAGAAAAATTCGAATTTTTTTGACTGTAAGGAATTCGACATTAATTAATTTCAGTCATTGAATTTTATTTTTCCAAATATATTTTACGGCAGTTTCGTTAAAATATTTTTCTATTTATTTATTTATTTACGGAGAAAAATGCTGGACAAAGTTTGAGAACCACGTTTATCATATATAGATTTTATTTGTGTGTCTTCCTATCTGCCTAGGCTTAAGTAAAATGATTTTAAAACTCTATACTATTTATGTAACCTTGGGTTTCTTTCATCGTAATAAACTTATGATTATATAAGACAAAAATAAATAAATACGTATTAAAAAAAAATATCTATATATATATTGTTTATTCTAACAGGTGAATCGGTTCCTCAGATGAAAGAATCACTAAGAGGCCGCGTAGCAGATCTAAACAGATGACTTGATCTTGAAGGTGAAGGCACATTACTTACATTATTCGGAGGCGCGAAAATAGTCCAGCATAAGCCGCCTACAAAAGATGGTACTCATGCTCCTGACAATGGACGTATTTGATGCGTTATCCGCAACGTTATCAACACTTCTCAGAGCAAACTCTTGCGAACCATTCTATTTGGCGTCAAACGTGTAACAGAAAGTAGCTGGGAAACATTTTCATTGATTGTATTTTTGATGTTTTTTTTCCATAGCTGCTGCCTCGTACGTATGGGTGAAAGGAACCGAAGATCTAGAACGAAACCGTTACAAATTATTCCTCGAGTGTACTTAGCTGTAAATAACTCTCTGATGCAACTGTCCAAGTTGTTTGTATTTTGTACAGATAAGTTTTTGTTGCTGCTTCGATAAGACTGGCACTTTAACCACTGATAACTCAATGGTGGAAGGTGTAGCTGGACTTGAAAATAACTCGGATATTGTGTCAGTATTAAGTGCAGGTGATGTCAGTGTAAACGTTATAGGTGCTTGTCATTCGCTTAGTCAAATGGATGATGGCTTAGTGGGTGATCCACTTGAAAAAGATGCTAACCGCTATTGATTGGGACTTGAACAAAAATTAAGTTGTTCCCAAACGTGGTAAGCTCAAGCCACTCAAAATCTACCAGAGATTTCATTTTTCATCTGAATGTCAGTTCTTGCTGGACATCTAATGCCATCTTCAAGTGATGTTTCATACATCGGAACTGTTAAAGGAGCCCCTGAAGTTATAATTACCACGTCAACAAAAATTCCAGAAAATTATAAAAAAGTAAGTAAATATTTAATATTCTCAAACATATAATATTTTCAAAAACTGAATACTGAATCCATTCCCACGTCAATGTACTTCGGGTATTGCTCAGATTTAGTTCGTGGTTTTTGGAAGAACAAAGACTTTTGAACGTGTTCTCTTTTGAAAATGTTAAATCTGAAAAAAAACAGAAAATGTCAATTTCTTTACCAAAAGAACTATTTTATACAGACCTATTGTTCAAAAGATGCTTTTTACTTGGAAATGCAGTACTGAGTATAGCATCATCGAAAACCAATCTGGGCATAACATATTCCTCACACTTCATCTTAAACGGTCTTTTAGCATCTCTCCTTTCAAACAGTTCCGGATGATTACACACCTTCTTGAATTGCATAACTTAATTCATAAGGTTCGATGTATAATTTCTGTCTACATGATGACTATCGTTTCCTCCGATTGTAAAATGCAATAGATCCTCAATGCGAATCTTTTTTTTCAGAGCCATATAAAGAAGCTTTTGTCTTGTTGTCAATGGACATACCATAATCTCGATCTTATCCGAGAGTTCATTCTCCACGTCCACGTCTTTTTTGATTCTCCGCAACATAAATGGCTTTAGAATCATATGCAACCTTGATATCTGCCCCTCATCAATTCCGGTTTTGTTCTCGGCGTGCCTTTCAATGTCCTTCGAGAACCACTCGTTGAACTCATCATGGGAGTCAAACGGTGTTGGCATTATAAAAAGCAACAACTCCCACAACTCCACTAAGCAACAATCGATTGCCGCAATTGAAACCAAGCAGCAATTTCCATCTCATTGACGAGGAGCTTTTAATAGCTTGAGCCTCGTCCAGAATCATATAGGTATTGCCATTTGATCCGATTGAAATACTCGTAATCCGATACAATCAACTGATAACTGGTGATTACGACATGGAAACTAGCATCTTTTGTGTGGAGATCTTTTTACTCCCAGAATTGTCGATGAATTTTTCTTTCATTGGGAGAGCCCCAGTAAGGGACTACATTGAAATCAGGTAGGTACAAACCGTTCCATTTCCTGCTGCCAGTTGTGCAACGTCGACGCTGGTGAGATTATCGAAAATGGACCCACACCCCATACTTCTCAGCTATGTGACATAGAAAAGCTATGGAATGAACGGTTTTGCCGAGACCCATTTCATCGGCCAGAATAACACTGATACCCTGGTCGTAAATGTTTGCCAGCCAAGTCATTCCTTTGAGTTGATATGTCTTAAGAGTTCCTCGGAAGATATCTGGCTGTGGTAAATCTGGTTTGCAGTCGATCGAGCATTCTGGGATTTCTTCCTCATTTTCCTGTTGGAATTACAAATTTTAAAACATGTCTGTTTACCAATTCAATTAAGAGATTATATTGATGTAAGTAAACAGTTAATTAAAAAGAGTAAAAATTCAAAAAAATATATATTAACTTTAGATAATTTGACCTATGATTAACAAATTTGTTAGAGATATATTTTTTTAATAATATATTTCATTCTTTAAATGCTGAGTTTTTTTTAGCAATAAACTTATTTCTTAGTTACAGAATTTATCGACTGTAATATGAAAATAAATATCGAGGCTTTTTGAACAATTTTAGTCATAAAATCGACATTTGTTTCTGTCATAGTTAAAAATATTATGAAAAAATCAAATAATAAACATTTAAATATGAAATTATCAATTTTGGCAAAAGTAAGCTTCCTAAATGTAGATGAAAAGGCTAAAATTAGGTACATAGCTGCCATACAACGAATTTTCTTGAAGACGACTCTACAGATGTAAAAAAAAAGCTTGGCGTCAGAAATGATTAAAATAATTTGCATTCAAATTGACTCAATGAAAAAAGCGTTGACGTTTTTTTGAGAAAACTGCCTTATTTTTGCGTTGTTCTCGCATTTCTAAAAAACGCTTAAAATTATTTTCCACGCAGGTACATCTAAGAAGTAGGTTATTGCCATTGGTGTATTTACATATCTATATACATATTCAAATATTCATACATATATTTAACTAGCTGACCCGGCGAACTTCGTTCCATCTAAATTCATTTATGTAAAGAAAATAATAATTCCGAGCATGCACAATGCTGTTTCCTGTAATTCGGTCAATTAAAACTCTTTATTCTTAAGTTTTATTAAATACAATAAAGATAACTAAATTAACAATGTCGATGTGTTTCATTCACTAATTCACATGTTTGTTTATGCCAATGAAAGAATTGGGGGTTCTTAAAATGCGATTTTGAATGATATACAAATTGAAACTTTCATTATTCATTAGCCACAGTCATAGGAATGTAAATTATACTATTGATGAAGTCGAATGAATCATCAATGTCAACAGTGTGAATAGATGTGTAGTCTTATTTCTAAGTTCAAAGTACATATACAGGGTGTCCCGTAAGTAATGGATAACCCTGAAATGCCGCATAGTAGACTTTATGACCGTCCTGAAAACTGATAAAAAAAAGTTCTATCCCAACCACAAGAAAAGTTATATGCATTTTTTTGTTCAGTGCATTATTTTTTTTCTTACTTTACATTTTTGAATACCACGACTACAAGTGAATGAGTTCTATCATTTTTTTTTTGCAGGAATATTTTACATTACTTGTGCCAACACATAAGTAGAAGAAAATTATTATAACTGTTGGACTTCTTAGAGAAAAAAATTATTTAACATTGAATTTCAATGCAAAATGTGAAAACGAATAATTTTTGAAAAAGTTAAATCATAGCTGGTATAAAAAAAAATGCATGAATACCTGAGTGGCCAACTATTTTAAAAATATGCGCGTTAAATGCAGATTTCAAAATGGTATTACTTATTATTATATCTAGAGTCAATAGCAAGTTATTGGTAAAAATCTGCAATACTAGAGTAAATTTAGCAAAACCAAAAGTTTTCAAAATTAGCACAGTAAACGTTAAAATAACACCAAGCGTTGAACATAGCAGATTTCTGATTTATTGGCTGTTTCTACGATGTTGTCCTAATGATAAATCCAAGCTTTCAACTTCTAGGGCCGAATGCATTATTGATAAAAATGTCAAAAAAGTGCAAAAAACGGTTACATTTTCGAGCTTGTTTTGAATTTTACCTGTTCTATTGGGCTTTAACAAACCCATCAAATATTTTGTTGGTTGCTATTTTTTATTTGTTATTTTCTCCAAACAAAAAGTTTTCTGATTCAATTTTAATTGTGTTTTTTTAATAGTAAATTGTAAGATCCTGAGAAAGGGAGAACGCATAAAATCGTAAGTTTTTTAAATTTTGAATTAAAGTTTTTGTAATTTGATCTTAACTCATAAGATTAAGACCATGACGAACACTTATTTATATCGTTTTTATTGTTCATTCTTCAGAAAAATTAACGGTCTAAATAGCTGTTTTCCTGAACCTGCTTTTTGATAATTAAGACGTTTGATTGAACTTTTTCGATGCCACGTATTCTGTATTCTGCACAAGAATATGCAAACATGCATTTCATTTATGGAGAGTGCAGAGGCAACGCAAACGAAGCTGCTACTCTGTATATGGAAAGGTACCCTAACGCACGTCACCCGGATTATCGAGTGTTTATTAGAGTCCATAGCTGTTTCTCGGAAGGAAGGCTGCCTGGTAGTGGTGTTGGGGGTGCTGGCGTGGGACGACCCCCTCGAGGAGGTACCGAAGACTTAGTGCTTGCGGAACTTGACCGAGATCCTACAGTATCAATCCGAGCAATAGCACGACGCACTGGGATCGGAAAGACGACTGCGCATAATGTGCTAAGTAAATATAAATATCATCCCTTTCACCTAACACGGGTGCAAACTCTCCAGCCGCAAGATTTTGAAACGAGAATGAGTTTTTGTCGACAAATGATAATGAAAATTGAAGAAGATCCGCAGTTTTTTGACAAAATTCTTTGGAGCGATGAGTCGACATTTAAAAGAGATGGCTACACTAATCTCCGTAATCTCCACTTCTGGGCACTACAAAACCCAAACATCATGAGGGAAGACAGGTGCCAGTACCAATTCAAAATAAACTATTGGACTGGGATTCTCAATGGGAAAATAATTGGACCCTTTGAGTTGCCGGGGATTTTAACTGGCCAAGGTTATTTGGAGTTCCTCCAAAATGATCTCCCAACCTTGCTGGAAGAAGTGCCTCAAGAACTAAAGGAATCCCATTGGCTTGAGCACACTATGATGTGCCTGTGCGGGCATATTTAAATGCCAGATATCCAGGCAGATGGATAGGACGTCTGGGACCAATTTTATGGCCACCCCGTTCACCAGACCTAAATCCACTTGATTTTTTTTATTGGGGATGCATTAAGGAAATCGTATACAGCAAGCCGATCAGGTCTTTAGAGGAGCTAAGAAATCGTGTGGAGCCAGCTGCATTACAAATTTCTGAGCAAAACCTTGCACGTTCACTAAAACGTTCATTTATTCGGAGGTGCAGAACCTGTATAAGAGTGGGTGGAAAACAGTTTGAGCATTTGCTTTAAATAAAAAAAAAATTAAAAAATTATCTATTTTTGTTTTTGTTTTCTAACTAAGTGATCATGTGATTAAAAGCTGGCTCAAAAACTTTTTGTTTAGAGAAAATAACAAATAAACTAATAGCAACCAACAAAATATTTGATGGGTTTGTTAAAGCCCAATAGAACAGGTAAAATTCAAAACAAGCTCGAAAATGTAACCGTTTTTTGCACTTTTTGACATTTTTATCAATAATGCATTCGGCCCTAGAAGTTGAAAGCTTGGATTTATCATTAAAACAACATCGTAGAAACAGCCAATAAATCAAAAATCTGCTATGTTCAACTCTTGGTATTATTTTCACGTTTACTGTGCTAATTTTGAAAACTTTTGTTTTTGCTAAGTTTACTCTAGTATTGCAGATTTTTACCAATAACTTGCTATTGACTCTAGATATAATAATAAGTAATACCATTTTGAAATCTGCATTTAACGCGCATATTTTTAAAATAGTTGGCCTTTCAGATATTCATGCATTTTTTTTTATACCAGCTATGATTTAACTTTTTCAAAAATTATTTGTTTTCACATTTTGCATTGAAATTCAATGTTAAATAATTTTTTTCTCTGAGAAGTCCAACAGTTATAATAATTTTCTTCTACTTATGTGTTGGCACAAGTAATGAAAAATATTCCTGCAAAAAAAAATGATGGAACTCATTCACTTGTAGTCGTGGTATTCAAAAATGTAAAGTAAGAATAAAAATAATGCACTGAACAAAAAAATGCATATAACTTTTCTTGTGGTTGGGATAGAACTTTTTTGTATCAGTTTTCAGGACGGTCATAAAGTCTACTATGCGGCATTTCAGGGTTATCCATTACTTACGGGACACCCTGTATACATACTAGGGTGTCCGTTATTTCCCAAACTCATTTTTTTGGATAGCACACCCCGTCAATCGAAAAAAAAATTCCGAGGTCATTAACCCATGCCTAAGGTTTTTTTCTCATACAAAGTAGAACCGGCAAAAAGATATGGAAGCTGGTCTAGGAACCAAATAGCAACAAGACATATTTCGTTGAAAATTTATTTTTGTGTACATGAATACTTACTATGGCAGCTTATTCCAAATCGCTGTGTGAAAAAAGTTATTAGCCAACAAAGATTGGAATTTGGTATACATATACCCCCGTATTTATAAAGAAAAAATAGTTATTTGAGCTCCCGTGTTTAGGAAAACTACACCATGGAATAAGAATTTTGTGGACTGAAATTAAAGGCAATTGCTTACTGCTCCATTTGAGTCCGGAACATTCTTATTCCATCGTGTAGTTTTCCTAAACACGGAAGCTTAAATAACTATTTTTTCTTTATAAATAAGGAGGATAGTGTAACTATTTAATATAGGCAGTAAGTATTCATGTACACAAAAATACCTTTTCAACGACATATTTCTCGTTGTTATTGGTTATGTAGATCGTTTTGTCCGGTTCTCCTTTGAGTTTTGAAAAATGATAAAGAACTAAACACTTAAAAAAACTTGTTTTGATAAACTCGATAGATAACTCGTAATTTTTTCTATTTATTTAGAAAATTTTCTCACCCACCTAAAAAGCTAGAATGGACACCCTCCAGCCTTATTTTTATAAAATCTTTGTTTGTTTTTTTATTCACAACAGAGATTAATATAATTTTAGACAAATTTGAGAAGAGTTAGTATTTGGACCACGACGACAACTGAATCCGTGCACAAAGTTTCTCTTTGCGCGACCGGTCTTTCTTCTTTTCGTCCTTCTCTACTTTGGGTGTTTGTCCCTTGACCTTATCGGCGCGAGCTGATACTTTACCTCCAAAAAGTGGTATGGTGATATCCAATTCAAAGAATGACAAGCTGCTAACGCAGGCGTTTCCTTCACAGTTAAGGACGAACTCTTCGTTGGTGCCCTTCAATTGGGTCAACAGCCTTGATGGAGGGCAATTCTATCATTTTTGGAAACCAATAGGTTCTCAAAATTGTCCAAGCCAGACCTGTATAATTTAAGCTTAAGTACAAGTAAATTTCCTAAGTACTTGAAATTTTAAAGTACAAGTACAATTCCTCGGTTCTTGTACTTACACATTTTAAGTAAAAAAATATTTAATGACTTTAAAGCTCTGGTCCAAACTACGTACAAAAAGCTGCATGTTGTTTACTTTGTGGCAAATTCTTGTCACTTTTGTCGGGGATTTACGAAAAAGAATTGATTGTTAATTTATAGAAATTTTAATTTAAATTTCTTTTTAGAATTAAAATTTAAAAAAAAATATAAAAGAAGCAAAAATATAAGTTTTTTCTATTTTAAAGCAATATAAGTTAGTTAACTTATACTTTTATGTACTTACCCAAAATTTGCCACTCATTATCCTTTAATGTAAATAAAAACAATCACGAGATTTTTTTTTTCGAATTTTACTGCCCCATAAACTGTACAATTTTTGTTAACTTATTTCTAACAAGTTTCTTGTGTTCAGTTATATTATTTTTCTTAGCAATATAATGTAAAAGTACTTTTGAGCAAAAGTGCATTACTTGCTTTATAAGCTCATACTTATGGTTATTCAAAACCTCGCAGTCAAGTACATGGAGGTCAAGTTCCTTATAAATTAAACTTAAATTTAGGTTTCTTAAACTACTTAAGGTTATTAAACTATATAAGTTCTTATTTGTTAGTTTATTTTGTTTTTCCAAAACAGAAATATTTTGCTATACTGCCTTACAAATTTTGATAGTATCTCTATGAGGATATCTGAGATAACCCTTGGTTTTCAATGAAATTAACTTTGATTCCGATTTTTTGCTATTAAGTAAAAATTCCTTGCATTTTTTACAGTCAATTTTTTCTAGGATTTTGAATTCAACAAATCCACTAATATATGATATTATTTCTTCAATGGGAGAATTATTTAGGGGAGTTTGGCTCAACCCTTCAAATATTAAAATTTCGTCATCGGCATCACTTATTTTGCATTCATATTTTTCATTAGTTTGACTGGAAGACGCAATCAAAATGCTTGTTTCGTCGCATGAAATGCAATTTGGTTCAACAGACGAACGAACTTCGTTATGTATCAGAAGTCTTTTGTATGCTGAAGCAAACTGCGCTGACGTTGGGTTGTTATTGAATCCGCCTCTCGACCGTATGCTTGAAAAAAAAGCTCTAAATGGTCTTGAGAAAGCTTATAGCTCAAAATATAATCAAGGATCTTTTTTTCTTCCACGGTCTTCCTGTAAATACTTTGCAAATTTTTCATATCAACTATAAAACGTAAAAACCCTACTTAATTTTTCGATTTTATAATTTTTTCGTTTCCGAAACTTAGTTCTGCAAGATATTTTATCGATTCTTTAAAAAAATCAAACACATTTTCTTTGTTTTGTTCGCACAATCCCTTTTTGAAACTAAAGCCAAATTTGGATCTTGAGTTGAGGCAATCAAAAATGTTATTAATTTTTTTCAAAAAAGTAATTGTTACCTCACAACCCTCAAAACCTGGTACTTTTGTTTCTAACAAAAACAAAAGAGCATTTGCGACGCTCTCACTCAAGGTCTCTGCAGCTAATTTTACATTCATGGAATGCCAATTAAGGTGCCTTTGAGTCAATTTGTTGGCAAAATGCAATCCCAGCTCACCCTGGTAATTGACAATTTTTTGGATATAATCCCATTTTATCGCCTTTCCCGAGCCATCAAAAATTATTTTTTTGGTGCCCCAAGTATTTCTCACCAACTTGAGGCAGTGACACGCATGAAGGAAAATGGCGATATCAGAAGAGTTTTCCGGGTTTTTGAAGCTAGGTTGAAAGTTTTCAAAGGAAGTTCCTAAGTGCTTCATCATACCTATATTACCAGGGTGACCATCAAAGGTTAAACCAACAATTTCAACATTGGAAGCTGCTAAAAAACTGATTACCTGCCTAGTGAAACTTGCTTTTTCTTCTGAACTAAGGCCATTACACAAAAAATATGCTACTGGAAGCTCCATGCTCCGTTCAATCCAACTTTTGCTGGGGGAAGTGCTTCCGTTGATTTGAACTCGGTTCCATAATCAATGGTACCAACAAATTTCTTTTTGGTATCATCCCATTGTATATGTTTGCGAATTGCCATTTCGTCCATCATCAAACAGGCAACCAGCTTTCTGTTGTCTCAACAGTGATATGCTTTTTAGCGTGAGTACGTCCAGCGATTTTTGTGTGTAGCCAGGACCAACTTCTGTTTGGCTATACCACGATCTAAGCGTGCTCTCAGCCGGTAAATTGTTTTTAGAGAGTGATCTAACATACTTATACGTTCGTGGGCTATAGAAATGCAGAGTCAACGCAAAAGATCTAAGTTCCACCGGGTATTTGCCAGATATTTTCTTACCTCTAAGAACTTCGATCAAACTACTGTCATAAGTTTTAAGGTTTTCACGGTTGTTTATAGACATAATTAATTAATTTTCGGATTAGCCGCGTTATTTAAAATAAGAGTGCGATTTTGTACTCACCCCGAACGTTTCGCATCAAATTACATTGAGCGTGGTCACCGGGAAACTGCTGATGAAATGTTATGCATTAGATTGGCTACGCAGGTTGTAGCGGTGCGTAGACGGTTCTATCTCATGAAGTTGTTGTTGTTGAGGTGCAGGTTGTTGGGAGCAAACAATACTCACTACATCGCAGGGTGTTTTAAGTTTGATTTGGGATGCCCGTGAGGTGTTAATGAGTGGGTCCCATGAACGAGAAAGTTTAAAACTGTCGTCCCGATTGAAATTTTGGTGGCGCTTAATTTCAATCGCCTCGCGTAACAAACGTGGGATGTAATGGGTTTCTTGCGCTAAAACCTTGGCTTGGTCGAAATGAATCCAGTGATGTTCATCTGGATTGTCCAAGATTGTCCAACTTCATGAGATAGAACCGTGTTATTTTGTGATTGGGAGCGTCTTTGGGTTAAAGCATTGCAGGTGTACGTATATGATTTGAATTGGATGACTAGTAGAAGAAGAAGAAAGATGAAACAATTTTGAAATATCAATTTTTAAAATCGGTGCAAGAAATATGAACATTTGAATTTCTATTAATCTGTTAAAATAAAAACTACACAAGAGCTCTTTAAGTTCAAAATATTTTAGTAGAGCCTAGTATTGAAATGTTAGCTCAAAAATGTTTTATGTTCATTTGTATCGTTTTTCTTTCAGACATAATGTAAATTGTAGGTATGTATGTATGTACACGAAGTTTTTATTTATATGTAACAAAGGTATATTTATTTTCCCTTTTTTATGAATAATACAAATGTTTCTGTAGCAAGATTGATGGTTAGTTAAGTTTAATTTTGTATACATTTTTGTATCAAGTTACGACTGAGTTCATAATCGTAAAGAATGATGAGAAATATAAAAATAAATTACCTGTAAGACTTGAGAAGCATTTTCTGATATCAGGTTCTTTTTTTCAAGTTCCATGACTAAGGAACTTAGGGTTTGAATTTTGTTCTCCTGTCTCTTTAATCCACGCCTTGCAACCTTTAAAATATTATTTTTTCTTTTGATAAGTTGCTTGTAGAATACGCATTTTCTTTTTAACGTTTTGGGAGAGGCTTGTTCAGGATCAAATTTCCGTTTACGATTTCGAACAAAATGAGGTGATAAATCTCTAAAATTAAAGAGATTTATAAGTTGAATCAACTAAAAATAGATATTAAGATTTTTACATATCAACGGAAACGTTTGCTCTTGAAATGGAAGGCTGATCACTGAATGAATTCTCAATCCCGTCGCTGAAATTATAAAAGAATTTATAAACGGAAAATCGATATTTTTATAAAATCAAATTTACTATTCAATTAAATTATTTAAGTCTTCAGTTGACCATTCTACATAATTGGTAGACAAATCTTCATGTACTTGCGTAGACAATTCTTCAAGTTCTCTTGAAGTGGAAGGCTGATCTGAGTATTCATTCTGAATCCCGTCACTGAAATCATAAAAAAAAAATATAAATAGTTGTTCATCATGTTTTTCATGATAAGGAAAAATGCATATCGCAAACAGTAAATGATTTTGAGACTGTTTGTCTATCAATATGCTGTCTGTTAAGAGACATAATGGCTTTCATCCATTCTTCCCTCAACTGGCCCCCACAAAACAATCTAAAAAAGAGGATCTGTAACTCAGTAAGTACTCGAGACAAATAAAACTTCTTTGGCGATTTGAAATTTTAACTTCGAATCTTGATTTGTAATTATTTTATGCAGGGTGATTCACTTAAGGTGTGACAAAACGATAGAGCATATAGGTTGGGGTGAGACAATACAAAAATCGTATATGGGAGGGGATCTATTCCCCCCGTTTAGACGGAATGGGCAATTTTCTAAAAAAAGTTGACAAAACAAAATTAAATTAACCCTTTTATTTTCTTTTTAAATAAAGTTGTTTTAGTCAAGTGTGAGTGTTTAGTGGTGTGAATATAACTTAATTTTTCTTAAATGGGCATACCCTTACATATGCAAAAATTACCAAGGAAACACACAATTTGTTCGTTTTTGAAATACATATCAATTGAAATTTTACTCTTAACGCGCACAAATAAGTTTCATTTAAAAAAAAAAATAAAAATCAAACAAATTAGTTAACACTTCCATCATTTGAGAAATACTTGCCTGTGTAGTGGCACATGTTCAGGTAAAAGATACGACCTGCAACCAATTACTGAGCACCTCATTTTTTTTTTTTGTTAATTTTTCGATATTTAAATAAAATAATTTATTTATTTTATTTTATCGATTAAGATTTGTTTTTTTGTTTTTTTGTTTTTTTTTTTTTCTTTCCGAAATGTTCTGAAAACACAAAAGTTTTGAAAACACACAACTATGCGAAAATCTACAATATCAATGAACTAATAGTTTTAAATAAACAAAGTGTTTTTTTGCGTATTTCTAAATGTTTTGAATTCTAAATAAACAAGTGCTTT
Source organism: Melangyna quadrimaculata (assembly GCA_949320155.1). Taxonomy (NCBI): domain Eukaryota; kingdom Metazoa; phylum Arthropoda; class Insecta; order Diptera; family Syrphidae; genus Melangyna; species Melangyna quadrimaculata. The sequence continues at coordinate 317,829,982 of OX439483.1, read as the reverse complement.
TTTTCGTTCCTTATTACTGAACTAGTGCTTCGGACGAAATGTATGTATGTCCTGGATCTATGGGGGGGGGCAAACCGGGGCCTTTGCCCGGCTTTTAGGGGTGCAAAATTTAAGAAAATATCCGGGGCTTAACTCTAAAAACTGCCAAGGCAAAAGACAATTATAAGAAAAAAGCTACGACGGGAATTAAATGAAAATGTCAAATTATGTATATCTACCTTATCAATTTAAACAGAAGATTATTTAAAATGGGCGAGAAGATCGCAAAAACTTGCTCTTATTATTCGAAGCTTTAATGTGGTTATATCCTTTTTATAAGTTATAAGTATATTATTACAATTACATTATTTGAAAATTGTAAAAACAGTACACTTAAAAATGAATTTCCTTCTTATTTGTTTCGCTATAAACATTAGCGAAATATATAAGTGAAAGCCAAAACAGTTTTATCAAAAACTTCATGTTGTACTTACATTTTTCCAAAGCACTTAAACTTAGTTTTGTTATAATCACTAACATATGACAGGTACAAAGTTTTATCAAAATCTTTAGTTATTTTAGAAAAAACTTAAAAAAAAAGTGTATGTGCGGGAGCTTTTCTAGATGAGTTTAAACAATAATTCGAAATTCTTTCCTAGGCAATAACTCAAATATGTATTTTATTAAATTTTAATTTTTATTCTCATGGTAAGAAAAAAAAAACAACCAAGTACTCATACATAATGTACATACATGTACCTATTTTTTTTTAATTTGGCTCAAAATGATAGGGGCACCGAAGTCTAGATTTTGCCCGGTTCGGAAAAATCTTAGATCTAGGGCTGATGTATGTACATATGTACATATATACATATGTAGTTAGATTCCAAGCTAAGCCAACAGCGGTATTTCCATTTCAAAAATCCATCCCCTTTTAGCTTTTCTAGTACATTTCTATCAGATATGAAAAATCGCCCGTCATACATAATTACATATTTCGACGTGTTAATGTAATTTTGTTAACTTAATCTGAAAGACTAGAAAAACTAAGCAAGATAATAAAACCATACATTTACCTGAGGAACTAAATATTTATGTTCTTTTAACTATAGGACAACAATGCTGACGAGGAAAACGAAAAGAAGAACTACCAGCAAGAGCAACAATTTGGCATTTCTTATATAGAACTTTTCAAATTCAAACCATCTTGTTGGCGATATGAAGTATGATATGAGGTATGAAAGAATCATGTCACCTTCTTTTTTCTTTTTACATATAACACAATTAAAATAATAAATATTATAGCCGTAATGAATAAGGATACATATCCACTTATTTGATGGAACTTAACTAGTTTTATTTTTGATTCATATTCCTGCATCACCTGTTGGATGCTGTTCTTAGCATATGCATCAAAGACCACACGCAAATTTGTTGTTAGGCTATTCGCCCGAATTATAGCCTGATGAGGCTGATAGTATTTTCTCATGTTAGCTTCTTTGACTTCTTGCTTGTGATCTAATTCCAAATATTCTTTCATAAACTTTGAATATTCTTCTTTTAGAATTTTGTCAGCTTCAAGTTTCCTTTCTAGATTGAGAAAACAGGCTATGGCTTGTTTTCTAGAGTCTCCAAGTTCCTTTTCTTCTTTGAGAGGGAGTGTTACAGTATACCGTCCATCGATACCAACTTTTTTATGTTTTGTGTAAGTTTCAGTAAACTGTTTTTTACTAACCGTTTTATGATGTGGATGTCTGATTATTCCAGATGCTATTTTAATTCCCTGGAATAGTGCCTTACATCCTGGTTCCAAAGTCAATACATCTTCAGAGGGCAGTTTCACGAAATCTTGTTCAACATCTCTACAGTTTAGATCCATTTTTGGATCCCAATTTAATCCTAGGGTAATCAGTTGGTTGTTGCCACAATTAGGTATGCTGTTGGTTTTTTCAACATCTTGTTCGTCATCGCCACAGTTTAGATCCATTGTTGGGTCCCAATTTAATCCTAGGGTATTAACAGCTTTGTTGCACTTAATTTCAATCAGTTGGTTGTTGCCAGAATAAGGAATGCTGTTGGTTTTTTCAACTTCGTTTGCCAACCATTTCCTTAAATTTAACCAATGCCTTGTAAGTTCTCTGGATACATTTTGTTGAATATCCATGCACTTCTCTAAACTGTTTGCTCCATTGAATACTGGAATTTTAACTTCCTCCAGCTTCAGTTGAGGCGACTTGGTCTGTATCTCGGGATTTGGTGTTGCTCCCTCTTCAAATATTTTTTGGACATACGAAGCGCTCTTTTCCGATTCTTCATAGATTTCTTCAATATTATTATCATAATATCCAAGGTCTACGGTGATTTTATTATAAATCAATTTCATTGAATTTTTCCACCACGTCTTTTTCAACTCGGGATGAGATTTTTTCAGCTCCAACCGCCTCATCCACTTCACGTTTGAAGTTCTCATGCCGTCGGTGAAACATCTTTATGAGGTTTGTTTCCATTTTTTCCACTGTTGGTGCAAACGTCGTCGGCAGAGTTTTAGCACTTGCTGTTTTTATTGCGTCATCTTCTTGATGGTTTGTTGAAGACTTTGGAGCTGAGTCATCAGTATCTCCTGGCTGAATTGGTGTTTTTGCTGCATCAAGCAAAGCAATTTTTTTGCTAACTTCACTTTCAATGCACTGGTAATAATTCATTTCGAAATAATTATCTGTGCTTATTCCAACTTCCAAAACTTTTGAGTGGCTTAGCTGGAATTCGTTCCATATAGAACTTAGTCTATTCCTTATTTCCGACTCAGATTTTCTATTGGTTTTATTTTTGAGCTTGTTATGAATAAGCACAATTTCATCCCCTATTTGTTTTTGGGATTTGTACAGTTTATCCTTTTTGTCCATTTTAATTGATTTTTGGACTTTTTTTTTTAACTGCACTCTTTGTTTTTTACACTTCACTTTTAATTCGGTGTCTAAGTCCCGATTACACTTACTTTACTGTCAGCCGTAAAGTACGCTATTGAAAATAATAGTTTTGAAAAGTGATTAACTATATTTTCTTTGCTTATTAGCAATTGAGAAAATTTCACCAATCAAAATTTATTATAACTTTTTATTTAAATTTCCTTCGCCTCAATGACGATTGAGAAAATACAAATAAGGATCCGGCTCGAAGGACCAAATGTTTATAAATCCCTTACCTCTGGTGGGGGAAATTCATAAACCGCGAGTCAAATAAAATTCAGAGTTGTATGCTCTATAATGACTTTATTGTAACTAAAATTTAAATCTTAACCTACGTTTATATATACAGTTTTTATTCATGATATCGATAAGTGATAACAAAACACACACACACAAATTCTGAACCAAGCGCAGACAATCAGTTGCTTGTTATCGTAATTAGTATGTGTGCTCATGTGTGCTAGATAAGATATCCTAAGCAAACATAATGTATATCACTTATCTTATCACCTCTTATTATCCGAGTGTTCAATGTATTTTGAACACCACTTGCAAAAATTGAATTGCTCTTCATGATTATCCAAAGCCAATTTTCTTCTTTAAAGAAATTCTATAAATTTAATAAATAAAAATTGTGGCTTGCATTTTAAATCTTCTTTACAAATTCCACGAATACCAATCTGTCATTTGGATTTTGGACTGCTGTCATTTCCAAAACTTCAAATGTCAATAGTTACACAATGTTTCCGCTTTGCGCCGCCGGCCGCTCGTGTCGTTTAAGTTAAAGCTGTAACCAACGTGAAGTTGGGGGCTAGCAGTCCATATCTAATACGTCCATGCAAACAAAACCGTTATACATATAGGGAATACACTATCCAGTGTATTATAGAGATCAGTGTTTACTTCTAATACTTTTATTATAAGCAGGCACAACTCTTAATTCACTATTTTACACCGACGTTTAATCGTTCACTTTCAAAATCAAACTGAGGTGTTCGGACTGGTTGCGGTGTATTTATATCTGAGCCTTGTATATGAAAACTATAGTACTATCATGGACAACATTTTTTTTGCAACAATGCTTCGTTGGTGGCGCCACTTTAGCTCGGCGGAGACTTCCATTTTTGGGAGACAATTGTCGGCGGAGACTTCAATTTTTGGGAGACTTCCATTTATTAGAGAATCGAAACTAGGTAGTTAGAGCAAGAGGAGTGTATTTCTTTCGATTCTGGTAAGAATCAAATGGAGTCAGCGAGATTACCAATCGAAGGTTTTGCTAAACGTCAATGATGAGAAAAAGGTGAAGAGAATGGCAAAAAAATGTTCGTATCATTTTTGATTGAATGTTCGATGCAAGGTTATTTTTTTTTTTTTGATTAATTTACTGATTATGCTATATGCGAGAAGAGAAGTGGACATACATACATGTAAGTTAGCTTTTTGCGTCGTCGTTGTCATCAACCTAGTTTTTTTTGCGGGAAAGAATAATGCGTGGAGGTATACATTCTTATATTATCAAGGGTAGGTTGATTTTAATGCGGGAAAGAAAAATATGTTCATGATGTGTAAGTATATTTGTAGGTATAAATGCAATCGTATGTTAGGGTTGTTTTTATATTACATTGTCTTGCAAAGATTTCTTAGTTGCCGTGAAATTTGTTGCAAGTGCAAGATTTTAAGCATATTTTTTTGCGGGAAAGGAAAATATACCTACATACATAGGTAGGTAGATATATTCGTATAAATTATGAATGGTAGGTTTTATTAATATTTAGGTTGTTTACATAATTTGAGTTTGACTTGAAATGTTTTGAAGAAATTTACAATTTATTATGCCGACAAATATAGGTAGGTCCATACATTATGCATAACTATATGTAGGTAGGTATGAAAATAAGTTATGAAAAAAGGGAGAATTTCTATGCAATGTTGAGGTATAGGTATGTACCTACATAGGTAGATATGATTTAATTGTTTGATACTAGAGTCTGTCAATGTGGTGGTTGAATTTCAGCCAGTGTTATTTATTTTTTTTTCAAATCAACCAATTACAAAACGTGCCAACTGGTAGGTACTTACCTACTTACCTATTTTAATTTTTATTTCCGATTTTTTGATTCCAGGTAGTTCACAAAATAAATGTTTTAATGTAGACAGGTAGGTACCTACCTGTAGATACCTTCCTAACAATAACTTTTTTCGTTAGGAAGTTTTTCCTTTTTTTTTAAATTTAAGTTTAAAATAAATTTGAAAAACTTAAATATGAATTTTTGCATACCTAACACAATAATAATAATTATAAATTGTTCCTATTTTCATGACCTTTTTTTATAAATTTCTAAAAGGAATACAATTTTAGAAATTTATAATAATTTTAATTAGTTAGTTACATTAAGTTTAAAGATTAAAACTTCCATCTCCGTCCGTTTGTGGGGGAGGGGCAATTTTATAAAACATTTGCTTTAAATGCATTAAAAATTATTAAAAATCAACGATATTACTTACAATATTATGCGATAGCTTTTTTCAGTCTATTTTTTTCAAATTGTTTTCAAAATAAAAATGTTCAATGAATAGTTTTTGAAACAAATGTTTTCAAAGTCAAAATTTAGAAAACAAAAATTGAAAAACAAAATTTATTTGCATTTTTTACTTAATATTCTTTGTTCCAAAAACGAGAACCAGGAGCTGGTATATAGTTTAGTTTTAGAGAAAATCGAAACTTAAAAACGTACTTTTTTCTTCCAAAATTATTTTTTGAGTAGGTATTTGTATTGTAATAGATTTATTTATTATATACTACATACATACACATGTATTCATTACTCTTAAGTATATATTTTAATGTTAAATAAAGACAGTTGAATCTTAGCATCGCATACGATTAGACGTGTTTAACTAAAAGACATATACCAAGAACAATACATGGTGGCAGCGGTAACGCGAAAAATTAAATTAAATATTTAAATTTTTATATAATTGTTTTTTTTTTTTGTAAATGAATTACAATGGTCGACAACGTAAACGCCGCAAATGTACCCGTATTTAACACTGCAGTGAATGTAAGCAACTTCACAGTGCAAGCACCTGACCAGTTCACTTTCATTCCAGAAGATTGGTCGAAGTGGAAGCGCCGCTTCGAGCGATTTCGGATTGCATCAGGTTTATTGAGTAAACCCAGCAATGAGCAGGTCAACACGCTGGTATATCTAATGGGTCCACAACGCGACGAAGTATTCCTTTCCCTAAGCCTGCAAGCTGAAAAGAGGGAGGTCTACGTAGACGTAATAGAAGCCTTCGAGAATCATTTCATCATAAAGCGGAACGTCATCTACGAACGTGCAAAATTCAACTCGAGAAATCAAATAGAGGGCGAGAAAATCGAAGATTTTATTACGGCTCTTTACACATTATCAGCTAATTGTGAGTACAGTTCCCTTCGCGATGAAATGATTCGCGATCGTCTTGTTGTTGGTGTTCGTGACAAACGGTTGTCAGAGAAATTACAGCAAGAATCGCATCTCACCCTTGAAGTTGCAATAAGAATTTCTAGGCAAAGCGATGCTGTACATAGGCAACAACAAGAACTTTTTTCAAATACAACTACAAATAACAACAGCATACACAGCGTCCACACAAGTAACAAGAGAAAAAAATAATCGAAACAAATCAGCAACGGTAAAAATCAAACATCGAGTTCTCAACACAAACGAAACTACCAACAAAACAAAACATGCACAAACTGTGGCAACAGCAGACATACCCGATTACAATGCCCCGCCTATAGCAAACAGTGTTCATCGTGCAAAAAGTGGAATCATTTTGCAAGAGTGTGTAAGACATCTAAAAGTCCCGTACATGCAGTAAATACTTTTTTAGGAAATGTGACAGAAAGCACATCGTCTCAAAAGCAGTGGCATGCGAATATATGTGTGAATAATGTTCCAGTAAAATTTTTAGTCGACACCGGAGCTCCAGTCACGATCATCCCATCTTCTCTTTTTAAATCAAAATTAAAAATGATGAAGTTATTTAAACCAGATCGTGTCCTCACTGGCCCTACTGGAAATTTACTTACAATTTTAGGAAAATTGTACAGTGAATTAGAGCACAACAGCATAAGCATCGAGACGAACATTTATGTAATAGACCATGTGCAAACTCCCCTTTTGAGTCTGAAAGATGCAGAAGCATTGAAAATCATCTCACGGGTAAATCAACTCTCAAGAATCCAAACCGATAAAGAGGTAAGTGAAGTTAACATGAACAAAGAATTTCCTGAACTCTTTAGAGGCCTAGGGTGTTTACCTGGTGATTACGCCATCGAATTAAAGAAAGATGCTACACCATACGCAGTTCATTCAGCGCGAAGAGTACCGATTCCTTTGATGGACAAGCTGAGACAAAAATTAGATGATATGATACGTGAAAAAGTTATCAAAGCAGTAGAAAAACCAACTGAGTGGTGTGCACCAGTTGTAATCGTTAACAAGCCTAGCGGAGACATACGTATATGTGTGGATCTCACCAAACTAAACGCATGTGTTAAAAGAGAATGGCATCCAATCCCGGTGCCAGAACATTCCTTAGCGCAACTAGCAAGTGCTAAATATTTCTCAAAACTTGATGCTAATTCTGGATTTTGGCAAATCAAACTAGCACCTTAAAGCCAATTACTTACCACATTTTTAACCCCTTTTGGTCGTTTCTGTTTTCAGCGCTTACCATTTGGAATCACATCTGCACCTGAGCACTTCCAGCGAAAAATACAAAGCATTCTGTATATTCTACCTGGAGTCATATGTCACATGGATGACATCTTGGTATATGGAGCAACAATGGAGGACCATGATGTAAGGCTCAGAAGCATACTAGCGCGACTGAAAACAGCAGGTATAACGCTAAACAACGACAAGTGTTCAATCGGCCAAACAAGTGTGGTATTTGTCGGACACCAAATTGACCAGCAAGGCATCAAACCAGAAGCATGCGAGATTGAAGCCATCCAGCAATTCCAACGACCATCAAATGTGGCAGAACTAAAGTGATTTCTTGGACTCGTAAACTATCTAGGTAAATTCGTTCCAAATTTATCAGAATTATTACATCCACTTAATGAACTTTTACGAAGGCGCTCAGTTTTTCAATGGGATTCGGTGCAGAATGTCACATTTGAAAAGGTCAAGCAGCTTTTGACATCGCATCCAACCCTCATACCGTTCAACCCGAAGCATCGTACAATTGTTTCGGCAGATGCATCCCCGTTCGGCTTAGGTGCTGTTTAGCAACAGGATGAAGGAGAAGGAAGGTTGAGGCCAGTAGCATACGCTTCACGCACTCTCTCCGAAAGTGCCGATCTGCAACCCATCGCGAGTGGACGTGTGCGAGAGAAATACCGTGCCTAATACCCCCAACAATAATATTATAAATACAATTTTTATCCCTCACCAAAATAAAATTAAAAAAAAAAAAAAAACAGCCTATGACATAAAAATAATAAAACAAAAATAACTAAATTGCCCATACGAACCGCGCCGCGAATAATAAAATCAATAGCCCTCATCTATTTAATATCAAACAAAAAAAAGAAAAAATTAGTGCCAGTGCGTGCAAAAAACAACAACAAAAATGATGTTCAAACCACAAACAGCACAGCGGTAAATTTCCCTATCTCTCCTTCCCACATCACTCACAGTGCTTTGGCTTCGTCATTATATGTAGTGTGTGCAAATTCATACAATGCTCGTAATCGACTAAGCCAAAGCATATCAGATAAATTGCTGTTATTGATTTTGTGTATCCAGGGGCGGATCAGTACACTGCTTTTTTAGGCATAACACTAGTAGTATTGTACTGTGAAGTCATTGGGGGCCCAAACTTGATATCAGCATAGATAACTGTCTGATTTGTTTTTTTATGTCTGTTTATTATAATGGTGGGTGAATTTAGGGTTGACTACAGCAACATTCGGGGACTGAGGCAGAATTTTTGTGCTGCATATGTCCATACTGTGAAAAACAGGCCAGCTGTTTTGGCACTAAGTGAAACCCAGGTAGGGGAAAATACCGATCACTCGGAATTCAGCCTACATGGTTATAGCTTAGTGCCTCTATTTTTTCCACATCATGGTCTCGCCGTGTATGTTCGACATGATGTTGCTTATCAGCTTCAACCACAATATGTTTCATGTTTGAATACGAACTTTAATTTCATGTGGTTTAAATTCACCATCCATAAGCGCATCATCCATACTTGTTTTATTTATCGTAGTCCTAGTTTGGATAGTAATTCGACTTCCAACGAATTCGATGCACTACCCGACTCCATCCAGAGAATTATTTCCCATTTTCCGCACAGTGAAATCGTTGTTACGGGCGATTTCAATGTACATAATTCTTCGTGGCTACGCTATTCGGGTCAGACAACACCCTAAGGAAGGTATGTCGAGATTTTTGCTGAGATAAACAACCTAACTCAGCTGGTCGACGAGCCTACTCGGATTCCTGACGTTGCAGGTCAATCCGCCAACACTCTAGATTTGTTTATTACCTCTGACCCTGATAAATACACTATAAGTGTATTATCGCCTCTAGGCACATCAGACCATTGTGTCATATCTGCGAATTTCTTGTGCCACCAAAACACAGTTAAAGAAAAAACTCCCAAGAGAACCGTTTGGCAGTACGAGAAAGCCAACTGGGACGGTCTCAATGTTTTCTTCAGGAACTTTAACTGGTCACTATGCTTCCTCGATAGTGACGTAGATTCCAGTGCAGATATGATTACAAACTTAATTCTTTGTGGAATGAGAAAATTTATCCCGAATAGGGTGAAATCTATCAAACCCAAAGAAAACTCATGGTTTGATTCGAGCTGTAAGGAGGTTATTAGGGTTAGAGAAGTAAGCTTCCGAAGTTATAAAGCCAACCCTACTGAGGAAAACCGGAAAAAGTTTCAACAAGCTAGAAAGACCTGTAACGTTCATATTCGACGAACCAAATTTTTAAATGATCAAAAGTTACGGCAAAAAATACTACAATGTCCCAAAGGTAGTAAAAATTTTTGGTCATTTGTAAAAAAAATACGAAACACCACCTCGTTCTCGGTTCCAACGCTCGTCTTCAATGATACTCCTTTTGTCAGCTCGCAAGATAAAGCCAATTTACTTGCAGCACAGTTTGCTGTTAATTCGACGCTGCCAGAAAGTGTTATGACTCCTCCTGTACACTCCATCCCATCGCACTTCCTGGATGGCTGTTACGTCAGCCTTTAGCCTGTCCAGGTTCTCCACTAATTGTTCGACTGCACGTGTTCTATATAAGGACAGGACGTTCCACGTGCAGATCCGAAATTCATTGTCCTTGTTTCGTTTGCTGGGATCGTCAACTTTAAACTCATCCATATCCGAGGCTTGTTGTTGTTTCGGAACAACTTTTTTTTACGTGGTAGAGAGGAGGACCAGACCCTTCGTATAACTCCAAGGGTAGGGAGCCGGATAAACCGCTCCTTATAGGCCTGAGCTACAAATATGTCGTGGTAGCCCATATAAGATGTTCACTAAGTAGTTCAACCTAACTGGAACTGTAGACGCCACCGTTGATTCCATCTAGAGAATTCTTCCGCTGCCGCCTCGATGAAAGGAGAAGTGCCTTAGTGGGAACACTCCCCCCCCCCCTCTCTCGTTGGCTGTCCCCAACAGCTTCCCACGGGGATTTAAACCCCGTCTCCAGCTGAGGGACTAGACACCCGATGAGGTGAGAGTAGGAGTTGGTAGACAGAGGTGGGTTTTGAAAAAAACCTAACTACCCTTTTGAACATCGACCCGTACATAGCTCTAATGGAATACAGAGCATCACCTTTAACAGACGGATTATCTCCAGCACAACTTCTGATGGGAAGACGTATAAAAACACTTCTGACAATCGCTCAAAAACAACTAATACCTGAAACAAAAAGCAACGAAAATCATCAGCTGGTTGAGCAGAGTCGCAAAATAAAACAGGCAAGTTATTACAACAGACGACATGGTGTTATTCAAAGGCCAAACTTCCAAACAGGAAATGTAGTGTGGGTGCGAGATATAAAGGTGTGGGGAAAGATTATAGAGTGTGGCGCCACTCCAAGATCATATGTTATCCAGATAGCAAACAGCACTCTAAGAAGGAATAACACAAGTGAATAACACAAGTGAAACAGATGTTCCATATGAACCAGATACGGATGTTAACTCCTCAACAGCTCCAGCGAAAGACGATGAAGACAAGATGCCGCATTTAGAAGCTGAAGCTGCCGACGAAACACAGAAGATCGAGGTACTTACTTTACCCACTTTGCCAACTTCAAACAATAATTCTTATAAAACCAGAAGTGGTAGAGAAGTTCGAAAGCCAAGTAGATATTTGTAAATTAAAATCATAATTTTGAATTAAAGTTAATTAAGAGATTTTTCAATAATAATTTAAAAATAGTATGTATGTAATTACTTCCTATTTAACTTAAAAAGAGGGATGTATTGTAATAGATTTATTTATTATATACTACATACATACACATGTATTCATTACTCTTAAGTATATATTTTAATGTTAAATAAAGACAGTTGAATCTTAGCATCGCATACGATTAGACGTGTTTAACTAAAAGACATTTACCAAGAACAATACAGTATTTAGTACGTGTATACAGGGTGATTTGCATAAGGTGTCATAAAAGGCTAGAGCGTGTAGGTTGGACTTAGACAAGACAACATTCGTATGGGAGGGAGTCTATTTTCCTCCGTTTAGGCGGGAGGGGATTTCCAAAAAAAAATCACTTAAAACAGAAAAAAATATTAAAAAATAACGGTAACACTTTCAGAGTGACGCTATAGCATATTGAAAAGCCAAAAGTCTATTATTTAATATAATTTTTAAATTAAGTTGTTCGAGTGAATAGTTTTTGAAAAAAAAATTTCAAGCTATTTTTTTTCAAAATTTTATGAATTTAAGCAAACGCTGGAAACCGTATGGATCTAGGATTTTTACTTTTTAAGATATGAAGCAACTTTCACATTAAACTAAGAAGAATCCGGCTAAATGATCATTTCAGCAACCAGTTGATTATCTTCAAGTTTAAGTTGTAAAAATTGGCAGAAAAATAGTTATAATATTAACTATAATTTATCCCAAATAAAGCTATTCCAGGCTAGTCGCGGCGTATTAGCACTAAAAATTGTATAATCATCTAAATATGTTATATGTACATATGTATTTAAATGCTGAAATTGACAATTGACAAAATTCTGGATTTGATCTTTTTTATTAGATTTATTAGATTTTCAAAATTTATAATTTTTAAATTTGAAAATATTTGATGGGCGTGTTGACTATATAAAAATAGAATTCTTTGAAAAAGCATGATCCACTTTGCATTTTTTTTGGTAAATAAATCAATAAAACTAACTTTAGAGTGGCTTTTGTTGCATTAATCACTTAAAATTTATAAGCAATATTTTAGAAGAGGATAAGAGCAATTAGTGTGTTGGTTTTGTTTTTCAAAATGTATCAATTTTGTATTTAAAAAAAATAAATAGATCGGGTGGCACAACGGCTCATGAAGAACCATAAATGTGCATCATTATTTTTCGAAAATATATACATTTTTCATTAACTTTTGAATTTAAAGTACAAAAAATAGAGTTGATTATTCATTTAAACACATTTTTAGTACAAATATTTTGCAATTATTTTTACACAAAAATTTAAGTTAAAAATGTCTACCTAAATTTCATGTACATATCAATTATTGTGAGATGTTCAAAAGGGTAGTTATGTGCATTCAAGAGGACACAAGCGTCCACAGGTTTTTCTCAAAATCCACCTCTGTCTACCAACTCCTACTCTCACCTCCACGTGGTGAACATCGGGTGTCTAGTACCTCAGCTGGAGACGGGGTTTAAATCCCCGTGGAAAGCTGTTGGGGACAGCCAACGAGAGAGGGGGGGAGGAGTGTTCCCACTAAGGCACTTCTCCTTTCATCGAGGCGGCAGCGGACGAATTCTCTAGATGGAATCAACGGTGGCGTCTACAGTTCCAGTTAGGTTGAACTACTTAGTGAACACCTTATATGGGCTACTACGACATATTCGTAGCTCAGGCCTATAAGGAGCGGTTTATCCGGCTCCCTACCCTTGGAGTTATACGAAGGGTCTGGTCCTCCGGGTCGGGGGTTGTGCGTCGGGGTAACTTCCCTACCACGTAAAAAAAAGTTCCGAAACAACAACAAGCCTCGGATATGGATGATTTTAAAGTTGACGACCCCAGCAAACGAAACAAGGACAATGAATTTCGGATCTGCACGTGGAACGTCCTGTCCTTATACAGAACACGTGCAGCCGAACAATTAGTGGAGAACCTGGACAGGCTAAAGGCTGACGTAACAGCCATCCAGGAAGTGCGATGGGATGGAGAGGGCATACGGAGACTGAAAACGTGTGACATCTACTACGGCGGGTGCTTGAAGGAACAGGGTCAGCGGCTCTTGGGTTGTGGTTTTGTGATAAGGGGAAGACTTAGGCAAGAAGTCTTGGGCTTCCGAAGTGTAAGCGAGCGCCTGGTCACAATCCGCATCAAAGGCAAATTTAAGAACATTTCGCTGATTTGTGTTCACGCCCCCCATGAAAGGAGAGAAGACTCAACCAAAGAAGCATTCTACGATCTCTTGGAGACAACGTATGATATGTGCCCGAAGTACGACGTGAAGATCATTCTTGGTGACTTCAACGCAAGATTCGGAAAGGAGGGCATCTTTGGTTCGATAGTCGGAGGACACAGCCTACACGACGAAACTTCCGGCAACGGACACAGGCTGGCAGACTTTGCGGCGGGGCGAAATGTCATCATCTCAAGCACCTACTTCCCACACCTCAATATACACAAGGGGACTTGGCGGTCGCGTGATCAAGTAACCGTCAACCAAATCGACCACGTTGCGATAGACGCGAGACATGCTTCCAGTATCTTGGACGTCCGAACGTTCCGAGGGGCCAACATTGACTCGGATCACTACCTGGTGGTAGCTAGACTACGTATGCGGATATCCATGACGCGACAACGCAGAGCAGATGCTGTGAAAAGATTCGATGTCGAGAAGCTTAAATCGCAAGAGACTGCCAGAACTTTTGCAGACCACGTAACTCTTAATCTCTCAGGAGGTCCGCTACCAGCATCAAGTGCAGAGGACCAGTGGGAACACTGTCAACAAGCCATTAGAAGTGCCGCCTCTGATGTGCTGGGTTTCACTAGGCGAATACAACGAAACCCCTGGTTCGATGAGGAGTGCCGGCTAGCGCATGCTAGGCCTACCAGGCAATGCTGCAGACTCGAACAAGAGCTGCTGAGAGAGTGGCCCGGGAGCTCTACGGGCTGAAACGAAAAGAGGAACGCCGACTTCTCAGTAGGAAAAAGAGAGAGCACGAGAAGCGGGCGGTAGAGTCTATTGAGGGTTGTAGCGGTAGGGGAGATGTTCGAAAATTTTATCAGAGGGTGAAGCGATCCACCCAAGGATTCAAGGCTAGAACGGAAGCCTGCCGAGATGAGAGTGGGAATATGGTAGTAGACACACAGTCAGTGCTGAGGATCTGGAAAGAACACTTCTCTAGACTGCTTAATGGCGAAGACAGCCAAGATGCCGCTAATAGGCAGAACGCTCCATTCAACTTGGACGATGATGGCCAAGAGTTCCGTCCACCCGACCTAACCGAAGTTCGGCTGGCGATATCCAAACTTAAGTCGTACAAGGCTGCAGGTGCGGATGGCTTACAAGCCGAACTATTTAAATCAGCGGGAGATGAATTGGCTAGGAGCATACACCAGCTCATCTGCAAAATTTGGTCGGAGGAAAGTATGCCCGATGAATGGAACCTCGGTATAGTGTGCCCCATCCATAAAAAGGGAGATGTTCTGAAATGTACCAACTACAGAGGAATTAGTCTCCTAAACGTCGCTTATAAAATCTTGTCGGCCATCCTGTGTGACCGCTTAAAACCTTTTGTCAACGATCTGATCGGCCCTTATCAGTGCGGTTTTAGGCCAGGCAAGTCAACCGTCGATCAAATGTTCACACTCCGACAGATTTTAGAAAAATCCCGGGAATTCCAGATCGATACACACCACCTTTTTATCGATTTTAAAGTCGCGTATGATAGCGTGAAAAGGGACGAATTATACAGAGCCATGTCGAGTCTCGGCATCCCTGCCAAACTCGTCCGCTTGTGCAGGATGACGATGGAGAAATCTCGCTGCTCCGTCAAAATTGGTAAGAACACCACCGATTCCTTTGATGTTGAGAAAGGATTGAGGCAAGGCGACGCGTTATCATGCAACCTATTCAACATCGTTCTTGAAGCCATTGTACGCAACGCACATGTCAACACCAGCGGTACAATCTATCAAAAGTCTGTTCAATTGCTTGCATATGCGGATGACATAGACATTGTCGGCAGAACGAAGCGAGCTGTGGCAGGGGCATTTGCGAGCATTGAATCGGAGGCGGCTAGAATGGGATTGGCGGTTAATGAGGACAAGACGAAGTATATGCTGTCATCGAGAGAGGAATCTCAACATCGTCGACTCGGGCAAAATATCACGATGGACAGATATAACTTCGAAGTTGTCAAGGACTTTGTCTACCTGGGCTCCACTATTACATCGCAGAATGACATCAGTGCAGAGATCAAGCGAAGAATTACTCTTGCCAACCGCTGTTTCTTCGGTCTAAGAAGGCATTTAAGTAGTAAGGCCCTCTCTCAGAGAACCAAGGAGACTTTATACAAAACCCTAATCATCCCGGTCCTGCTTTATGGGTCAGAAGCATGGACACTGAAAGATTCGGATAAAAATCTGCTAGGGTGCTTTGAGAGGAAGATTCTTCGTGCGATTTTCGGTCCGGTGTGTATCGAAGGAGTATGGAGGAGAAGATTCAACGACGAGCTATACGGGCTATACAGCGACGTTGACCTGGTCAAAAAGCTGAAAATACAGCGGCTTAGATGGCTGGGGCACGTGGAGCGTATGGACAGCAACGCACCTGCCCGACGAGTCTTCGAATCCAACCCCGATGGGGTACGCAGCAGAGGAAGGACCCGTAACAGGTGGCGCAATCAAGTGAATGACGACATCAAAGCACTCGGTGTGCGCAACTGGAAGCGGCTAGCTAGGGACAGAGCTGGCTGGAGGGGCTTGTTAGTTGAGGCCGAAGCCCATCCTGGGCTGTGAGCGCCATCAAAAGTAAGTAAGTATCAATTATTGTGAACTATTAAGTATTACTCAATTTTTAAGCCACTAAAGTTGTCTAAATGAAGATTTTTTGTAATTTATTATTTGTATATGGTTATGATTTTTAATATTAAAAAAAAAAAAAAATAGATTTGAGATACCGTTGCTTTGCACTGGTTGACGATTGTTGACAATGAACAATGCAAAGCATTTCTATGGATTTTATTTGAATTTTTATGAATTTTAAAAAATCAATTAAGACACTAATACACTGACACTGTTTATTGAAAAGATATTAATAAAAAATCAAAATGTTTACCGTTTCTTAAATAAATCTATCAAATGATAAGTTAGAAAGATAACATTTTTACCATTTAATTGATATCAAATATATCTATAAGATATTAAAATTTTAGATTTTTCCAATAAATTTTGAATAAAAAAAAGTTGTGCACATTTTTTGCCTAATTTTTCAATATCTTGCAACTACAAAAATCAAGTTTCTACGACGTCGCGTTTAGAAGTTACTAAGTACCTACCTAGATATTAATACAAATTATCTACAAACATACCTACCTTTCTAGGTTAAAATAAAAAAGCGACATACCTAACTACCTACCATGAGCCATACTCATCAAAAAACATCATCGCCATGAAACTCATGAATTATTGCATCACTGATATTCTTGCCAACAGACCTACATACATAAATATCTAGAAAGCAAAAAAAAAAAACAATGACCTTCATGCTGCCGTCGGCCGACGCGACGTCACGATTAACTTCTTGCATTGCACACAAGTTGTACAAAAAAAGCACCCCTTCCTCTTTAAGCGCACAAGACCAAACAAACCAAGGAGAATTCCCAAATTTTTTTTCACACTTTTTAATTCTCTGCACCTTTGCATAGCAAAGTAATCGACAAAAAAATGTAAACCTAACAAAAAACAATTATTCTACCTATTTCACTCTAACCCTTGTATATGAAATCCATAGTACTATCATGGTGAATGTCGAATGGACTGCCATCTTCAGATCGATTGTGAAAGAATCTCATCGAATTTCACAGTGGAGAAAATTGAGTTTTGTGGAGAATTTCTAGTAAGAATAAGTAAGGAATACTTATATTTATAATAGTTAGAGTGAAATAGGTAGAATGAATGTTTTTTGTTAGGTTTACATTTTTTTGTCGATTACTTTGCTATGCAAAGGTGCAGAGAATTAAAAAGTGTGAACAAAATTTGGGAATTCTCCTTGGTTTGTTGGTTCTTGTGCGCTTAAAGAGGAAGGGGTGTTTTTTTTTACAACTTGTGTGCAATGCAAGAAGACAATCGTGACGTCGCGTCGGCCGGCGGCGGCATGAAGGTCAAGGCATAGGTAGATTGTTTTTTTTTTTGCTTTCTAGATATTTATGTATGTAGGTCTGTTGGCAAGAATATCAGTGATGCAATAATTCATGAGTTTCATGGCGATGATGTTTTTTGATGAGTATATGGCTCATGGTAGGTAGTTAGGTTTGTCGCTTTTTTATTTTAACATAGAAAGGTAGGTATGTTTGTAGATAATTTGTATTAATATCTAGGTAGGTACTAGGTACATGTAAGAAGGTACGTACCTTTTTTGTATGTGAATGTTAATTTATTTATATTATAGATATAAATGAAAGAATAAAAATTGCAACAGCTTAAACTAGAAGTATAAAAAGTAGGTAGGTATCTATATACTAAAATTTATATAATAGCTAATTATATTCAGGGTTGCACTAAGAACGCAATCTTGGAAATTTGCACATTTAATAGGGTAAAACTAAATCAAAGTCAGTTATAAGGGGGTACATTTTTAATTTTTTTTATTTTTTCATATTTTTTATAGGGGATGATAAAAAAAAATATCCATGTTTAAGCAATTTTTGACAGGATTTTTTTTTCATACCCAAAACGATTTTTGAAAAAGGGTAAATTATTTTGGTCAATTTTTCAATCTATATGATTTTTAATGGGTAGTTGGAAAAATCTAAAATTTTAAAATCTTGATATATTTGATGGCAATTAAATGGTAAAAATGTTATCTTTCTAACTTATCATTTGACAGATTTATTTAAGAAAGGGTAAACATTTTGAAATATTTTTTTTTTTTTGGTTTTTTATTAATATCTTTTCAATAAACAGTGGTAGAGGTTTCCAATATACTAATGAATTATAGCTATATGTTCCAGGAATTTATATGAAAAAATTATATTTCTATTGTACTATTGAGCTGATAAATTAACAATATATAATTTTTACACATATTACTTAATACCATGTGAGTGTAGGCATGGATTGAATTGTTTTTTTCTTATATTTAATCTCAATAAAATAACCATTAATTTGATAACTCATTTTTTAATCTGTACCTCCTTTATTAGTGTCACAATTGATTTTTTCAAATTCATAAAAATTCAAATAAAATCCATAAGATTTACTTTGCTTTGTTCATTGTCAACAATCGTTTAATATTATAACTATTTTTCTGCCAATTTTCACAACTTAAACTTGACGATAATCAACTGGTTGCTGAAATGATCATTTACCCGGTTTCTTCTTAGTTTAATGTGAAAGTTGCTTCATTAATTTTTTTCATATTTTGAAAGTAAAAGTCCTAGATCCATACGGTTTCCAGCGTTTGACTAAAAATTGACAAGAGCATTAAGTTTTGAAAACAAAAATTATGCTTAATTACATAAATTTTTGAAAAAAATTAGCTTGAAATTTTTTTTCCAAAATTTTTACTTGGAAAATTTATTTTTCAAAAACTATTCACGCGAACAACTTAATTTAAAAATTATATTAAAGAATAGATTCTTGGCTTTTCAATGTGCTATAGCGGCACTCTGTTAGTGTTACCGTAATTTTTTAATATTTTTTTTTCTGTTTTAAGTGATTTTTTTTTGGAAATTGCCCCTCCCGCCTAAACGGATGAAAATAGACCCCCCTCCCATACGAATCTTGTCTTGTCTAAGTCCAACCTACACGCTCTAGCCTTTTATGACACCTTATGCAAACCACCCTGTATACACGTACTAAATACCTATTCAAAAAAATAATTTTGGAAGAAAAAAGTACTTTCATAAGTTTCGATTTTCTCTTAAACTAAACTATATATCAGCTCCTGGTTCTTAGCGTTTGACTAAAAACTAATTACAGCAATCGTTTTTGGAACAAAGAATATTACGTAAAATTCTGAAGTAAAAAATGCAAATAAATTTTATTTTTCAATTTTTTTTTTTCTAAATTTTGACTTTGAAAAATTTTGTTTCAAAAACTATTCATTGAACATTTTTATTTTAAAAACAATTTGAAACAAAATAGGCTGAAAAAAGCTATCGCATAATATTGTAAGTAATATTGTTGATTTTTAATAATTTTTAATCCATTTAAAGCAAATGTTTTATAAAATTGTCCCTCCCCACAAACGGAGAAAGGTAGAAGTTTTAAGCTTTAAACATAAAAAAAAAACACTAACTAATTCAAATTATTATAAATTTCTAAAATTGTATTCCATTTAGAAATTTATAAAAAAAAGTTCACGAAAATAGGAACAATTAATAATTTTTATTATTGTATTATTTATGCAAAAATTCATATTTAAGTTTTTCAAATTTATTTTACACTTAAATTTAAAAAAAAAGGAACACATTCCTAACGAAAAAAGTAGTAGGTAGGTATCTACAGGTAAATACCTACCTGTCTACAATAAAACATTTATTTTGTAAACTACTTGGAATCAAAAAATCGGAAATTAAAATTAAAATAGGTAATTAGGTAGGTACCTACCTGTTGGTACATTTTGCAATTGGTTGATTTGAACAAAATAAAATAAAAATTTAGATCTAGGTTTAGTTAAAACAATTTTTTTTTAAATGTAGACACCTACGTAGGTATGTATATATAAACCTACCTACCTACCTTGGTATATATAAAAATGAAATCGACCGTCGACTCCGCATAACTGGAGCACCATAATTGCAGACCATTTGTTTCAGTAAAGCGGAGTTTTCAGTTAACCGAATACCGAACTATGGATAACTGAAACTTATTTCAAATAAGCGGAGTTTTTTTCAAAACAAATATTAAATTTCATTTAGCCTGAGAATCAAAAAAAAATGTAGGTATGATTTTTTGTGTCAAAATATGTATGTACTTAATATGTCGTTATATTTCCATATGAAACAATTCAAACAACAAAGGTATTTACATTTTTAATCACAAAACGAATATGAATATATAATAATTAAAAACAAAAAAAATGATCGTTTCCCTTATACGGAGTTGAAAAAGTGAAAAATGTTCATTTGAGGCACACAATTTTGTTTCAATTATCCCGAGATTGCAATTAAGCGGAGTTCAGTTATGCGAAGCAGTTTTTTTCTTAAAAAAGCCTCCGGAATAAATGTCTTGTTTCAGATAACCGATGTTTTCAGTTAAGCGGAGTTGGCTGTACGACGACTGGCTGGACGACTGAAACTTCGTTTCTTCTTTTTTTAACAATATTTATATAGGTACCTACCTACAAAGCTATACGTACATACCTACCTACACCTGAGTATAATTCAATTTTTAGTGCACTGACCGTTTTGCAATTTACATTAATGTTCTCTCCCTGGTTGATTTGAAAAAATAAAAATGTAGGTACCTACCTAGGTACATACCTAGGTAGCTTTAATTAAACGAACAATGTTGTAGGTATGTACGTAGGTACAGTTACATACCCAGCTTTAGTTCAAACATTTCTGGGCACAACTAAAACTTATAAAACCAACCTCCTAGGATATTGCACTTGCAACAAATTTCACGGCAAATAAGAAATCTTTGCAAGACAATTTAATATCAAAACTACCCTCAATAACATACGATTGCATATATACCTACAAATATACTTACACAACATGAACATATTATTTTTCTTTCACGCATTAAAATAAACCTACCCTTGATAATATAAGAATGGATACCTCCACGCATTATTCTTTCCTGCAAAAAAAAACTATATTCCTTGCTTCGAGGTTGTTGACAACGACGACGCAAAAAGCTAACTTACATGTATGTATGTCTACTTCTCTTCTCGCATATAGCATAATCAGTAAATTAAGCAAACAAAATAACCTTGCATTGCACATTCAATCAAAGAGGATACGAACATTTTTTTGGCATTCTCTTCACCTTTTTCTCATCATTGACGTTGAACAAAACCTTCGATTGGTAATCTCGCTTACTCCATTTGATTCTTACCAGAATCGAAAAAATACACTCCTCTTGCTCTAACTACTTAGTTTCGATTCTCTGATAAATGGAAGTCTCCCAAAAATTGAAGTCTCCGCCGACAATTGTCTCCCAAAAATGGAAGTCTCCGTAGAGCTAAAGTGGCGCCACCAACGAAGCATTGTTGCACAAAAAAATTTTGTCCATGATAGTACTATAGTTTTCATATACAAGGCTCTAACTATTATAAATAATAGTATTCCTTTTTTATCCTTACTAGAAATTCTCCACAAAACTCAATTCTCTCCACTGTGAAATTCGATGAGATTCTTTCACAATCGATCTGAAGATGGCAGTCCATTCGACATTCACCATGATAGTACTATAGTTTATATATACAAAGATCTGAGAAAAAGCTACTAGAATCTTCTAGGAGTTCTGAAATATGCTGGAATGTGCTTCTCCTCCACTAGTCTACACAAGTAGCTCAAAAGCTTTCGACCAATTAATTATAGCAGTATGTTAGTGGTTTAGATATGGGATAACATTAGTTAATCTTTTGTTCACAGATGGCGCGGAACTCATTAATAATTTATTCTGCTATAGAAGAATAAAATATGTCGTTGTTTGCATAAATGGGCATATTCACCACAATATTATGAAGCAGAGGCAGTAAAATTAGCTGGGTGTAGTAATGCATCCAAGTTTTGGAACTTGGCGAGAAAATTAAATGGCACAAAATATACCATCAGTCGCGGCTTGGACTCCAACAGAATACAAGTATATTTCAATAAACTGCTGAATCCGGCAGTCATAAGCCTTTACATGTTTCAATATGCCCCACCAGGCTTCATCGTCGACATTCTGGACATGCCCATATCACAAGAGGAAGTTCGTGCATCAGTAAATTCACTCGCAGACGGAAAAGCTGCAGGAGCTGATAGAAAACCAGTAGAGTTTTATAAATATGGTACAGATGAACTTATTAGAAATCTTGCAAATGCATTTAACCAAATATTCGAACATGGAACTATACCACATCAGTTCAAAGATTCTTTAATTTGTCCGATATATAAAAAAGGCAGCGTCGAAGATTCTGCAAGTTGTAGACTGAAAGTTCTAAACTCATCCTATAAAATTTTTACGGCGGTATTGCTGAAAAGGCTGAATTCGTGGATAGATACGAATAAGCTACTGAGTGAGTTCCAAGCTGGCATCAGAACGGGTTACTCAACCATAGACCACAGCTTCGTTCTTAAGAGTATTGCTGACTCATTCCTGTCCAGAAATAAAAAACTATACGCCTTTTTTGTAGGTTTAAAAGCGGCATTTGATACGGTGGACCGAAATCCTTTGATGTATAAATTATTTGGAGCCTGAATGTCATTAAAGTTCGGACGAGTTATACAGAATTTGTACATAAAGACCAGATCAGCCGTCTGGAATGGTAAAAATTTATCGGAATGGTTCCAGACAAAATCATGTGTGAGACAGGGGTGTTCACTTAGTCCAAGCTTATTCGCACTTTTCATTAGGTCTGGGGCCCAACTATGTAATTCGATTCTATAATAAAAATTATCGAATTCGCAAAACCGGAACTCTGTAATTCTTTTAGAACGTATTAATACACGATAATCGAACACCCAAGTAGTGCCAACTGGTACTTTCGCAAAATCGGGGAACTACCTAACTCGAAAATGAATGTCAAAACAATTCGAAATCGCAAATAATCGTTCGACATCAAATGTGTTTGCGAGCAAATGAAAGAAAGTATTTCGATTCTAAAATTGTAAGTTAATATTTATTACAAATTGATATAGGTATTTATTGCTACATATTTCATTAACCAAATTTTCATTGTATCTTGTATGTTCTTTGAATAGGGCAACATACAAAATTGTCTTATACGAAGAACGAATGCATTCCAATTTGAAATTCTGGTGCAGTATATGACGAAGCACCTAGATTTGTCTAAAGGCTACTTAAAAACCCAGAGCCCTTCATTACTTTGGACACACCTTGTTGTGCGAGACCCGCATTCCTGTCTCCCATCAATCTGATGTTGGTAACCTCCTGTTGCCAAGAATTTAAGCCTTCCGAATGCTTGATGATATTCTGCACAGAGATTTGCCTTCGAAGAATTTTCTCTTCGCTTGATATTATCTATCAAATACATAGATAAATAGATGAGTGCCTGTCATTTATGTTTTTTAATTTAATATTTGTTGAACATTTATTTTCACAAACCTTTTATGACTTACATATCTCTAATATGTTGGAACAATCACAAATTCTCCTAAGTTCAATTTGCTCTTCCTTTTCTCCGTTTTCTTTGGACCAATTCTAAATTGCCACACAATCCATGTTGATACCTTTTTGATTATTAAAAAAATTTATTTCAAAAACTTCAAATTGTTTTCTTTTTTTAGTTTATCTTACAACCTACAAGCGAGACTCGTTCGAAAGTAGGAAATTTTAGGAAAAAGAATTGGCATTACTTGCATTCGATTCTAATTTAATGCATAGTACTAGCTGAAAGTAGAATCGGAAACAGGTTTCGAGTAGAATTGAAAGTAGAATCGAAATACATAGTTGGCCCCCTGTTTAATGAATCTGTTCGGAACAAAAAAGTACAGAGAAGAACAGAAAAGATCAGAAAAGTACAAGATTGTGGGCCTTACCAACAATTACTGACTAAACAAGCGTTTAGATAAACGCCACGTTAAACTTTAGAGACGAGTTAATTTGTGTGTTTACAAATAACCAAATTAAACACGTCTTTAACTAATCAGTGCTCTATTACATTATCTACTACATTTGTTGCCAAACAGACAGCTTCTGTGAATGGAAATGGCCGCGTTCAAGAATCGATGCGATTGCCTATCTAAGATAGCTTCCTATCTATACAGGTTTCCGATCAAGCAAAACCGGATAGGTTAATTGAAAGTGTTTTTAACAAATTACAACTCGATGACGGCAAACAAATTTCGCTCTGCATTTTGTAGTCTGCTTTTTTAACAATTTCGCTTGGGATACAAACGTATATCAACATTTTTCGGATAGCATGGATAATCCAACAGCAAAAGCTATTTTGTAATCAGCAGTTTTTTTTACATGGGATTACAACAACAAAAACTTATCTGGATAGCTATACATAGGTTTTTGATCACGGCCAATGACATCTTAGTTATCATAAAAAAATCATTAAACTAACAGCCCTATTCTGCCGTTGTGAGGCTCACAGGTCACAATTTTTTGTGAGGTTGTTTTTGTGAGGTTTCTTATGGGGTGGTCACAATTTCGTATTCTGTTTAAGTCCTCATAAGAAACCTCGCAAGAAAACTCACCACAGGAAGGTGAAGTTTTTATTGTGACGTTGGCCAGCTGGATTTCTGAAAACAAACAGATACAAAAAAAAAAAAAACTTTTTTGGCGGACTTAAATACCTTATAATAATAATGAATTCTATTGGTAAGCAATTCGTTTAAACTTTGATGTTTATATTTAATAATAATTATTTTATATTCTAGATGATCAGAAAATCAATTAAGCGTCGCGGGAGCAGCTCGAGTTTTTCATCGATTTTGTTCCGAGAAACTCCGATCTCCTAGCAAACAAAAACACGTTTTTAAGAAAATTGGATTAAAAAAAAAATAAAAATGAAAAGGCCAAATTGTGATTATACTCGGATGACAAAGGGTAGTGAATTGTCTTGGTCGTCATGTGGTTTGTGTTCCTCGATAATATCCAGGCACAATTTTTTTGGAAACCGAACAAATTTAACAAAAGTTGTGATTTGAAGGGCAAATGGATCATTCATATATCTTAATTGTCTTAGCATATTCTTAGCATATTCTCCTTCGCTGCAATCTAAGTCATTTATCAAAAAAAAAAATATTTATTTGCTTTTGTTAGCATGTAAATTCTTACTTTTCATTCTAGATGAAATTTTTTCAAATTTTGTATAATTTTGAGTGAAAGATGTGTCACGTATGTGAGTTGTGATCTGCCAAGGACCAGATCATAACTTTCAAGTTTTTATGAGGCTCACAAGTTGTGAGGTTTTTGCTAGAATACGAAAAAAGTCACAAAATCGAATTCACCTCGAGTTATGAGGTTATTGTGACTTGTGAGGCATCAGTGAGGTTGCCAGAATAAGGCTGTAATTTTAGGCTGCATGCGATTTTTAGTGTTAGTTTTTCGCCATTCACTCTCAAATTGAAATTTACAAATAAACAAATAAGAAGGAATAAATCTTTTTGTTTATTTTGATTACCTTATTAGTTTTATAGCTTTGCAACGAAATTCACGAACAAGCAATTTAATTCAATTGTAAGCGACAAACATAGAGGATAAGGGTAATTTTTGTTCTCCTTTGCTTTTCAGAATGACAGCACAAACGTGGCGTTTACACCTAATCACGAGTTTTAACATGCGTTTCTTTACTCTTAAATTTAAAGTGACGATTAGCGTTAAGCTGACTATTAAATTGATTATTGGAATGGTTCATTATTTAGAGTCCACTTAAATATTTAACTGATCTCTAAATTTAATTATTGGTAAGGACCTGTGTGTTCCATGAGTAAAAACCTTGCACTCAGCTGTATTATCTCCTTACACTTTTGTGTTCCATGAAGTTTTTCAGAACAGATGAGAACAATATTTTCTGCACCTACTTTATATGTGGTGCAAGTGCGTGACAAGTGTCAAAGAACAGCTGACTGATTTCTGTCAGCATAAAAACAAAACCAGTTTTAACTGTAGTTATTGGTTGTTGATGTTTTGGAAAAAAAATGTATTAGATTGGAATATAAAATAAAATGGCAAACTATAGAATTGATACATAATCTGCAAATGACAATGGTCCCACATTGACCGTTCAATGTTATCCAAAAACGGGATGCGGATGACATCGTGATGCTGGGATACTTGCCAAAATCGCTCCAGCTTATGATTAAAAGGTTACCTGAATACTGCTTGAGATGGAACCTAGTCGTGAACTTGAATAAGTCTAAAATAATGATCTGCAGGAGAGCAGGACGATCTACGACAAATGAACAATGGTACTACAACAACGAAAGAATAGAAGTGGTTAAGGAATATAAATACCTAGGAGTTAATTTTACTCAGAATCTTAAAATGGAATCGCATCTCACGGAGAAACTGGCGAAGGCGAAAACAGCTATTAATGTAGCATGGAGAGAGTGTTTCAACAACAAATACATCGCCCACAGCAGGAAGTATAAAGTGTTTGAATCAGTTTATCAATCAGTTATGTTCTACGCGGCGCAAGTGTGGGGAGCACAGAAATATGAGACTGTCGAAAAACTACTGAGATTTTTTATAAAAAGAACAAGCACGCCAAACTTTATGTTAATGCTGTGTTGCGGCCGTCCTGCCATTCCATTTCATTGGATGGGAAGCTATAAATAAATGAACAGATTAGTAATACAAAAATTCAATTATTCATTAATAAATTAAAATACTTACCATTTATTTTTCTGTTCATGTTGCTGCTATGGTTGATGTGTCTGAGATAAAAATAATAAAGATAAACAAGAAATGGTCGCGTTCAGCATTCTAGCCGATGAAGAACCAAAGATTATTTTTCAGAGGCAGAGAGAATAATGGTCGCGATCGAAAGCCTAGGCGATAGCCCATCTTGACATATTAGTATCCGTATAAGATATCGGACAGATTGGTTGTTTTTGACATTTCACATGGGCATACAAACGTTAACGAAAAACGTGTGTCATTAGCTGTTTTATTTATTTATTTATTATTTATTTGGGTATTTATTTCATTAATTTAGGTATTTTAGAAGGAAATTGACGTTTGTTGATAAAAAGAGACGAAGAAAGGTTTTGAGTCATTGCGTAATGGTGGATATACATGTATCTCCATCTGACTTCTGAAGAAAAAAAGGGATGCACAATTAAAATTTACACTTGTTGGATAGAGAGGGATCACCAAAATGCCGAAGAATTTCGTACATGCAGATTGTAGGAAGTGCTATAATGCAGATATGAAGACGGTTCTTGATGGTTCTCTTTCACACGCTCGGGTTTCTGGCATGCATCTGTCCCGCTCCACTTTTCTTCATATTTGGAGACGGAGATACTTGTAAATCCAGCATAAGTTCTATTGAGAAGGTGTAATCGGTTCTATTAACGTCAAACCGTTGCATCAGTTTATTAATCTCGACAATGGCTGGAATATGATATAGACGGGAAAAGATACCGAAAATGAATTTAGAGTTTTGGTGTTTTCACCTATGTTTAGGGTGTGGTGAGTTTTGGTATGGTGGATTGTTGGGTTTCAGGGGAGTTAGAGTTAGGTTAGTTTGTCGTGGATCATTTTTATTGACAGAATTCAGAATAATTCGCGGAAAAGCAATTTGGGTTCGACGAAACTTTTCACCATAAACAATGTGTGCACGGATGATTAAGTTTTTTTACCGCCATCTGTTCAAGAGTAGTTGAATCCTGAAATGACTTTTGGAAAATGGCGGAGTGGTTCAGTTTTGTTTCGGAATGTCTATTCTTGAGGCGAATGGGGATCTCCCACTACACAGACACATACGGAGAAGAAAAAAAAATAATTATAAAACAAAAAGAAGACTAGCGGGTATATTTCACCGTATGACCTTATCTGTGTGAGAGGGGAAATGTAATAGAAAAAAAAAGAAGTGGCATGTTCAAAGCACAGAATTTTGTTGGGATAAGTTGAAACGTCATGGAATGAACCTATCCAAGGTTGAATACTGCACACGAGCTAAAGTTATTTGAGATCGGCTCACTCTCAATTTTTTTTTGTTGATGAAAAAATTAATTTTTTTATGTGAATTACCGCAGAACGTAAGAAATAAGTTCCATGTTAAAAAAACAATATTTGAAATTGAATTTTTCGACGAAAATTAAAATAAAATTATAATTTTTTTTTTTTGTTCCGTCGATCTAAAATTGTAGAATTACCTACTTACAAAGTGCAAGTCCGACCAATTATAATCACCAGGAGAGACTTAAAATAAATCGATTTTTCTTATAAGCAAATAAAACGAGAGGTGAGTTTATTTCTGAAGAAGAAAATTTTAATGAGGAAATAAGTGTTAATAGGAATTTATACAAGTTATCTTTTATCACCACATTTTGGAAACTCTGGCGGTTCCAGCTGGCCAGCGGAGCGCTGGACCGCCACACGAATTTATTTCATACAACCTTTTTTTTTTGGCTATATAAACGTTATATCTGGTGCTATTGTTGGAAACTCCTTGCTGAGAAACCTATTGGCAGCCATTCCGCCATATCGGGTGTGCAGTGTTGTTGGTGTACAGATCCCGTATTTTGTGATTGATGCATTCTAGTCATCACAAGAAGACCGAACCAATGTTCTTTGCGGTAATACCGAGCAACACTCGTGGATAGCGGATTTCATTTCCAGAACGCCCTCTCCACCAGGGTATCAGGTGAATCTGAAGAAAAATAAGAAAGTTAAACTTTAATACAAATTAAGAAGACCGAACCAATGTTCTTTGCGGTAATACCGAGCAACACTCGTGGATAGCGGATTTCATTTCCAGAACGCCCTCTCCACCAGGGTATCAGGTGAATCTGAAGAAAAATAAGAAAGTTAAACTTTAATACAAATTAAGAAGTAAAGATCCCAATCAAACTCTTTAAACTTACCCTTATCATTAAAGAGTTAATTAGAGTTAATTAATCTAGTTAAAAGACTTCTCACGTCAAACTTTTAAATCTTTGTTCCTGGTTCCGGATTAACGTATACTTTTTTTGTTTTTTTGGTTAAAATCACGAGACGTGGTGTTTTTTTATCAAACATTTTCCTTTTTTGCTAAATTATGATATACTTTCTTTTTCATATTATTCTTTTATATATTTATAGTGTTATTTAACAGAGTTTTTCTTATATTAACTATTGCTATTATTATTTTATATTACATATATATTTTCTAAATTTTGATTGTTCGTATGTTCATTAAATTCCCTTTGTAAGTGAACGTGATTGCTTTTTCAGGACCTATCATATGTTTTACTGATGATCTGTTAATTCGTTCCTTTTATGATAAAAACCACCTCCATAAAGCTCTTAGAAGGTAGGGAATTGTTTAATAGTCTAGGCCTTTTGCAGAGGTTAATGATAGTCCTTTTCGAGAAAAAAATCTGTCTCACATTGTTATTGATTAATTATCGTTCATGTTCCTTTTTTTTTGTTAGCTGTAAAAGAAGAAAAGAAAATACGATTTTCTACATTAATGTTCATTCACCAAATTTTAAATTCTAGGCGATTATAATAATCTTATGTTGCTATCCTATGTAAAATTAAATAAAACTTCATTTATCGTCTCTTTAGTAGGAATTTTGATTTCTTAAGAGAAATCATGAGGTGCTAAGAGCTAATCGCCAGGGGTGTGGATAGTAGCGAAGCTACTACGGTGAAGATGGTATGACCGGACAGTAGTCATCGCCATAAAGGGGGAATCCTAAATAAGGTCACAGGATTCCTAGGTTGGGTGGGTTTGACCACACTGCGATGACACCAGCAGTGCCTGGAAGTGGTGATCGTCTGTCCGCGGTCTTATCCTGGTGTGATTATTCTAGGCCTGATTTATGTTTATTTGTTTGCAGGTGAGGCTAAGTTTCGGGGGCAAGATCCCCCCCCCCTTCCGGCGAGCTTATGTCGAGCTTCACAAGCAGGCCACGTTCCCCGGAACTTACCACTCTAACCATTTTCTGATCGCTTCCTTTTTCAATTTCCTAACCTTTCCTTATTTTGCCTACCCTACCACATCACCAACCATCCAATGATTCCTCTTGCCTCGCAACAAATATGGCGCCCAACGTATTGACTTTTAGCTAATACTTTTTGTAGTCTATGTTTCGTGATAGTTCAACCAAACTTGCTATGAATTTTCAAGAATTGTATGTCTGCATCGAGAAGGTCACTGACGCACTCAGGTGTATTGCGACGATTTCTTGGAAGTTCCTAGCGACTGCGGTTAGTGAGTGTTCTATTTCTTCCTCTAAAAGGACTGGAAGTAGGTTTTCGGATTCGTATGTCTTCACTTAGATAGTCTCAGACATACTATGGGGAACTGCGACGAATTCCGGAAACTCGAGGTCAGTTCACTTCTTTTTCTAAGTCCTGTTTACCCTGTATTCCCTATCCCAAATTTCAACTATTTATCTCTAAATTTCATTTTCATTCCTCATGTCTTGTCTTCTTAGTTTTCGATTTGGAAATGATGACCGTGTTCGACAAATAGTTGAAACAGCGCTGCACCATTCCAACCTTATCTTCTTTCATCTTTTCTTTTCGGGTTTTAGCTCATTTTTTACTGTGTTTCGTTTCCCTCACCATTTCAAGACTTCTAACAAAGTCCTAAGAGACTGATTAGAATAGCGGAAACGGTGAGAAGAAACTACTTCTTTTCTGTTGTGAATTCTCTACTTTTTGTTATACCCTTTCTTACATCACTGCTTCCAGGAATTTATTTTTGTCCGTCTGATGTCTAATTTTAACGATACTATTAGAAAGGTCATACCATGTCGAAAATAAACCGCCGTAGATGCTACTTTAAGCACCCCGTATTATTATAAGAACTAAATTCCAAACTACTTTTGAAGTATACATATTTTTTTAGTGAAAGACTCATTAATTTTCTTTTTAGTTAGTGAAAATCACACTTGTTTTCCATTGAAAATTTTTGTATAGTGAAATAAATGTTAAATTGTTGATTTTGTTATACACCCTTTTGTTTAAAGAATTTTGTTTAAAGAGAAACTTCTTAGTTTTGTTTTGAAAACAAAGTTTAATTTATTAATCTTCAATAATTTCTGATACTTATCAATTTACGTTATTCATTATCATATTCGTTTTTGATAATTTCAATACTACTTGTTTATCAATACAATATTTTTTTTTTGTTGTTTTGTTGAAAAACTTTTCTAAAAGTTTTTCAGATAGTTTTTTTGAAATCTTAAAATAGTTTAAGCATTTTTTTTTTGTTAAACTTACATTTTTTTCGTTATGTTTTTTTTTGTTTGTTAAAGAAACTTTACGTTTTGATAGCAAATTATTATTTATTAGTTTTTTTGTTTTCTTATATTAATAAGATATTTTTTTTGTTAAGTTTTCTTACAAATTAAGTTATTTTTCTATCATAGGAAAAAAAAACTTTAATTTTAGTAAGTTAATACATTTGAAGATACCGGTACAAATTTTTCTAAAATAAAGTTTAGAAATATTTCTTGGTATAAGGTTATCTTAGCTTTTCGTTGTACGTTACTAGTTGTTGTCGTAATAAATACACATTGATTTTCATAATTGTTTCTTAGTTACTTTCTTTTCAATTGATTTCATTATCATTTTGTTTTCTTGTTATAGATAAGTGGTTAAACTACTTTACAAGTTCGGATTTAGTTGTTAAAGTTTTTCTACAAGTTTTTCAAATATTAGTTACTAATTTAAGTATCGGTTCGAAAATATTTAGGCACTGTTGCGAGCAAGAGGAGGGGAAGGAAAAGGAATTAGTGTAGAGGTAGGGTAAGAAAAAGGAATAGGTAGGAAACCAAAAAAAAAGGAAGTGTTCGGAAAAGGAAATGAATGCTAAGTTCCGAGGGACGCGGCCTGCTTGCGAAGCACGGCAGTTAGCTCGCCGGAATGGGGGGGGATCTTGCCCCCGAAACTTAACCTCACCAGCAACAAAAACACATATCAGGCCTGAGCTCACAAAAGGTGAAAAAGCGGACGGACACTTACCACACCCAAGGGCACTGCGGATGTTGTTGCAGTGTGGCCATTACCCACCCAACCATGGAAATCTGCGGCCATGTTTAGATTTCCCCAACGATGGTGGATGATCGGCTTCAGATCATACCATCTTCACCGAAAGAACTTGGCTACCTTAGGCACCCCTGAAATTTTCTTTTCAAAAAATCATGTTCCGTTTACACGAAACAAACAAAAACATGAAGTTCAACCATAAAAGGTGTTTATTGAAGTTTTATTTTAGAATAAATTTAGCATTTAATATTACGTTTAATTGAAAGGGAATCAAAAATAAATTAACCAAAACAAAACAAATCATAACCTCAACAAAAAAAAACTAAACTATTAACAATATAATCTTTATATTTCGCAGTAACATAAACGCTGGAAAAAGGCAACAAATAAATCAACGAAAAGGTGATCCGGAGATGTTTCCTACGAAGGATGTTAATAGTACCCTTTTTTGGTACCATATACGGGATAAAATATAGGCGCGACAGTACAATTTCCTACCTACAAGGAGCTCTCTGGAGGTGGACAAAAATAATTTGAAATCTTAGAATTGGACGCGAATAAATATCGAAGGAAACAATACCTTTCACTTACAAAATAAATTTATAAATTATGATACAAAAAAATGGAAAAATGTGAATATAGTATTAAATCAAAAAAAAATTATTAAACGTATTAAAAAAAAAACTCCAACGCCAACACAAAAAAAAAACAAAAAAAAGGACACCACAACACAAATACTGGAGTTCCAAGTGGAAAATAGTCCGTTCCACAATCAAAGTTTTATCAGGAAACTTGTCTCGATATTTTGACTATTGTTGTTTTATGTAAGTTTCTTTCGTAAAAAAAAATTGTCTTATAAATACTTGTTTTTGTTTAAACAGACTCACTGCGCTGGATCTTATGGCAAAGTTGTATATGCGTACACGGGGCTCCTGTGGACATAAATGGTAATCCAGTTGAGAGTGGAATCGTATAGTGACTCAGCAGTTTTAAAGTAACCATTCGGCCAACCAATGATGAGTGATGCCAGGCAGCAATCGCTGAGACGTTTAAAATGGTAGATGAACCATACAAACAAGATGGCGGACGAAAAAAAAAGAACGTGGGGGCACACACAAAATCTTGTGGAATCAAAAAAAATCCGTGGCGGTCCAGTGCTCTGCTGCCAAACTGTGACCGCCAGAAAATAGTTAACCTACAAAATGTCACACTTTAAGCACACACTTGTAATAAAAAAACATCTTCACAAACTCACCCTATTTTATTTTGTTGTATTTGTAAAAAAATTAGATTTGAGACAATCCGGACACATTAGCAAATCTACGAAAAGGGATAGCTCTCGCAGGATCTTTAAACTAGTTAACAAAAAAAGTTAGAAAAAAGTGAATTTATCACATTTAACCTTGCAAATTAAAATTACTTTTTTTTCTGGCCTTACGTTTAAAATTTCCTTGCGAGTATCTTGCTCGTTCAACTATTGTTATATATTTGACAAGTCAAGGAATACCACGTTTTTTCCTAACCACTTTGACACTTGACAGTACAGACTCTTAGTTTTCGGAGTCGATGACATTTCGAATTCTGTTTCGAAGATAGTTTATCTATGACAAGGCAGAGGGTGCCAGACTAGTCAACCGTTTTATAGTCGGCTTACACTAAAAGTAAATCTACAGGAGGCAACTCTTCTGACATTTGTTGGCACACTTTGGGCGTCCACAACAAAATTCGTACTTTCATCGGATAAATTCCCATGAAAGGATGAAAAAAAAAGGTCGCCCGTAGCTGTACGGCATTATTTGGTGGAGTTGCGCTAAACCCAACAAAAGTTGAAATTTCATGGGCTCAAAAGTGGTGAAGATATACTCTGATCAATAAGTAGTCCTTTCCCCCTCTACTTCGAAATGGCATTTGACCGAATCACCCAATTTCTAAGCAAAATTCTAAGTCAAACCGTTTTAAATCCCTTCGTGTAAACTTCACCCAGCTTTATATGACGGTTGGGTTGGAAGGTTGAAATGTGGTTGGAATAAATAGAATTCGTCTCTTTTGGAGTGTTTATGGTTTTCATTGACATACCATTTCATTCTTAATTCACAATTCCCATACCCAACTCAATTCAACAGATGCAGGTAAGTTTTTACTATTATTTTATTTGTTTATAATTTTCAACCATTTTTAATTTTTTTCTTCTAGATGTTTGTCCAAATGTGCCGCCGTCACCCGGATGGTTCCGGAGATGGAGTATTGGGAGGTCCGCAGAAATCCCAGTTGCCGGAACAAAATTCATCATCAAAGAAAAAAAAATCTCAGTTTTCTGAGAAAAATTTTGTTTCGGATTCGCCTGCACATTTTGTATGGAGTCAAATCTCCAATACCCAGTTCTCCTGTACTACGACTGCCTCCAGAACTGGCACGTATCAACTACCTATCGAATCCAAAAATAGGTAAGTGCGGTGTGGGGAGCTACCCACGATTCAAGGCCGGGCAAAATATAAAGCCAAGCCAAACTTGACCCGTTATTGGTGTAGGACGCCATGTACATAACATACATACGTATAAAAGGTAAGTACATAATGAGTACAAAACAGTATTTTATCCTAATCTTTATTTTTTTCCATTCATTTAGGATTTCGGTAGCTGACGAAAACGACGCAAGGCTAGGCGCTATACAACATACAAACGATACGTTTCGCACAGATTCTTTTAAAACCCTACGCCACCGTACGCATATCTGCGTAAATTTGTTTGGGATTGTGACGTAAACGAAAACAAATATGTTTTTAAATTAAAATAATTTCACATTGATTTTGATGATGTGCAAAAATTAAAACGCTAGTGATATTAACTGTAAAATACCAAGGTTGACCCTACGCTACCCCAGCCGCAACCCTACGCAACCAACTCATGTGACAAAGGTGGGTACCTAATTCTCTTTTTGAGGTTTTTTTTTTTTATTGCTAATTAAAAAAAATTGTTTTATATTTCAGATATATGTACCCTACAAAAAACACAATTTCAATGAAAACGAAAAACAAAACCTCAGCTGCTATTCATACTGGAAACCATTTACCAACCACATATAGATTATGGTTAAGAGTTTCTTCGGTGAGCGTTAGTTTTATAAGTTAGTTAAACCAACAAAATTTACTTTTTTCTTACTAAACAAATCTTTTGTTAATAAATAATACAGTTAAGTTAATAAATAAATAAATAAGAGACGATACAATATAAAACAACATACAAATAAATAAAAAAATAAATTAAAGCAAAATATATCACAGTATCTACTTACTAACTAATTTGTAAATATCACAGTAGTTTTAAATCATTTCGGATAAGATATCACGGGTTAGTTTTTAATCTTTGCAGATCGTTTTATCACAGATTAGTTTTTTTATCTTTTCGGATTATTGATAATAAATAAATAAGTAATTAATAAATTTGTGTATAATTAGGATAAATAAATAAATGAATAGATTAAATCATGCAATAAATTAATAAATACTAAAAAAAAAATAAATAAATTTGTTTTGACTACATAAAATTTTTAGGTACTTTGTGACATTTTATAAATGGTGTATAAATACAAAAAATCAGGTACACAGTGAAGGGTGTTTACAAAAAAAACAAAAAGGTGTTTTGATGCAAAACAAAGTGACTCATCGCGAATATAAATAAAAAGAAGACATTTAGACATTGACTAAACATGCAAAAAGGAAATACTAGGATTAAATTTTGTTTTTCATTAAGGCATATCGTAACGCAGGTATAAACGAGATATAAAGTTTTTTTCATTTAATTTGATTATTGTATTGAATTAATTATTGTTTAAGATCCTTTGCATGGAATATGCCGATCTTTTTCCCACTAAGGTTCTCAAGCTCGTACATATTGTTTCCTACTTGTTTGATAATTCGACACTTGATATATTTCGGTGATAATTTTGCGGATAAATATTTCGAAGAATCACTCAAAATGAAATTCTTCCTATAAACTTCCTGTCCGGGCATAAATTTGATCTTTTTGGTCCGCGTGTTATACGTTTTCGCTGATTTAATATTGGCTTTTAGAATATTTTCGCGGATCTGATTCCTTATGCACTGCAATCGATTTTGTCGGGGAATAGTCAATAGCTCGCTATCGTCTACCGCATTTAGTTTCCGTGCCAGTTCATAGCTACTACCATGCGTTATCATATTGGTTCCAAATAACGCATAATACGGGGACACACCGATAGAGCTATGAACTGAGCTTCTCAGCGCACAAGCAATATCGCTTAGATGTAAATCCCAATCGCGTTGGTCGGATTTGAGATAGGATCGTATAGCTGCTAACAGCGCGCGGTTGACCCTCTCCGACGCGTTCGATTGCGGTGCATAACTGGCAGTTTTAAAATGCCTTATGCCGTATTTGGACAGCCAATTTTGAAATTCTTTGGCTAGGAACTGTTTTCCATTGTCCGAATGGATAACATTCGGAACACCGAACATATTAAATACGTCTTGACGCAAAAATTGAATTACACTTGACGTGTTCGCATGCTTCAATGCCTTTAAGAATACAAATTTAGATAAATGGTCTAGCACCACAAATACATAAGCATTGCCTGACTTGGACCTAGGATAGGGACCTAAGAAGTCAATATACAATTTTTCAAAAGGACGATTAGAACAATACGACGTAACAATAGGTGGACGAGAAACTTGGTTGGACGCTTTACTTTGTTTACACGCATCGCAATTAGACACATACTGTCGAATCTGCACGGTCATATTTGGCCAATAAAAGTGTTCGCGAATCTTAAACAATGTTTTGCCAATACCACCGTGAGCGGAAAGAGGTGGATCATGAGCTTTACGAATGATTTCTTCTGTTAGACCCGATGGTACCCACAGAAGCCAAGCATGTTCGGTCATGATCTCATCACCTCCACTAATAAATGCGCGTTTATAAACAAACCCGTGCTCTACTTTTAAATCAGGAAGTTGTTTCGCATTTTCTTCTATTGATTTAATTATACTTGTGTATTCCTCGGATTGGAATTCTTCTGATTGCAAGTCAATAAGCGGAGCAACTTCTTCCATGGTCAGCGAATCTACATGTACCCGAGAAAGAGTGTCTGGAACTACATTCAGCGTACCTTTTCGGTGCTGTATGTCGAAGGCATACGATTGCAGCAACAGACTCCACCTGGCGAGCTTACCACTCAGGTCCTTCATGCTCATAAGCCACTTAAGGCTGGAGTGGTCGGTGATTACTGTAAAATCCATGCCCTCGACATACGGCCTGAATTTCTGCACAGCCATCACAGCAGCCATGCACTCCTTCTCGGTGACACTGTAGTTTCTCTGGCTCTTATTAAATTTTTGCGAGAAGTACGCAATTGGAACTTCCTCATCTTCATTGTTCCTTTGAAACAGTACCGCTCCGATTCCCGCATCCGAGGCATCGCATTGGATAAAAAATCTTTTTGTGAAGTCGGGATGCGAAAGAACCGGCGCTGTTGTTAACGCCTTCTTTAGTTCATTGAACGCGCTCAGCGCCTCTTCCGTCATTTTAAATTTATCACTCCTCTTTTTCAACAGGTCAGTAAGGGGTGCAGTCAGACTAGAAAATTTTTTTATGAATTTTCGATACCACCCTGCTAAACCAAGCAACCGCCGAACCTGTCTTGGGGTTTTGGGAATTGGGAAATCCACAATTGCCTCCACCTTGGCAGGATCGGTTTTAAGCTGTCCACCACCAACTATGAAGCCCAAATATTTTAGTTCTTTGAAACAAAATTTTGATTTCTTCAAGTTGATGGTAAGATTAGCCCTGCGTAAACAGTCGGCTACTTCACTTAACAAGGTCATATGCGTCTCAAAATCCGGCGCCATGACAAGCAGGTCGTCTAAATAAACAAACACACGATCCCTAAGTCGTGCAGGAATAACCTTGTCCATCAACTGGCATAACCTTTGGGCTGCATTGCACAACCCAAAGGGCATAACAGTAAATTGGTACAAGGGTCTTCCCGGTACCGCAAAGGCAGTCTTTTCCCTACTCTGTTTCTCCAACGGTATTTGCCAGAATGCTTCTTTTAGATCTATACTACTAATGTAGTAAGTATCCGGTAGTCGACTGAGGAGCCCTTCGATATGAGGAAGAGGATTCGCGTTTTTCTTCGTCAGTGAGTTCACCTTACGAGAATCCAGACAAAGCCGATTTTTGCCTGGTTTTCGCAAGAGAACCACTGGCGAACACCATGGACTTTCGCTTTCCTCGATAACGCCGAGATCCAACATTCGATCTAACTCTTCATACAGAATGGCTTGTACCGCTGGTGAGACAGGGTAGTGACGCTG
This sequence comes from Melangyna quadrimaculata, assembly GCA_949320155.1. NCBI lineage: Eukaryota > Metazoa > Arthropoda > Insecta > Diptera > Syrphidae > Melangyna > Melangyna quadrimaculata. Next base: position 317,791,396 of record OX439483.1, on the reverse strand, counting down.
TTTCACAGGGAGTGCATCTCCTGTATCGATGACGTGCTCCATCAGGGCCGTCTTTCCAAGACCATCACGATCAAAACATAAAAATCTCTGCCTGACTGCATCCAGTCTGGCCTGCTGATCAGAGTTCAACTGATGGGCGTTCAATAAATCTAAATCTTCGTTAACCGATATACTACTAATAATGTTTGGGGCTAACTGGAACACTCTCCAGAAGTCTACCCCAAGGTAGATCTCCTGGTCCAAATTTGGAACGAGATAGAACGTAAGTCCCTCTATTCTGTCATTATATTGAACTTCAACTTTGACTTTGCCCACAATAGACTGACTTTTGCCGTCAGCAGTTTTAACTCCCGATTGAAATGGAGTAATATTACACTGCAGTTCTTTAGCTAGGCTAATACAATTTTTACCAAGTATGCTTACGCTAGCTCCACTGTCTAGCAAACCTAATACTTCCTTCTCTCCTAATTTTATCCTAGCGTAAGGTCTTGGATCTGAATCTAAATTTAAAACAGTTGAGGAAATTCGCTTTTGTGTTTCTTTCCTCGCTTTAAATCTGGCTCTAGCTTTGAGTACATTTTTCGATGGTACAAGGACATTACTATTAAAAATTCTATCTCTCGCTTCATTATACTCTTGTATTCGGATATGTAATGGTTTAATTTGGAACAGATTTATTTTTAAATTTTTATTAGTATCATTACATTCTATTTTTGTTTCTCGTTTTAAAATTTTAATTTTGGGTTTGCCCTCTCCCGTAAGAGGACTTTTTAATATTTCTTCTTGGGTATTTTCAGAACAGTTTCGATTTAGAGGGGGCTCTGACTCGGATTGGTACGCGATTCCCCCGGAGTCTTCGCGTCCCGCGCTCGGTTTCCCTGCTGGCAGCGGGTGCAATTTGGCGTTTTCACACCCTCCTGCCCACATTTGTAGCAAAATACACTAAGTACATCGGAACCGCATTCGAAGTATGTGTGACCGGGCGCTTTACAGTTCCAGCAGATTAACTTTGTGGCATCCGCATACTTCCGTGGAGTAATTTTTGGACGGGCTACGCCCACCTGAAAAGCTGCCACTTGCTCATCTGCTGGAAACTGTTCTTCCTCATCGTAGTCAAGTTCATTGGCTACCAGTTTCATTTGAGGTCTGAATGGTTTCGAAAAAGACTGATCCCTCCTTGGAAAAGCAAGTTCAGCGTCCTTGCACGCATACCGCAGCTCATCCAAAGTAAATATAGACATGGGGAAAACTAACGATCTCAACTTCTCATGGAGATTCTTTTTAAGGATTTTAACCAAGTCCCACTCCGGTATTTGAATCCTAAGCTGAGACCTCAACTTCCTTATAGCCGCGAAAAATTCATCAACGCTTTCCCCATACGCTTGTTTGCGTTCCATAATATCACGCATGAGTTCGTAGTCGGACTTGAGGTTTTTGAATTGGCGCATTAAAGCGTCTCTCAACATCGGCCAATCTGGCATATAATGATTTCTTTGGAACTGCCAGAACCACTCGTAAGCCTCTTCTTTGAGCATCAGATGAAAATCTCGTAAAATTACGGACCAAGGACATTTATGATGTAATTGAAGCCTCTCTACCTGTAATATGAAGTCTTCTACCGTGCGATGTTCAGGCTTCCCATTAAAAGTAATATTCCACCTATCAACTCTAATGGGTTCTCTACTAGGCCGATAAACGGGGTTGAAAGGTGGAGGAGGTCGATTAAATAATGAATTTGACCTATCTCTGGGTGGTTGCGGGAAATTATTATCCGGAAAATGTTCGGTTGGAACGTTTCTTTCCTGCTCTAATCTACTCGGATCGTTTTGGATATAATTTGGTGGACCTACTGGAACAAAGGCACTGTAGTTAAGATCATACTGAGGTTGGTGTTGAATGGGCCCTGGTCTTGCTGGTGCAGGAACATTTAAACTTTCGGGTGGTCTCTCAGCCCGAACGGAACCTGATTGATTGGGATTATTACTGCCTAAATTCAAGTTTCTAAGAAACTCTCCCAGCTGGTTTTGAATTTCTTCCTTCAATGTATTTGTTATCTCTCTCTGAAGGGTTTGTTTAGTGGTAGAAAAACCTTCTACTAAAGCCAAATTAATATATGATTTTAACTCTTCCGGAATTAACCTTCTTTCTTTACCTTTACTTACAGGAGGTGGTGGTCGTTGCATCAAACTTTCTAAAACGTCCCTTGAACTACCTACGCGGGTATTAGTTGCGGCTGGTCTTGCATCAAAAGTTTGCCTAACAGTATTGTTCATGGAATCTATACTATCCCGTGGAGTTGCTATTCCAGCTCCCATCTCACTAAGGCTACTAAATTCCGGAGCCGAAATGGAGCCAGAAGAAGCATTGTTGTGACTATCAGCGATCGGCAAGCCAGACGAAACGACTTGATTGGCCATGGATCGGATGTGTCTTTCTGAAATAAGAGGTGAATGCATTGCTTGTTGTCTAGCGGTAGGGTCTAAATTTTGTGTAACCGACCTAGTTAACCTACCTTCTTCTATTTCAGCATCTCTTATCAACCTATTGATGCGTTCTTCTTCTTCTCTATTGCTGTACGCCATCTTTACCCAATTTGCCAAAACTTAACTCAACAAAAAAATTCAACAGAAATTATAAACTATAAAAATAAGGTGAGTTTGCAAAAACTATTTTTATGTTTTTCTTGAGAAACTCGTAGAACAAAACTAACACTAGAAGAACAAACAAAAATCAAGCAGTTTTTTTTTTCTTTGAAAAAAAAAATAAAAAACGGAATTTGTTTGTAACAAAAAAAACGTAAATATCAAAAAAGTAATAAATAAATAAATAACAAAAAGTTAACGAAATGTATCAAAAAAAAAATAAATAAATAACGAAAAATTAGGTAACAAAAAAAAATTGTATCAAAATAAATAACGAAGAAATGTATTGAAATAAATAAATAAATAACAAAAATTAAATAACGTAGAACCAATATAACCAAAATAAATAGCAAGAAGAAAATGAACGAAATAAGAAAACAAAAGAAGTTTCTTATCAAACAGTTATACTAACTAAACAAAGATAAACTTATAACAAAAACTTTTCTAAAAATTGTATTTTAAAAAAACTTTGCTTGTTTATCCTAAGCTTTATTTCCTACCAAATTAAAGTATATTTTTCTTTGAGAAAAAAAAACTTAATCAAATAAGAAAATTTCAAACGTAGTATAATAAATTAACAAAAAAAAATAAACAACAAAAAAAATAAATAACAAAAATAATCTTTGGAAATGAAACGTAAAGTTTCGTTAAAACGAAAAACTCAAAAAAAAATAAACGAATTAGATAATAAGTAACGTAGACCTTAAGAAATATAGATTAAGTTTATTTTTACTATAATATTAAGCAGTAATAATTTACGTATTTTTCTAAAAGAAGAGTATAAGTATCAAAAATTTATGAAACTATTTAAAGATTTAACGTAGAGAATTTCCTTAATCAAAATGAATAAATTAACAAAAAAATTAACGAAATGCCTTTCCTTCCTTGAAAGAAATCTTCAACGAGATTTGTTTGTTTTAATAAGCAAACGGGGTGCTTCAGGTAACATCGTTGGCGGTTTCTTCTCGGTATGGTATGATCCTACTAACGATATCACTATTTTAAAAGACAACGGACAGACGACTTAACTCCCTTGGTGTAGTAAGATTGTTAAACGGGAAAAAAAAGGAGAAACACTAACGAAAACATTACTTAGTTTTCCTCTCCGTTCCCGCAATTTTAGACTGTCACTAACGACTTTGCTAAAAGACATGAAACGGTGAGGGAAACTACGCAGAAGTGAGTTGAAAAACTCAGAAGAACAAAAATATTAGAACGGTGCATCGATGTTCAACAACTCGTCAAACACGGTCACTACGTTCCAAGAAAAAACCTAACAAGACAAGACTATAGGATAAGAAATTGAAATTTGAAATAGAAAAGTAAAAAAAAAGTAAGGAAAGGAATAGGAAAAGACAAGACAAAAACATTATCTGTTGCTACTACATGTTCCCGAACTTTTGTCGCAATACACCTGAGTCCGTCAGTGACCTTCTCGGTGCAGACTTATGAAAGTCAGTTGCCCTGCAGCAACTCCAGAAAAACGCCTAAACAAATACTAACCGCAGTCGCTATGAACTTCCAAGATATCGTCGCAATACACCTGAGTGCGTCTGTGACCTTCTCGATGCAGACATACGATTCTTGAAAATTCATAGCAAGTTTGGTTGGGGACTATCAAAACATATAGGAACTGAAACTAAGACTACAAAAGCTTATACGTTGGGCGCCATTTTGTTGCGAGCAAGAGGAGGGGAAGGAAAAGGAATTAGTGTAGAGGTAGGGTAAGAAAAAGGAATAGGTAGGAAACCAAAAAAAAAGGAAGTGTTCGGAAAAGGAAATGAATGCTAAGTTCCGAGGGACGCGGCCTGCTTGCGAAGCACGGCAGTTAGCTCGCCGGAATGGGGGGGGATCTTGCCCCCGAAACTTAACCTCACCAGCAACAAAAACACATATCAGGCCTGAGCTCACAAAAGGTGAAAAAGCGGACGGACACTTACCACACCCAAGGGCACTGCGGATGTTGTTGCAGTGTGGCTATTACCCACCCAACCATGGAAATCTGCGGCCATGTTTAGATTTCCCCAACGATGGTGGATGATCGGCTTCAGATCATACCATCTTCACCGAAAGAACTTGGCTACCTTAGGCACCCCTGAAATTTTCTTTTCAAAAAATCATGTTCCGTTTACACGAAACAAACAAAAACATGAAGTTCAACCATAAAAGGCGTTTATTGAAGTTTTATTTTAGAATAAATTTAGCATTTAATATTACGTTTAATTGAAAGGGAATCAAAAATAAATTAACCAAAACAAAACAAATCATAACCTCAACAAAAAAAAACTAAACTATTAACAATATAATCTTTATATTTCGCAGTAACATAAACACTGGAAAAAGGCAACAAATAAATCAACGAAAAGGTGATCCGGAGATGTTTCCTACGAAGGATGTTAATAGTACCCTTTTTTGGTACCATATACGGGATAAAATATAGGCGCGACAGTACAATTTCCTACCTACAAGGAGCTCTCTGGAGGTGGACAAAAATAATTTGAAATCTTAGAATTGGACGCGAATAAATATCGAAGGAAACAATACCTTTCACTTACAAAATAAATTTATAAATTATGATACAAAAAAATGGAAAAATGTGAATATAGTATTAAATCAAAAAAAAATTATTAAACGTATTAAAAAAAAAACTCCAACGCCAACACAAAAAAAAAACAAAAAAAAGGACACCACAACACAAATACTGGAGTTCCAAGTGGAAAATAGTCCGTTCCACAATCAAAGTTTTATCAGGAAACTTGTCTCGATAATTTGACTATTGTTGTTTTATGTAAGTTTCTTTCGTAAAAAAAAATTGTCTTATAAATACTTGTTTTTGTTTAAACAGACTCACTGCGCTGGATCTTATGGCAAAGTTGTATATGCGTACACGGGGCTCCTGTGGACATAAATGGTAATCCAGTTGAGAGTGGAATCGTATAGTGACTCAGCAGTTTTAAAGTAACCATTCGGCCAACCAATGATGAGTGATGCCAGGCAGCAATCGCTGAGACGTTTAAAATGGTAGATGAACCATACAAACAAGATGGCGGACGAAAAAAAAAGAACGTGGGGGCACACACAAAATCTTGTGGAATCAAAAAAAAATCCGTGGCGGTCCAGTGCTCTGCTGCCAAACTGTGACCGCCAGAAAATAGTTAACCTACAAAATGTCACACTTTAAGCACACACTTGTAATAAAAAAACATCTTCACAAACTCACCCTATTTTATTTTGTTGTATTTGTAAAAAAATTAGATTTGAGACAATCCGGACACATTAGCAAATCTACGAAAAGGGATAGCTCTCGCAGGATCTTTAAACTAGTTAACAAAAAAAGTTAGAAAAAAGTGAATTTATCACATTTAACCTTGCAAATTAAAATTACTTTTTTTTCTGGCCTTACGTTTAAAATTTCCTTGCGAGTATCTTGCTCGTTCAACTATTGTTATATATTTGACAAGTCAAGGAATACCACGTTTTTTCCTAACCACTTTGACACTTGACAGTACAGACTCTTAGTTTTCGGAGTCGATGACATTTCGAATTCTGTTTCGAAGATAGTTTATCTATGACAAGGCAGAGGGTGCCAGACTAGTCAACCGTTTTATAGTCGGATTACACTAAAAGTAAATCTACAGGAGGCAACTCTTCTGACATTTGTTGGCACACTTTGGGCGTCCACAAGAGCACTGCACTTGATATAAGGAAATATTTCTTTGAAAAACTCACCACTTGGTTATTTGTTTTAGTTTTTGTTAAGTCGGCTTCGATTTTCATATTTGAGTAAAGATGGCTTATTCCAGTAAAGAAGAGGAAGATCGCATCAACCGTTTAATACGTAATGCTGAAATTAATGAAGAACATAGGTTAACTATATCAGTAAGTCAAGGTTTGGACAGTACCACTAGACATCAAGTTATGTATTCCCCTCTCATTTCGGATAGACAACTCCGAGCTGAATCTAACCAACCCGCTAGGTCAGGTGGTCCTCTACCCGATAACGATAACTTCAGCCATATCGAGTCCGTCTCTCGTCCCTCTTTTAGTCAACTAAGTGGTATGGGAGCAGCAAGTTTGCCTCTTAGGGAAAGTATCGACTCGATAAATGAAACTGTCAGGCCAGTGACACTTAGGGTACCTGATACTACCAATAGGCCTCTCTAAGGAAACTCCGTAGGTCTCGGGGGTTCTAGGGACATTTTAGATAGCCTAGCTCAGATACCTGCTCCTTCTGTAAAGAAAATAAGAGAAAAAAGAATAGTACCGGAAGACTTGAAGGCATATATAAATTTGGCTGTGGTTGAAGGTTTGTCTTCTACCCGGCAAGTTATTCAAAGGGAACTGACAACTACCTTAAAGGAAGAGATCCAAAATCAGCTTGGTGGCTTCCTGAGGGAGTTGAATTTAGGTAGGCCATCTCTGACATCCGCTGAGCAAGTACCAAAACCACCAGCTCCTGTGTATAATTTTCCACCACCAAATCATCCACCACCCCAGCAGCCTCCTCGGCCAGATCCAAGGAGGGATGATTTCGTGCAACCTCCTCAACAGCAACGAAGAGATCAAGAATCATTCCGTCCAAGCCAGGAGGGATTATACTAGCCAGACTGTCAGCAAGAAACTCACTTTAGACCAGCCACAAATCCAATGAACCCTGATTCTCAAGATTATCATCTCGGTTACACACCCCCTGGTTGACTTCTGGATTCAAGGATCCAATCCGAATCGATAAGTGGAATATTCCTTTCGATGGAAAACCCAGTACCTTGTCCGCAGAAAACTTCGTCTTGCGTATAGAGGCACTCCGGGTCAACCATAAGTGTCCGTGGTCCGTAATTTTGCGCGACTTCCACTTGTTGATGAAGGGAAATGCGAACGAGTGGTACTGGCAGTTCCTAAGAGCGAATCACAGTCCAGACTGGCCCAGCTTACGAGAATCCCTGTTGCGCCAGTTCAAAAACAATCGGTCCGATTACGAAATTATGCGAGAGATCATGGAGCGTAAACAGGATTCCTCGGAAGACATTGACGACTTCTTAGCCGCTGTCAGTAAGACCAAATCCCAATTGAGGATTCCAATCCCGGAAGTGGAATTGGTAAAAATCTTGAAGAAAAACTTGAATGACAGATTGGTTAAACTGGTATATCCTATGCCAATCTTCTCCTTGGATCAGCTGCGAAACGCATGTAAAGATGTGGAATCCGCCTTTCCAAGGAAGGAAAAGGAATTTCAAAAATCATTCTCAAGGCTACCGTCAAATATTTGGCAAATGAGATAGAATACGATGACCCGTACGAGCTTTCCGACGAACAACTTGCAGCATACCAGTTTGGTGGAGCTCGTTCCAAACTTCCTCCACGGAAATACGCAGACCCGTCAAAGTTGGTTTGCTGGAATTGTAAATTACAGGGTCATACTTATTTTGACTGTGAGTCTGACGTACGCAATCTATTTTGTTTCAAATGCGGATTGGAAGGTGTAAAAACACCACATTGCACTAGATGCAACCCGGGAAACCGATCATGGGACGCGAAAACTTCGGGGGAATCGCGTCCGAACCAAAATCAAAACCCGAAGTGAATTCGAAAGTTGAATTCAATCCTGAATTAAAAAGGGTTGGAAGTCCTCTCAAGGAAGGGGGCCAAAATCAATTTAGTATATTGAAAAGAAGCCAAACTGAAAATATAAAAGAAGAAAAAAATACAAAACCAAATTTGTTCCATATAAAACCACTTCATATCAGAATTACAGAATATAACCAGGCTGGTAACAGAATTTTTAACAGCGCGATTTATAAACCGTCTAGAAAAATCCTTAAAGCCCGATGGAGATACAAGTCAAGAAAAGAAACAAGAAAACGAATTTCCTCTACTATAGTAGACTTAGCATCAGACCCGAGACCTTATGCGAAAATAAAATGAAGTAATAAAGAAGTTTTAGGTTTGCTGGATAGCGGGGCCAGTGTAAGCATTCTCGGCAAAAATTGCTTACAGCTGGTCAAGGATCTAGAACTCTCTATAACTGCGTACCGGTCAGGTGTTAAGACGGCAGACGGAAAAAGTCAAGCGATAGTGGGGAAAGTTGAGGCTAAAGTAACATATAAGGACAGAGAAGAGATGATAACATTTTTCCTCGTGCCTAATTTAGACCAGGAGATCTACCTCGGGGTAGACTTCTGGAAAATTTTCAATTTAGCACCGAATATTATCCATTTAATTTCGTTGACGGAAGCTTCAGATGTCTCGAGCGCTCATTAGCTGAGCGAGGACCAACAGGCTCAATTGGATGCGGTTAGGGGGAAATTTCTTTGTTTCGACCGTGATGGGCTAGGAAAGACGATACTCATGGAGATGCACTCCCGGTGAAACAGCGTCACCACCCTATCTCCCCAGCGGTACAAGCCATTTTGTATGAAGAGTTAGATCGGATGTTGAGTCTCGGCGTTATCGAGGAGAGCGAAAGTCCCTGGTGTTCACCAGTAGTGCTCTTGCGAAAACCAGGCAAAAATCGACTTTGCCTGGATTCTCGCATGGTGAATGTACTGACCAAGAAGAATGCAAACCCTCTCCCCCATATCGAGGGGCTCACCAGCCGACTACCGGATACATACTACATTAGTAGTATTGATCTTAAGGAAGCATTCTGGCAAATACCTCTGGAGAAACAGAGTAGGGAAAAGACTGCCTACCGGGTACCGGGAAGACCCTTGTACCAATTCACTGTCATGCCTTTTGGGTTGTGTAATGCTGCTCAAAGGTTGGCCAGTTAATGGACAAGGTAATTCCTGCACGACTTAGGGATCGTGTCTTCCTATACCTTGACGATATGTTAGTCATGGCACCGGATTCCCAAACGCATATTGCCCTGTTGAACGAAGTAGCCTACTGCTTGCGCAAAGCAAACCTCACCATCAACGTGAAGAAATCCAAGTTTTGCTTCAAAGAGCTTAAGTATTTGGGCTTCATAGTTGGTGGTGAGAACCTCAAAACCGATCCTGCTAAGGTGGAAGCTATTGTTGACTTCCCAATCCCCAAAACCGCAAGGCAAGTTCGGCGCTTGCTTGGTTTAGCAGGGTGGTACCGGAAGTTCATCAAAGATTTTTCTAGTCTGACCACCGCCCTTACTGACCTACTGAAAAAGCGAAATGAAAAGTTTAAAATGACCGATGAAGCGTTGAAAGCGTTCGAGGATCTGAAGCAGACGTTAATCAAGGCACCGGTTCTTAGGCATCCAGATTTTTCAAAACGTTTTTATATCCAGTGTGATGCTTCGGATGCGGGAATAGGTGCAGTTCTCTTTCAGAAAAACTCAGAGGACGAAGAGGTCCCGATTGCATTCTTCTCACAAAAATTCAATAAAAGTGAGAGAAACTACAGTGTTACCGAGAAGGAGTGTATGGCTGCGGTGATGGCTGTACAAAAGTTCAGGCCGTATGTCGAAGGCATGGACTTTGCCGTAATTACAGATCACTCTATTCTCCGCTGGCTAATGACCATGAAGGATCTGAGTGGCAAATTAGCCAGATGGAGTTTGCTGTTGCAGTCTTATGTTTTCGACATACAGCTTCGAAAAGGCAGTCTGAATGTCGTTCCGGATACTCTTTCTCGGGTACATGTAGGTTTTCTGACCATTGAAGAAGTTGCCCCAATTATTGACTTAAACTCCCCTGAATTTCACTCGGATGAGTATGATAGCTTGATAAAAACTATAAATGATCACTCTGATAAACTCCCTGATCTTAAGATCAAAGATGGTTTTGTCTATAAGTGCGCTTTTAGAAGTGCAGGTGAAGAACCAATGCAAGAGAATACTTGGCTTTGTGGGTACCGTCGGTTCTAACTGAAGATATAATTAAAAAAGCCCACAACCCCCCAAACGTCGCCCACGGTGGTATTGCTAGAACCCTACATAGAATCCGACAATATTTTCATTGGCCGAATATGACAGTACAAGTACGCGAATATGTCACTAATTGTTCTATATGTAAGGAATGTAAAGGGTCCAATCAGGTCTCTCGTCCTCCTATTGTCCATTCCTACTGTTCTGATTGCCCGTTTGAAAAACTGTTTATAGATTTTTTGGGTCCTTATCCCCGATCGAAATCGGGAAATGCGTATGTGTTTGTTGTGCTAGACCATATGTCCAAGTTTGTGTTTTTAAAAGCTCTGAAAAACGCTAACACGTTAAGTGTTGTAAAGTTCCTGCAACAGGAGGTGTTTAGTATGTTCGGTGTGCCACGGATAATTCATTCTGACAACGAAAAGCAATTCTTGGCAAAGGAATTCCAAAATGTGTTGCAAAAATACGGGATTCGACATTTTAGGACCGCGAACTATGAACCCCAATCGAACGCATCGGAGAGGGTCAACCGCACGTTATTGGCAGCAATCCGTTCTTATCTCAAGACAGACCAACGAGATTGGGATTATCATTTGAACGATATTGCTTGTGCCCTGAGGAGTGCAGTTCATAGCTCTACCGGTGTATCTCCTTATTATGCGTTGTTCGGTACGAACATGATATTGCATGGTAGAAGTTATGAACTGGCACTAAAGTTAAACGCGGTTGACGACAGCGAGTTGTCGATTCTTCCTCGCCGAATTCGTTTGGAGTTCATTCGCAAAAGAATTCGCGAAAATATTCTTAAATCCAATGAACGATCTGCAAAAACTTAAAACACCCGCACACGAAACGTTCGATACCTGCCCGGGCAGGAAGTCTATCGAAGGAACTTTATTTTAAGAGATTCGTCCAAAAACCTGTCTGCGAAATTATGCCCTAAATATGTAAAGTGTCGTGTAATCAAACAAGTAGGACGACAAATGTACGAACTGGAGAATCTATCCGGCAAGAAAATTGGCATATTTCATGCAAAAGATATAAAACAGTAGGCTTCAGCTGTAGCTATACTACCAAAAGCTCTTTAAAGTAAACGAACCCAGTTCAGACATTATGTCTCACGTTATAACCATCGAATTCATAAGCTGTCCGTTCACAAAACTTAGTTTAACACGGCCTCTAAATTAGTTCCAAAAAAAAAAAAAAAAAAAAAAACATGTTGTTTGGGTCTACTGAAAGAAGAAAAAAGTCCAAAAGCTACCGCACTTAAAACCACTCCAACTCCGATCATATAGAATCAAAAAAAAAAATAGCTAAATTAACTAAGTTTGTTATGTCCCGAGTCCCGCGTACCCGGTAGTTGTTTAATCAAAAACAAGAGAAAATTCTTCGGATTGTTTAACCCAAATAAGGAAAAACACCTAGTACCTAATCGATTTCACTTGAGAACAAACACTGATAAAATTATAATTCACGCACAGTACCTGAAAGTAATGGATTATATTCATTGATAATTTATTATATCTACTTGATAATAATTTGATTTATTATTTCAATTGTCATTTTTATATGTGGATATTTATTGTTGTTAATTGCATGCTCAAGTACATTCAAGTCTTTGTTGGGATTAATAAAAATAAAGAAAACGAAATTCAACTGTGATACCGAAAGTCAAATAATCCAACTGTGATAGTACTTGATTTTTGCTTTAATTTTACCCTGTTTAGGAAAGTACCTGAGAACTTTCCTAGTAAAAACAAATTTATTTATTTTTTTCGTTAGTAATTATTTATTTATTCTTTGATTTAACCTACTTACTTTAACTATTTATTTATTTCTTAGAGATTATTTATTTATTAAAATCTATTTATTTACTTGTTTTTATTTACTAATAAACTTATTCAATAACATCTGTGATCTTACTAATAAGCATATCCGTAATGATTTAAAACTACTGTGACAAACAAAAAAAAATTAGTTAGAAAATAGGTACTGTGATATTTTTAATTTTTTTATTTCTTTAGTTTGCATGTTCTCTTTTATTTATTTATTTATTTATTTATTAACTTATTGGTTTTATTTGTTAACTTAATTTATTTATTATCAGAGTAAATATTCAAATAAACTATCAAACGCTCACCGGAGATATCCATGTCAAGGAATCCTGCCTTGGGTGGGTGAGGGATGTAGTGGGTGGTAGATGAGTTCCGGTACTGCTGCCGATGTTTTGGCTTATCGAAGTAGTTTCTTCCTCAAGGTGAATCTGAAATAGAAAAAAAAAAAAAAAAAAAAACAATTTTATTAGAAAAAAAAAAATAAAAACCTTCCAAATGAATGAATACCCACCATTGTTGTGGTTTTGAAAGAAAAAAAAATTACAGCAAAGCTTGTTGGCTTGCCTTGCTAATGAATTCGTCTTTAAGGGTATTCATGCAACGTAATAATTTTCCTATTTGCGAAGAATTCTAACTTTCTGCAAAATGTTCACAGGAACAGGCCATTAAAAAACTTGCGTAAATGTGGAAAATCTCCAAATTAAACATCACATTTGACTCATCGCAGCGTTTCAAGTTAATTTCTACGCTTTCCTCTTCCAATGTGTGAGATGAAATTCCTTTTTTTGGCAGAATATTCTTCCTATACAAATGTAGGCAGTTCATTACTACCAATAGGAAATCCTAGGTTTCCCTAAATTTTCCGCGTTTGCATGAATACTCCTTTTGTTTTTTCGGCAACCCCAAAATCCTAAACGAATGGAAAATGAAAAAAAAAAAACATTATAATCCAATATTGTTTTGTACTAATATGTACTTACCTTTTTGCTGCACGGCGTCCCAGGCCAACAACGGGACTTACTTGGCCTTGGCCGTATTTTGGTTGCCCGGCTTCGAAGGCATGGGTTGACTCCCCACCAACAACTGTGTATGTAGGCAAGAGGAACACCCAGGGTCCTTTGTTTTATGTCGATTTCCTTTCAACTATTGGAGATCAAATCTTTTTTTTTGTTGTAAGGAAACGCAAACAAAATAAATTTTTTTCTGTGATTGTATGTGTGTGCAATTTGACAGGCCCGAACGCACAATTCTTACATTTTTTTTTTGAAAATGGAAAATTTGTAATTCTAAATACATATAGTAAATTTTATTTAATTTATTTTATTTTATTTACTGAAGAACGTGAAGTTTATACTTTTACACCACGCAAATAATTTAATTGAACAAATTGACTAAAAAGCCAAACGTAAGCAATAGCCAGAGAAATGTCAAATCTTCCTCGTGTGTGTGCAAGTCGGTGTAAATCTTTCTAAAATTAAAGATTTGATTTGTTTAGAAAATTTGATCTTTTCTTCTAAACAAATCAAATTTCCCCTTCACAGATTTGATTTTTTTGTTGAAAGGAAATACACATTACTCATCTGTCGGAGTGTATCCGACAGACGAGCAAAATTTGTTGCGGCCGTCCTGCCATTCCATTTCATCTGGAAGCTATAAATAAATGAAAAGATTAGTAATAAAAAATTCATAAACACAATTAATAAATTAAAATACTTACCATTTATTTTTCTGATCATGCTGCTGCTATGGTTGATGTGTCTGAGATAAAAATAATAAAGATAAACAAGAAATGGTCGCGTTCAGCATTCTAGCCGATGAAGAACCAAAGATTATTTTTCAGAGGCAGAGAGAATAATGGTCGCGATCGAAAGCCTAGGCGATAGCCCATCTTGACATATTAGTATCCGTATAAGATATCGGACAGATTGGTTGTTTTTGACATTTCACATGGGCATACAAACGTTAACGAAAAACGTGTGTCAATAGCTGTTTTACTTATTTAGGTATTTATTTCATTAATTTAGGTATTTTAGAAGGAAATTGACGTTTGTTGATAAAAAGAGACGAAGAAAGGTTTTGAGTCATTTTTTTTTTTGAGCGCGCACCAAAGGGATTTTGGCTGCCCTTAAAATGTTTAAACACAGTGCGAGCGTTGGGAAAATAGGGAAGGATTTAAGAGGAGATACCGATGTACATTGGTTTTGAACCTCTGAATATTAAAATAGTCGGGAAAGATAGAGCCGGGTAAAGCATTCCACATTCGGGTAGTGCGGCTAAAAAAAGAATCTCTATACTTGACAGTACGTCCGAAGTTGGACTCGAGGGTAAACTGATGTGCATTCCTAGAGGTACGAGTATTACGGTTGAATTGTCTTAAGGGAGGAATGCAGCTGGCTATTTCTCTAGAACAGTGTTTATAAAAGTAACGGTAAAATAATGTTAGACATGAAACATGGCGGCGGTGTTCGAGTAATGCAAATGTTTCTGTTATATTTCTGTCACCTATCATTTTCAAAGCTCTTTTTTGAATCCTATCTAAGATACTCAAGTGGGTTATTGGGGCACCTGCCCAAATATGAGAATTGTACTCAAGTTTCGGACGGATAAATGCTTTATAGATCACAGCCAGATCAGAACGGGAGAAAAATTTCTTACATCGTCAAAGAAAACCTAAGCACTTAGCAGCATTTTTGGCGACGTCGAATATGTGTTCATTGCACAGAAGGTGGTCTGTGATACACATACCGAGGACTGAAAGCGTTTCGGTTTCCTCAATACAAGTGCCGCTCATGGATAGCGGCATGGGAGGTGTGTTTCGTTTTGACGACAGAAGACAGCATTGAGTTTTCGAAGCATTAAATTCTACGCGGTTTTTGATTCCCCATTGGACAATGCTGTCGAGATCAGAATTTAATGAGCTAATCATACGCTGCCGTTCTAGGTCCACATCCGAAGGACATGGATGTGAATCTGAAAATGAATATGAGAAGCTGAGGGTGCTGTCGTCAGCGAAACAGTTTAATGGATTAGAAGTTTCAGACAAAAGATCATTTATGAATATAAGGAAGAGAGTCGGAGACAAAATGGAGCCCTGGGTCACACCAGCATTTATTTTGTGGATTTCAGACTTGAAACCGTCCAAAACAACTTGTATTGATCGGTCCGAAAGGTAATTTCTAATCCAACGAAGAAGAGGTTCATCGAAACCAAATGCGCGCATTTTCGATAAGAGAGCTTGGTGCCAAACTCTATCAAACGCCTTAGAAATATCAAGCGCAATAATCTTACTTTCGCCAAAGCGATGTAAAGATTTGTTCCACTGTTCGGTGAGATATACCATCAGATCACCAGTGGACCTATTTCTACGAAAGCCGTACTGCCGGTCATTAAGAAGCTTTCGTTCTTCAAGATATTTCTTGAGCTGAAAATTAATCAGCGTTTCCATGACCTTGGAAAGAAGGGACGTTAATGCAATTGTCCGATAGTTTGAGGGTGAAGAAGATACGCCTTTTTTAGGGACAGGCTGGATAAATGCTGTTTTCCATCCACTCGGAAAGAGACCAGTAGAATAGGACAGATGGAAAAGCTTACGCAGTAGTTTTGCCAGCGTTGAAGAACACCTCTTCAGAACAATGGGAGGGATACTATCCGGGCCAGCGGATTTGTGTATGTCGAGGTCTTTTAGAACTCTAGCAACTGCACGAGTGCGAAAGAAGATTTGACCCATAGAATCGTTTACGCTCTCAAGAACAGGCGGAGTTCTATCACTTGCTGGCAGCATCGAATTAACAGCAAACTGTGCTGCAAGCAAATTGGCTTTATCTTGCGAGCTGACAGCAGGTGTGTCGTTGAAGACGAGCGTAGGAACCGAAGACGAAGTAGTGTTTCGAATATTTTTTACAAATGACCAAAAATTTTTACTACTATTGGGACACTGTAGTATTTTTTGCCTTAAATTTTTGTCATGCAAAAATTTGGTTCGTCGAATATGAGCGTTACAGGTCTTCCTGGCTTGTTGAAACTTCTTCCGGTTTTCCTCAGTAGGGTTGGCTTTGTAACTACGGAAACTTACTTCTCTGACCCTAATAACCTCTTTACAGCTCGAATCAAACCATGAGTTTTCTTTGGGTTTGATAGATTTTACCCTATTCGGGATAAAATTTCTCATTCCACAAAGAATTAAGTTTGTTTTCATATCTGCACGGGCATCTACGTCACTATCGAGGAAGCACAGTGACCAGTTAAAGTTACTGAAGAAACCGTTGAAACCGTCCCAGTTGGCTTTCTCGTATTGCCAAACGGTTCTCGTTGATACCTTCTCTTTAACTGAGCATTGTTGGCACGAGAAATTAGCAGATATGACACAATGGTCTGATGTGCCTAGAGACGATAATACACTAATAGTGTATTTATCAGGGTCAGAGGTAAGAAACAAGTCAAGTGTGTTGGCGGATTGACCTGCAACATCAGGGATTCGAGTTGGCTCGTCAACAAGCTGAGTCAGGTGGTTTAACTCAGCAAAGAGCTCAACATACCTTCCTTCGGGTGTTGTCTGGCCAGAAAAGCGAAGCCAACTAGAATTGTGTACATTGAAATCGCCCGCAATGAGGATAATGGGCAACAATTCTTTGAATGGAGTCGGACAGAGCATCAAACTCGTTACAAGTTGAATTTCTGTCCAGATTGGGGCTTCGATAAACGAAACAAGTGTGAATGATGTGCTTATTTACCGTGTATTTTAACTACATGAATTTAAAGTTTGTATTAGAACACAAACCATATTGTGGTTGAAGTTGGTATGCAACATCATTTCTTATATAAACGGCAAGACCATGGTTGTACCAAGTTGTACCCAAATAAATTAAATTCCGAATGATCAGAATTTTCACCAATCTGGGTTTCATTGCGTAATGGTGGATATACATGTATCTCCATCTGGCTTCTGAAGAAAAAAAGGGATGCACAATTAAAATTTACACTTGTTGGATAGAGAGGGATCACCAAAATGCCGAAGAATTTCGTATATGCAGATTGTAGGAAGTGCTATAATGCAGATATGAAGACGGTTCTTGATTTTTCTCTTTCACACGCTCGGGTTTCTGGCATGCATCTGTCCCGCTCCACTTTTCTTCATATTTGGAGACGGAGATACTTGTAAATCCAGCATAAGTTCTATTGAGAAGGTGTAATCGGTTCTATGAACGTCAAACCGTAACATCGGTTTATTAATCTCGACAGTGGCTGGAATATGATATAGACGGGAAAAGATACCGAAAATGAATTTAGAGTGTTGGTGTTTTCACCTATGTTTTGGTGTGGTGAGTTTTGGTATGGTGGATTGTTGGGTTTCAGGGGAGTTATGGTTGTTTGACGTGGATCATTTTTATTGACAGAATTCAGAATAATTCGCGGAAAAGCAATTTGGGTTCAACGAAACTTTTCACCATAAACAATGTGTGCACGGATGATTAAGTTTTTTTACCGCCATCTGTTCAAGAGTAGTTGAAACCTGAAATGACTTTTGGAAAATGGCGGAGAGGTTCGGTTTTGTTTGGGAATGTCTATTCTTGAGGCGAATTGGGATCTCCCACTACACAGACACATACGGAGAAGAAAAAAAATAATTAAATTATAAAACAAAAAGAAGACTAGCGGGTATATTTCACCGTATCACCTTATCTGTGTAAGAGGGGAAATTTAATAGAAAAAAAAAGAAGTGGCATGTTCAAAGCACCGAATTTTGTTGGGATAAGTTGAAACGTCATGGAATGAACCTATCCAAGGTTGAATACTGCACACGAGCTGAAGTGATTTGAGATCGGCTCACACTCAATTTTGTTTGATGAAAAAAATAATTTTTTTATGTGAATTACCGCAGAACGTAAGAAAGAAGTTCCATGTTAAAAAAAAAATATTTGAAATTGAATTTTTCGACGAAAATTGAAATAAAATTATAATTCCTGTTTTTTTGTTCCGTTGGATCTAAAATTGTAGAATTACCTACTTACAAAGTGCAAGTCCGAACAATTATAATCACCAGGAGAGACTTAAAATAAATCGATTTTTCTTATAAGCAAATAAAACGAGAGGTGAGTGTATTTCTGAAGAAGAAAATTTTAATGAGGAAATAAGTGCTAATAGGAATTAATACAGGTTATCTTTTATCACCACATTTTGGAAACTCTGGCGGTTCCAGCTGGCCAGCGGAGCGCTGGACCACCACACAAATTTAATTCATACAACCTTTTTTTTGGCTATATACACGTTATATCTGGTGCTATTATTGGAAAATCACTGCTGAGAAACTTATTGGCAGCCATTTCGCCATATCGGGTGTGCAGTGTTGTTGGTGTACAGATCCCGTATTTTGTGATTGATGCATTCTAGTCATCACAAGAAGACCGAACCAATGTTTTTTGCGGTAATACCGAGCAACACTCGTGGATAGCGGATTTCATTTCCAGAACGCCCTCTCCACCAGGGTATCAGGTGAATCTGAAGAAAAATAAGAAAGTTAAACTTTAATACAAATTAAGAAGTAAAGATCCCAATCAAACTCTTTAAACTTACCCTTATCATCCTCAAGAAGAAAGCGTTAATTAATCTAGTTAAAAGACTTTTCACGTCAAATTTTTATACTTTTATACTTTTTTTGTTTTTTTTTTTGGTTAAAATCACGAGATGTGAATTTTTTTTATCAAAAATTTTCTTTTTTTGCTAAATTATGATATACTTTCTTTTTCATATTATTCTTTTATATATTTATAGTGTTATTAAACAGAGTTTTTCTTATATTAACTATTGCTATTATCATCTTATATTACATATATATTTTCTAAATTTTGATTTTTTGTATGTTCATTAAATTCCCTTTGTAAGTGAACGTGATTGGTTTTTCAGGACCTATCATATGTTTTACTGATGATCTGTTAATTCGTTCCTTTTATGATAAAAAACACCTCCATAGAGCTCTCAGAGGGTAGGGAATTGTTTAATAGTCTAGGCCTTTTCCAGAGGTTAATGATAGTCCTTTTCGAGAAAAAAATCTGTCTCACATTGTTATTGATTAATTATCGTTCATGTTCATGTTTTTTTGTTAGCTGTAAAAGAAGAAAAGAAAATACGATTTTCTACATTAATGTTCATTCACCAAATTTTAAATTCTAGGCGATTATAATAATCTTATGTTGCTATCCTATGTAAAATTAAATAAAACTTCATTTATCGTCTCTTTAGTAGAATTTACGTCTTTTCTTGATTTCTTAAGAGAAATCATGAGGTGCTAAGAGCTAATCGCCAGGGGTGTGGATAGTAGCGAAGATACTACGGTGAAGATGGTATGACCGGACAGTAGTCATCGCCATAAAGGGGGAATCCTAAATAAGGGCACAGGATTCCTAGGTTGGGTGGATTTGACCACACTTATCACTCTAACCATTTTCTGATCGCTTCCTTTTTCAATTTCCTAACCTTTCCTTATTTTTCCTACCCTACCACATCACCAACCATCCAATGATTCCTCTTGCCTCGCAACAGCTGGAAACTGGTTTATCACCACTATTCATGAAGACGCTAAAACTTCAAGTAGACTTCACAATAAAAGTTTTCAATATGCCAAATGATAACCTACCAAAGAAAGCGGCACTACAAGCCATGCGATGTAAGACAAGATGGGCTTAAGAATGGATAAATCTAGCGGAAGAGACTGATGTTCCTCTAAACATTAACGAACAGAGTACTTGGAAATCGACAATGTACCAGATAATTACTAGTTTAGAAGAAAATTTTAGACAGAGGTAGAGATGAAGCATCAAACTCACTGCATCGGTTGGTTTATAGTAGGCTGAATCATGATCTCAATGAGAGAAACTACTTTCGGGATGATTGTACTATCGAAGAAATATCACATGTTTCGTCTAAGAGGAGAACTGTTGAACTTAAACTTTGTCCCCCATCGTGAAGATTTACCGTTACTTTGTGAGATGTGTCATCTGGCAGAACGTGAGGATATTATTCATTTTGTTGAAAGGTGTCCTGTTCTAAGGGAAACTAGAAGACATATAATGGGTACTGACTTTTTAACTGACAACGAAACTTCGGATCTGCTAAACGTAGATGTATAGATGTTAAAATTCTGCAAAATCGCACTGAATTATCGAAAAAGAATACTAGGAGAATACTTTTAGCTAATAACTGTAACTTAATTAGTTTAAATACCTACATTTATAAATATTGAAAATTTTTGTCAGAAAATAAAAAATCAATTTAATCTAAAAAAATCTTTAAAAAAAATCACCAACACAACCATTTTTTTTTGAAAGAATGACAGGTGATGTCAATGTGAGTAATGCCAAATACAAACTATTAAAGAGTTTTTTCTTTGCAATGGTGGCTGCAATGATGCTGCGCAGCAAATTTAGAAATAGAGATATCGTGCAGCGATGCGCTGCATGCAGACTTTGAGTGAATCTGCTCCCAAAAGAACCTGTGTAAATTATTTTCGGTGCATGAAAAATGCTGCACATCTGTAAGCACATGAGGCCCCAGTCTATGTATTTTTAAAATGTCTTCCACACTTGCTCACTGTGTATTAATACTTGTCAAAAAAGTGGGAAACAAATTATGTAGAATAGTGTAGAAACAAAATATGACAGCCCAGCAAACATTCGACATTCTATCCCACACGATTTTACAAGTGCTAATACATGAAGAATTTTAGGAATGGTTCTAATTCTATCCCACATTCTATCACTTTTTTTTAGGTGAAGGTAATGTTTTAATACAAGCAAGTGTGGAAGCAAAATATGAAGTCAATTCCTTCCAACAAATTTGGCAGTCGCGTGGAATTCTTTCCCACTTTCAATTGAAGGGCTTATTTGAATAACATGAATAACATGAAAAGCCACACTTTTTCAAAAACACCGTTTTTTAGCTAAATCAATTGGTACATAGTATATCTACATACACTTTTAATCTTATGGCTATTTCCCGAGAGAAACCGTTGTTATTCACTAGAGTCACTTTTTCAATTAAGACTTTTCATTGAATTGTTCAGTAGTAACGTGATAAGCCATAAGTGTAAATGTTTATAAAAAAAAATGAGTTTTCTCGAAGAATCCATCGATAGCGAATATTTTTCGGAAGATTGCGATGACAGTATTGTTGATGCTGATTTATCATCTTTTTTGTCATCAGAAATTGCTGAGGTATGTGCGATATTATTGTTTTTGTGGCTTATCATTTTATCACGCTCAAACTATTTGATTCTTCTTGTCTTAACTTAAAATGCTATTATCTCGAGATTTTGAAAATGTGGCTTATCATACTTTTGCACTAAGCGCTTCAATTTGACATGTGTCAATACACAGTGGGCTAGTGTGGAACGGCTATAAGAGTTTAGTCCGGCCTGGTCTAACAGCTTCATATGAAAGACCATATAAGGTAGTTCGAAAACTACGAAAACAATTCATAATTGACATAAATAATAAAAACATATCGGTTTCAATTGACCGATTGAAACCTGCGCATATCATCGCAAATTAATCAAACTCGGCTGGAAGGAAGAAAGTAACCTTCGCTTAATTTTTTTGTTTTCATCAAGTATCATTTTTCCCTATTTTTTTCTCGCTTAATTAATTTG
This sequence comes from Melangyna quadrimaculata, assembly GCA_949320155.1. Classification (NCBI taxonomy): domain Eukaryota; kingdom Metazoa; phylum Arthropoda; class Insecta; order Diptera; family Syrphidae; genus Melangyna; species Melangyna quadrimaculata. The sequence goes on along the minus strand of OX439483.1, from coordinate 317,769,439 downwards.
TATAATTTCGAAACAGCTGGAAGGGGAGTATGTAGTAGTCACGCTATGATTCCTAAATCATCGTGATCATCACATGTATAAAATAGTTTACAGGCTTATTAATTAACTCTCTGCAGTCCGCACACGCACATATAATATTTCTTATCCCCACTATGTAGTCAGTTAACTAAACAGATTTTGGTCGTTGATGATTTGTCCTACCGCTGAAACTTAGGCTGGTATTCACCGAGCGCTCATAACTTAAGAGCCTCATTAACCTATTCACCAAGCAATATTAGTGAACATTTACGAGCGTTCGCAAAAGTTATGAGTGGTCTGGAGCACTCCTAAGTTACGAGCGCTCTCTTCAAAAAATTTGTTCGAAAAATTTCGCAATAAAACTTTACTTCTCTCAAACGTCACTACTGTCAGTCACACAGTCAAAAATTTGTTTTTCGTTTCTGTTTTTCTGAAAAATGTTTGCATTAGTTTTCAATTTAATAAAATATATTTTAACAAAATAAAAACCGATCAACCGAAAAAACGTCACCGTCGCGTCGTGGTAAATTAGGTGTTATTGCTGTAAAAAAAAACAATTAATCTGTGTATAGAATGGATCCAAGGAAAAATAAAAAAATCTCGAGTCGAACAAGCATCAACGTGTACCAGTAGTCGCCAGCGCCGGCAGTAATCGCAACTACGGTCCCCTCAATGACGCAGATAATGTCGAAAACTACTTCCGCAGCTGTGTTGGTACAGTCTCATCATCGGGAAATTAATATACATATCTTCAACATCTCCAGACGTAGGCGTAGGGATGAAAGAGTATTCAAACGGCACAAAAGACCCAAATAATCTTCAGCATCAGCAATTGACGGTGGCCAAAGCGGAGCTGAACTTAATTGTACTACTTAATTATAACTTCTCCTTTATGTAGAATCTTTAAAGAAGAAAACTGGCTTTGCATAACTTTGAACAGCAATTTAACTTTTGCAAATGGCATTTTCCGACAATGCAAAAGAATAGACTTTGTTCTGGACATTGATCTAATTCCTGGTGCCAACGAATTACTTACTCCCTGTCGAGCTGCAAGGCTTTTAAATTCTCCAAGAATAAATTGTGCAAATGAAAGCCATGTACAGATATGTAACAGTACACCTACCTAGTTAGAATATTTATAACATTGAGTTCAAGATTATAGGTCACCAACTCTAATTTTGTGTAGGATTTAAAGATAATAGAACAAAACGCAAATAAAATTTCTTTTCCCTTTCCTAGTTTTCTCCGGCACTTTAAATCATAGGAAGCACCTAATGATGCAGCTGAAAAAATAAATATTATTTGTGCAAGCCTAAAATATACCAAATTACAATTTTTGTTGGCCAATAACTTTTTTCGCACAGCGATTTGGAATGAGCACCCATAGTAAGTATTCATGTAAACAAAAATACCTTTTTGTTCAGAGCGAAATCTGCTGCAATTGTGTATGTTTAAAAACGGTCCAAGTAACAAGTTTCCCTTTTTGTTTTGCAGTTAATGTTCTCTTAAAACCGTTGACATTGCGCTATTTTCTTGGAGTTGATTCGGAAAAACTAAAATCAGGTTGTAGTGGCGTCGTTTTATTTGAATCGTAACCATCACGAGGAAGTATCTCCGAACAGATTTGCAGTGTAATTGTGCTATCATAAAAATCATAGCCGTTTCATAATTACTCATTGTTGTGTTGTTCAGGCTGTGATCTAAAATCTCGGATTTAATGCTTGAGTCTAGCAGTATCATTGAGTCTAGCAGGTAACAATTTCTTGCGTATTCTAGATAATTGCGGACTCTGCGGAACTTTAAAGCAACCAGACTTTCTCAATGATTCCATGCCTGATGGCGGGAGAATGTTGCCCAGGTTTAGACTGTTGTTCTGCATATTTTGTAGTATTGATAATATTGGGGTTATAATATGTAGAGAGTGCAATCTGAGTGCCGTCTGTTTTGCTTATAACGATTGGTGTTTTCGGAGCTTCATCACTAAGCGGTGGGCGAGCGCAGAACAGCTTGCAAATAAATTGCGCTCTTATTTTGAGATACCGAAGTTGAAGCAGTAGATTCATCTTTTTGTTCTCTTCCAATAGCGGCAGGAATCGATGGAATTATTCTTTGCTCTTTGGATGGAGAGCGGGATCTCGAACGATTGCGATTACGAATGCTTGAGGAATTGTGATCTTTGCAACCCGACGCGGGAGAATCTGATGATCTTCTTCGTTTGCCTTTCTCGCGATGCGAATTATCCTTAGCATATCACAGACAGGTAGGTTTATTTTTATAAAACGTAAATGAAACTACAAACAAAAGAAGACCAACTTGGATCTGTGTCTTGCACGATTATTTGATAAAAAACAAAAAACAGGAGTATAATGAGTATACTTTTAATAAATAGGATTTTCAGATTTTAGAATTTTGTTTTGTTTGATTCTTTAAATTGTTGACATTTTGTCTTAGCGCCAGCTGACACTCATTTTCGAAAACAGTTTGATTTCACAGTTTGGGTATGCCTGATAGAGCGAGAACCTCTCTCTTTTTCGGACATCGAAAAGTACTTATGAGTGGTTGGTGAATAGCAGAAATAATTTTCAAGTTAAAAAGCTCATAAAGTTAAGAGCAGCTTACGCGCGCTCGGTAAATACCAGCCTTAAAAAATAAAATCTTAATAAATAAGTTTTAGGCGTGTTTTTTTGTGCCCTCTATGTTAGTTTAGGAAAATTAATGAGTTTTTCGATTAATTTTATGACATTTGTTGAGAATTCATCGTATAAACGTAGAAAATAGTGTATGGAAGCACTGTTTTTATTTTCGCTTAATTCTTAAGCGGAGATGTTTATCGCCGCGAACTAAGCATATTTGTTGTTGTATTTCATATAGAAATTTTTTTAAGCTACCAAAGAGGGCACTAAAAACACACCTATTGTAATCTAGAATTTTAAGTTAACAAAATTTGATTTTCATATATTGAAATTATAAAATATTTGTTTCACTCGCCGTACATATTAACTTTTCCGCGACCAACCGACGACGATATTATTTTAATTAAATTTGTTTAATTTAACGAATTATAAACGAGCAAACAAACTACGACCGGTTATTTATTCTCATAATTTTTCCACTTATATAAGCTTATCACTATCTTAAAAGACTATGGGCCCTACCAATAATCAAATTTAGTAACGCCTTAAATATCTAAGTAAAATGGACCATAATTGTATGGACTCTAAATATTAAACCAACCATGGTATGACTTAAATAATTAGGTGGACCCTAAATAATTAATATTACATTGTATGGACTCTACAATATGAAACATAACATGCATGGTTAATTTTTTATAGCCCCCATATGGTCAATTTTCCTTAAAATATTTAAGTCGTTACTAAATTTGATTATTGGTAGGGCCCTATGTATCTTATTGTGTAAGCATACAAAATTATATGAATAAAATAAATTAAATTAAACTCATGTAATTTCGCTTGTTAACCGAATGTCAAGCAAAAGGGAAACGAAAAGTTATATACGAGGTAGAATATCTCGGAGTGCAAAACAAGGTAGCACTTAACAATGCTACCACCGCGGCTGGATCAATTAAAGGGTGGTTTTCACCAATTAATTTGGTAACTAAATGATTAATTATTTTTCGATCGATTATATACAAAGGAGAAAAATGAAAATTGGAAGGGCGCCGAATTAGAATTTGAATTTTATTGTTTGGGAAACCTTTTCATACAGCAAGAAAATCCAAAATCTTTCCAACTGTTGCAGCAGAATCCATTGAATTAACTCTACCACTTTTTGTTAACAGCGACATCTAAATTGAAAGTTTTTTTCTTAGTTATTAAAATAAAATTTGAGGGTGTTTCAGGCAAAGGGAGTACCAGTCACGAATCTGAGTAATAGTTTTCCTTTATGATTTGTCCCCTCCAAATTACTAATAAAAACCCAAGAAAATGAAAGGAAAACCGCGACAAGTGGTAATGAAAAACAAATACCCTATATCCAAAATTTTCCAAAGATAAGTTGCCAGTTATACCCCTACTGGTGATTTCCAATAAAACAACTTCGTGGGCTTTTGTCAGAATAATACGAATTTGGGGATTAGATAACGATCAATCTTTTATAGAATATAATCTTAAAAATATTATGGGCGGGCACTCGGACATTATCTTAAAAATAATAATAAAAATAATAATATAAAAAATAAAAATAATCTTAAAAATATGATGGGCGGGCACTCGGACATTATATATAGAGTGACATCTTTCGGGGACCAAATGCCCTTCGAAGGTTTGGTTGTTTGTTTGGAAGCGTTTCAGACAACCAGTATATAATGCAGACCCGCTGTCTTCTTACGCCCTGACTCGACTTGAGTACAGACCGTCTGTCTGTCATAAGTTTCGTTGAGGATTGTTTGTTCAAAGTACTGAGAGAGTGTACCGATGGCTGACGGGCAATGGCTGCCCTACTCTCTCTAAATTAATTGACCGAAAAGGCAGTGGCCTGATTAGGGAAAACGAAGCGAATCGTTTTAGGTGTCGAAAATCAGATTTGGTATTACTGCTTTAGCTTTCGTCGCTGTCGTTTTACATTCGCCCTATTTTTGAAATCGAAAGCGAATGCGAAGACATTTCAATTTTTAACGCGTAAATTTCCGATAGGTTTTTTCTGGCGGGTTGGTGTATCGACACGGTCGAAAGTGGTATTTTTTTATTTTCATTAAAATAAATAAAATGCGAGTTTAACTATTTTTTTTTTATTAAAACAAATTAAAAAATATAACAATATTTTCTTTTAACAAATTTGTAGGAGTCCAAACAGCAACTCACGACCCAGCAACAATTTTATTCGCTCATTGAATTTATAAAGGAAATGAAGGGATAACCAAAGGTGCACTCAATGCGCTTGAATACAAATATTCCACACATCGCTACTTTGAGAAAGAATCACTGCGGTTTTAAATGATCCCGAAAATGTATGAAATGTTTTTTTTTTTTTTTGTAAAATAAAGAAAGCCAAAAGAACTAATGAATGAATTGACCAACAAAATAAACACACGCGTTGAAGAACTTTGCAATAATTTTCTTTTAACTCGCAGATTCAAGGACTTTTATATTGTCTTTAAGCTTAGCGTTTTGTACAAAAAATTAAAATACACTATTCTTAATTCAATGTTGTATTTATATTTAATTTCAAAGCCAAACATAAGAAAACAAGTTGAATTCTCACAATGCACGGTTTCAATAAAAAAAATATTTCCTGGAAATAGCTGTCAGCTATCTGGAAATCTTGGAAGTATAATTTACGACTCGCTTCGAATTCGATAATTTATCCATACGAAGTGAGTCGAAAAGGAGATATCGAATTGAAAACGATTCGCTTCGTATTCCCTAATCAGGCCACTGTATGAAAGCAAGAAAAGGAAAAGAGAGGAATAAGTATTGGAAAGAGTGAAAGACCGATTTTTTGTCACGGTAAATTTTAACGTGGCAACTCGTCTCTTAACTTGAATGTTCCGCTACATTTAAATAAATAAAATCGTTTTGAATCACTTTAGTTTAATGAAATTATTGTAACTTTATATTATTTACCAGTCAACATCCGCCCTTTTTGCCAGAACATGGTGTCCACTATTTTTGCAAAATAAATTTCCCTGAATTTCCCTGACTTTCCCTGACCAATTTCAAAATTTTCCCTGACCAAAAAGAACTTAGGCAAAAAGAACTCAAATTGTATTTTTCAAAGATCTATCTGAAGGTATACATTACCGATTGTATTGAAAGTGAAAAATAATAACTGCATGAATTTAAAAAAAAAAATTGTTTTGCAATGTAGTTCATAGTATAATCATAAATGACCATTTAAATAAAATCCTTTTACACTGTGATTATTTAGGCTCTTTGGTCTATTTGTAAAAAATTCGAATAAAAACAATATTATTCCATTATTTTCCCAACGTATCGTGAGTATTCCTCACTTCTTCAGGGGTTATATATTTTGTTTTCAATTTTATTGTTAAAAAAAACTACATACTCTAGACTAGATAGACTTAGGAAGGTTCAAAGAACTGCTAGCATTGGCACGACAGGGGATCATGCCCGACTGATGCCTTAAGTATTTTTCTGCACCTTCTACCACTTGATTAACATATGAAATATCTAGTATCTTGCAGCGCTTTAAGACTTAAAGAATCAAACTCTTGGTTTGCCAAGACCTATGGTCACAACAATATCACAGACTTGATTCCAATGGAAATGTTTTCGACTCCCACTGACTACTGCACCCTTACAATGAGTATCAGTAAGGATTTCAAAGTTAAATTTCCATCCAGGAAGGATTGGAATGATAACGTCGTGACGAAAGATTTCGACACAACTATCTTTACTGATGGCTCAAAGATGGAGTGTGGCGTTGGTGCAGGAATCTTCTCTGAGTCTCTAAATGTATCTAGGTCCTTTCGGCTACCTGACCTTGCTAGCGTCTTTCTAGCTGAATTTCTGGCAATCAGGGAAGCTTGCAAGTTACTTTAAGCAGATCCAAACCAGAACCGTAATGCAGCTATTATTACAGACAGTCAAGCGGCTGTTAAAGCCATTAATTCAGCTACAGCATCCTCCAAACTGGTCCAGCAATGCCGGGATGAGCTTGGGGGGCTGAACCGTAGGTGGAGCAGTTTATCAAACTGTATTATATCTAGGAAGATTTGGCCCACCTATGACAAGAACCGAACAATTGATCTAATACGCAGACCCAGGCAAGACATAGCCAGGGTAGTTGCAACCTGTAGCGGACACTGGCCAACATAAACACATAATATAAAGATGCCAAACCTCAGCTGTCATCCGCTTTGCCTACAAGCTAAAACACGCACACATAGAAAGCTGGGCCAAATTCACCATGCGAGTTTTGCACACATAGACAGTTGGCCTTATTTCACCACCAAAATGGCGGGTATTTTGAAAATATCATGAGAGTGTTCAAAAAGTATAAAGAATGGATGAACGAATTATGAAGTGCTTGCCCGACCTTATGTGAGAATGTTTTTGTTGAGATATATTATTATTAAAAATTGGTTTAAAAATGTCTATTTTATTGTCCTACTCTTTCTCGAAGTTTGTTGTACCTTTCAGGGTTGGCGTAATGGCTCTCCCAAACCAACGCGGAACATTCGCTCTGCAGGGTGAATCATTCACAATGATACAAAAAATGACAAATAAACAATGCTAAACAACAACAAAATATGCCGTCTCGTCGGCGAATGTGGCGCATTCGCAAAACGTATTGTAATGCATGTTTTTTGATAATCTATATGGATTATTTTTGAAAATAAAATGTGGTTATTATTAATCTTGTAAATCTATTTTCACACGTTTGATAGTCGTAGCTTATTGTCCACAATTGTAAACATTGGATTGAGAATTGTAAATATTTGTATTTGGAAGACGGCCAATCTAAGTGAAAAAGGCAAGACCACTTCAGCAAAAAGACACTACACGACGCGATAAAGTATTAAGGCTGTCCCAAACTAACGCGGAACATTCGCTATGCAGGCCGAATCATTCACAATGCTAACAAAAATGGCAGATCTACAATGCTAATTACAACAAAAACTTGCGTCTGCGAATGTTTCGTGCCGCTTTCGTGTTGGTTTTAATTATATCGCACTAAGACGACCTTTAACTTAAAAAAATTCCAAAAGAATACGTGGGGAGTATAGTTCCGCTCAACTGATGTGTAGTTCCATCATGTGTGATCTAGCCTTAAACGTGTACCCGAAAATGTTTGCAAAATTATCATTTCATTGGCTAATTTCTTTTCAAGTCATGTTGTGCAAAGAAAAATACCAAAAACATAAGGGGTATTCACGATCCGATGCAACTGGCCTTGTATCATTGTAAAAGTGCAAAAGTGTAAAATCTTACAACACTACAACAACAAAATATACAAGGTGCAATCTTACAACAGTTTCGCACTTTAGCAATACCCGAAACCTATTGCAACAGAAAAATACAACATTGTAAAATTTGTAAATTGTGTTTTTGACAGCTCACTCATTCTTGATTACGTTAAACAGAAACAAAGGTATGTTCATTGGATACATCCAATTTGCAATCTTGATTGTATTGATGTGACGTCGTCATCATCTTTTACTATTATTTTCCATTTAAAATTCGGACGATAATTAAGATTTGGTAATATTTTCTTTTTCCGTTTTTTTGGCATCTTTTTATGAACAAAATTTAAATTAAATCAAATTGAAATTTTCAGATATGTTCGAAACAAAAACAAATAACAAATGTCAAATGTCAAACTAATTTTGACATTTGCTTTAGTGTTGCAAGAAGATAAGAAAAGTGCGTTCACGATCCACTTAAAAAAAATAAAATTTCGCACTTTTACTAGGCTCGTTGCACCAGATCGAGAATACGCCTATAAATGATTAAAAAATCAAGTTAATCCATATACAAAAACCTTTTCGTAACAAGTTAAGGCTTAACAGCAAAGACCTATACTTTTGCCATATTGTATAAAAGTTGGAAATAAATATCTGTGCTGAAGACACCGCTTGCAAAAAAACACTTGTATGTTTTTTGAAGTCAGGTTTCTTTAAAGGCCTTTCTTTCCCACTTTCAATTTGGCATGTATTAGTACACTGTGGGCTAGTGTGGAAGGGCTTTTAGCGAATCTTTAATATCGCACTTTTGCACTTTTAGCAAAAAAGTAGCTCTATGTAAAAAGTAGTAAAATTTAAAAGTACGCAATGTTTTATAAGTGTAATATCGAAGAACCTCAAAATTATAAGTGAAATTTGTTATTTAATGATTACTGAATTAAAATTGGTAAGTCTATATGGCAAGTTTTCTTCTATTACCTACCTTTTTTCAAAATTTCGAAATAAAAATATTAACAAATAAGATAGCTAAGGAACTGTGATTAATCTTTGATATATAAAATTAAATTCCTTACCAAAATCATAGATAAACAATATAAAGATACACATCTTTCGTACGTTTTACCCCCCAAAACCCATTTGTTTACATTGTTGTTTTTGTAATTTAATTCTGTGTCCATGAATAAATGTGAAATCCAACAACAAAGTTACGGTGGTGGAAATCAGTAAGTTGCACTAGTATGCGTGTTTTAAAGCACACTAGTAAAACTTACTGATTTCCACCACGGCTAAACCCACCTTTTAGCTTGTAGGCAAACCGGATTGACAGCCAAAGATTTGTATCTTTATTTGTTTATCTATGCCAAAATATACGGGTTTAAAGAATTGATAAAAAAAACCAAAACTAGCATTATTTCATTAAAAAAAAGTGCGGCTGCACCTTCAGAAAAAATATTTTAAAACACATCCCAAATATCATAACTGTTAAAAATTCCCGTGGTGGCCGTGGTGAATCCTAAAACGTCAAAAAATCGGTATTTGAATGCAATTTAATTTTCATTATTACTCGCTTTGGTTGTGTTTTTATAGAGATTGAATTTTTAAACTCAAATTTAAGTGAAAAAGTGAAAGCTAATCGCATTAAAAATTGTTTTTCTTAAAACAAATAAAACTATCAATTTACTTTTTTTAAGAAAAAGTGGAACTAATTTTGTGTGGGACCGATATCCCCATCGGATTATAAAAAGGAGTGTTCGCGCCTTTTCTTTTCTTTTTTTTTTTTAGATTATATAATTAATTTTTAGGACTCAACAATGGGAGATAAAATCAGGACATCGCGGTGTGTATTAGGTTGTGCAACATTCAACCATACATTCTGTGCTCCTAGTGACAGGTACCTAAGTTAAAAATATTTATTCCTTAAGAATTCATTTAGATGGATTTATATTTAAATAAAACACAAAACTGGGATTCCAGATACCTGCATTGCAGTATTTTAAACTCAGAGCCGTTTAAATCATCCGATTAGAGCAAATATTTTAGAAGTTACAGCTTGGTTTATGTAGGTCTTATAAGAATTTCAAGAGAAAATCATACGAAATTCGCATAAGACCTACATAAACCAGGCTGTAACTTCTAAAATATTTGCTCTAATTTGGTGATTTAAACGGCTGTGAGTCTGAATTAAAGTATATAAGTGCTGCCGTGAGCCATTCTTAATTTAATGAAAGACTTTCAAAAATGTTGTATAAAACCAATTTCATCATTCGACAATTTCATATTAGATGAAGAAATTAGTCCTATCTGTAGTTCTAGTAACTGAACAAAGTTGTTATGTTGGCAAAATAGTATTTATGGCAAAGGTGGTGTGGAAATGCATGAATAACTAGTTTTTAAAACATTGCTTTCGAAACATTTCTTTAGCAAATGTATACAAAATCAGCCCTATTCTGATTTCCAAACGGATTCAAAAAAAGGTATTCTTATTTTGAATTTCACAGTAGCCAATATCTAAACCTTTTATGCTTTCGAAAGCCGAAAAGAAATTTATAAAAATCACCTAAGGATAAGTGGGATTTGATATGTTTTGTAAGTCGATACCTATTGCAAAACATAATTTCTTACATTTTAAAATGATTACAATTTCAATTGAATTTCAAATGTCAATTCCGTTTTCAATCCGATAGATAAAAAAACTCACTAATTCCGCAAGTATTGAAAAGGAAAAGTATTTCAAAACCCCCAGTTCAAAAACGAAAGGATTTTACAAACGATTGGAATTCAGAACAGGGGTGTATATTCATGTATCAAAATTGAAATATGTACTTAATTGATTCGTAGTACACAAAACAATTGCAACTCATAACGAAAGGACTTAATGGAACTCAAATATTAATCGGACAATATATAGAAGCAGCACATGGGTAATGTACACATCGATATTTTAATAACTAAAAACATTAAATTAACTTAAAAAAATACCATTTTAATAGATGCGATCGCGCATGTTCAACAGAAGAGCTCTACACGATGCAGTTAAAACATTTTACTGTTCAAAATCTTTTTTGTATAATCAAATGGTAATAAATCAAGAAAATATCTTTATACATAATGTTATTTATTTAATTCAATTTGAATGTTAATTTTAGTTGGAAAATTTTTGTATACCTACACCATCAGTTAAGCTTTTTAAATTTATATATATAATTTTGATTTATCTGAAGAATAAGTTAGTATTGTCAACACATAATTTAAGAAATGGAGGTGATTTCAGACTACTTTTTTTTACAACAAGTAGGTCGCAGAACATATTGTTTCATAAAGGTTTTAAATTATTCAATAACTTGAAGTCAGAAAATAATGTTATTGTTTTTTAAAAGAAAATGATATTATATGTAAAAATGAATATTTTTGTATTCTTTTAATTAGTTTTAAGTTAAAATTTTTAATAAATAGTTCAAGCTACATATGTATGTAAATAAAGAATCAAATCAAATCAAACAAAAATGTATCTGAAGTTTTGTATAATACGCGCTGTACAATTATAGGAGTCTCATTTTGTATTGGTATTTTTACGGGTAACGCACGCATTAAGGTACTCTTCAAGAGTGGTGCTCCATCGAATGGCACTCCATTAAGATCTTCATCGACTTTCTCGTCACCTGACATTGGTGCTTTATGTATGGAACTTCTTTTTTCTCTTCTTTTGGCTATAAAAATACAATAGCAATTCACTTTAAAGACTATTTTAATATAATGTAGTTATAAATTATCGGAGGTAAACCTACAAATATTGCTTTGTTTCAACAGATATTCCTTTTCATATATTGTCCATTTTTCGTTGCTCCGCTTAGAGTATGTTCAGTCGTCAGGCAAGCACCAAAGTAAACATACGTACTTCTTGGACAGTAGTTCCTTGAGTCCGCATATCAAATGCTGGCCATCCAAAGTACAGTTGGCCAAGAGAAATCGTTGAAAAAAGTCTGGAATGAAAAAGATATTTAAGACTTCTGCTAATGTCTCTGAAAAATTCCAATTTTGCCGGTAGTTCTTGAATCAACTCAATTTGGAGTTTTAACGTAACATACATATTTCGCGAAACAAAATTTAAAATAATATACGAGTTCACCTTGAGTAAAATTCAATTAAAAAAAAAAATATTTAAAGGGTTTTCGTATAGTTGCGAAGAGAAGAGGAATAAAAATAGTTTTTAAGCGGCATTGACGGCCGCGACATCAAGATTGTGAACCGTGTACTTCAAGGAAAATTTTAAAATTAAATATTTTCGACTTTGAACAGAGTTGAATGAAATTATAAAACTCATTTAAAAACATTACAAACAAAATTTACTACCATGCTGCAAAAAAATTAATTTTCAGAGTTGATGATATGAGAAGTTATTATTGTTATTATTGTACTATTTGTACTAGAATGTCAGCTTATTAGGCTTGACCATTCTTTATTCCGTCAATTTCATTGAATTTTTGAACAACAACAAAAACTTAAAGGCGCTACCACCAATTGTTTGGCTGGAGATATAGCTATCTCGTGCTTTGCCACTTTTGCACTCATCAGTCTCCTTTTTGTGGTGCTGAGCTTTAATCCAATTTTATTTGAAAAACTTTCTATGCACACCATAGAAAAATGGGGGTGGAACAAGACAACATACTTAAAGGCACTTATAAAAATGCTGATGCTCCAAATGCATTTGATAAACAAATAACACATCTCGACCTGTGACGTCAGTGGTCTAAGGCGAAAAGGACAATGTGCAAATCTGGCCCAGCATCAATAAAAACGGCATTAATATCGTATATAGGTACATATTTATGCATTCATTATCCGTTAACGGTTTCTCCAAATTCGCTCTGTGTCAGAAGTTATTTTATCTTAATAGTAATAATGTTATAAATGTGAAAGTGTGTTTGTTCCACTTTATCTATAGCGAGTTATAGCGATAATTAAAAACCATCAGTAAAAATTTTCTTTTGGATAATTTGCTGTGTTAAAAAAAGAATTGAAACATTAAAATGGTACGAATCGATGGCAAATCAATAAAAATATTTTTTTTCTGCCAAAAAATAATCCCAAGGATGAATAATTTTTGTAAAAAAAGCATTTATTTATTTTACTGATGGAAATTCGTTTTACTGAACAGCTGATTGCCAGTTCACAAAAAATGGAACATTTCGTTTCAGTTTTCTATGTTCCATTTTTTACTGTTCCATTCATCAGTAAAAAAAATTACTGAAGCATTTTGCATCATTAAAAATAAATAAAAGATTGCGGCTGTCGGTTTGACATTAATTTACTGATATAATTTTAGTGATTGCTATAACCGCCCGTACGTAAAAAATTCCAGTTTTCACCTGTTTCAACTTTTACTGATGGTTTTTAATTATCGCTATAACTGGCGCCTAAGAAAATACTGAAATGTTTGGAATGAAAATTTGTGGAACGAGAATTTGGATGTAGGGAATGAAGATAGGCTAATTATTTATTTTCAAAAATGTTTAAAAGTGCAACAAAAAAACAATTTAAATGCAAAAAATAGGGTTTTGATGAAAATGGTTAAACTATACGCAATAGTTTAGACTATGAAATGGACATTAGTTAATGGAGGTCCTTTATATAGACTATATATGTACAATCGTCACCCGCTTCTTGTGTTTTAAGACTCTTAACTCTTTTTTTGCGTCGTTGGTTTGCTTTGTTGTCAACATTTTCTTGGTGGGCGGCCTACTAAATTTAGTCCACCGAAGGTACTGTTGTCTAAGAAAAACAGATTAAAAAAGTTTGACATATGTAAAAAAAACATATTTCCTTTGTGTTTTTTATTATGTATGTACATAAATCATTCAAAAAGTATGCGATATGTGTTCTTCAAGCAAAAAATATAAAATTAAATATTTTCAATACTCAAAAAAAGATAACGAAAAAATACAACTTTTGTTCACCATCCATATGGCAAATAATTTTATCCTCGACAATTTGGTAAATATTGACAATATCGAGTTTTGTTTAATTTGCCTTAACAAACATAATGCAATTTTTTCTCGAAGTACACGCTTTACTTCTTTTCATAATTTAAATAATTTTTTTTCGGCACCTTTATGGTAAAAGGGTTTTATCCGCAAACTGAATTTATGCGTATTTTGAGTGAAAGAAAAATAGGCACTCAATTGACAACATCGTGTATCCGGAAGCCTTAAAAACACAAATTAAAATATTATGTCTACAAGAAATATGTATGCGTATAAACATTTTGTTAATATACTGGTAGAACTTGGGTGGTTTTATTTGGCAGGGGTTTTTATCCCTACTAAATTTTTTTTTTAAAAATCAGCGAAGCAACGCGAAATGATTGCGATGTAAATTTGTGGAGCAAGAGCTTGGAACATGGGAATAATAAAGTTTTGTTTTCATAATGCATTCAGGACTTTCTTCCAAAAGTGTTTGTATGACAATATTATACTGTGGCCACCTTCTGGGTATGAGAAGTTGTTTAGTGACAACATTGTGTATCCGGAAGCTTTAAAATAATAACAAATTAAAATATTATGCCTACTTTTATGCAAACATCAAAAAAGTCTATTTTTGAAAACTTTTTCCGTGAGTGAACATCCAACTCTTTATTCATATAGTATAAACTTTTTGTTAATATATTGGTAGAAATTGGGGTACAATTTCTCTGGTCAAAGCCTAGAAGTAAGTATCTTCATACTTTTTGTATTTCAAAGGTTATACATACTTAAGAAAAAGGAAATACTTTTTTACCATTTGTGTTTTAGTTAAATACTGACGATTCCGAGTTTTATTTAAGTTTGCCTAAAGAAGTGGAAGATAGCATTTTTTTAAAACACCTTATTATCGTTATTGATTTACGTTCTTTTTAATGTTTTAAATAACTAAGGAAATACTTTTTTACACCAGCCATATGGAAAATATTTTTTTCCGCAAATAGAATGCATGCGTATTTTGAGTGAAAGAGAAAAAGGAACTAAATTAGTGACAACATAAGGTATCTGGAAACTTTAAAATTAAAACAAATTGAATTATGCAAACATCAAAAAATTTCTATTTTTGAAAACTTGGTTCGTGAGAGAACATGAAATACTTAATTTTGAAGGCATATATAAACGTTTTTTTAATAATATACTAGAAATTGCGGTTAGCCTTATTGAGCACAGTTTTGTTTATCTATAGTCAAATTATCATTCTATAAACTATGCGAAGCAACGCGAGCACGGGACGGCTAGTTTGAAATAAAATGAGTTTTAGGGTCACAATTTCCTATTTCCTTAGTTTTTCATTAATATTTTGTGTATTTTTCGTTCGATTTAAGCCATTTTTTGGAATTATGTTATTTAAACCCATGAATTTTGTCAGATTTTTAAATTTATATTTAGGGACCGCAAGCATAAAAAAAGGCTCTAAATATCAAGGCTCTCTCAATTAATGCGGAACATTCGTTGCGGCCAAGAAACATTCGCATGTCAAAATTTATTAACATGGTCATATATGTACATATGAGAGTGCCCACAACAACTCGGCGGAGAAACATACGATTTAGTTTTGACTGACGAATGTTTCTTCGCCGCAACGAATGTTTCTCATTGGTTTGGGAGAGCCTTCATTCTTTTTTAAATAAGCGCAGTGAAATTTAAAATCGGTGACTGAGTTAAAAATCCTTTAGTATCATAAAAAGCAAAACAAAAATGTTCTATTTTTTGTTTATTTTTTTATTTGTATCTATTTAGGAATCAGTCAGTAATAATTGTACAACCATCTTCTTCGTAACTAAACTAGAAATAACCCAAAAACATTTTCAACCCGTAATAGTATATATAGTTTATATAAAGTAAAGTAAGTTGTGGGTTGTTTTGTCTAACTATTACGAATTGCAATTTAAAACCTTGAAAATAATACCCATTTTTATACCGATAAATGATAAATGACAAATGAGATACAAATTGATATTTGTTTCTTGTTTTCCAGAGATGATTTTAACATCAAAATTATTGTTAAAAAACCAATATTTGTATTTTTTACAAATTAAATACTCCAAAAAATGCCTTCTGCATAAAATTGATGCTTGCGACCCTTAATTTTAGACATATGAAAAAATGCAAAAAATGAACTCTCATGAGTTCAAAGAACTTTATTCCAAAAATGGCTTAAATCGAACTTAGAAAAAAGGGAATTGTGACTAATTTAATTCGAAAATTAAATAACTTCTGTCACACAGCGAATTTGGACAAACGGTTAACGGATAATGAATGCATAAATATGTACCTATATACGATTTGAAGGCCGTTCTTATTGGTGCCGGGCCACCGCTCCATACATCTTTGCCCATAGTCCTTTTGGTTAAATATTGACGATTTCGAGTTTTATTTAAGTTTGTTTTAAAACGTGGAAGATAGCATTTTTTTTAAAAAACACCTTATTCCCGTATTGATTTACGTCCTCTTTTAATAATTTAAATTCAATTCTTTGCACCATCTATATAGCAAAAAGTTTTTTTTCCGCAAATTGAATTCATGCGTATTTTGAGTGAAAGAAAAAAGCACTAAATTAGTGACAACATTGTGTATCAGGAAACTTTAAAATTGAAAAAAAATTGAATTGTGCAAACATCAAAAAGTCAATTTTTAAAAAACATGGTTTGTGAAAGAACAAGAAATACTTTATTTCGACGGAATATATAAAATTTTTGTTAATAGTACCTAGTAAAAAATTGTGGTTACCCTTATTGAGCACAGTTTTATATACCTATAGTCACAAAATTATCATTCTTTAAAGCTATAAAATAAAAATTACTTACGCCTTTGTAATGAAACTGGCATTTGATACCTTAATAGTGCGGTTATGCAACAAATCACAAAACAAATGCAGTCTTCTGATTTTGTTGGAGCACAGAGCATCTAAGTTTGTGAATGACTCGGCAATACACTCGCTGATTTCGTCTGCTGCTTCAGCATGTTCAATGCAAAATATCATAACATAACCTGTTTTGTATCTTTCGGGTGTTAGATGACGAATTAAATCTTAAGTCGATCACGATGCCTGGGGTAATTAGTGACTAAAATTAATAAATTCGGTCTCAAACATTTTTTATACGAAAACACATACCAAACACTTACCAAGGGAAACCGCTGCCGTAGAGTTATTTTTTGCACTATGAACAGGAGAAAGGGATCACGTATCTTTCTCTCCAAGCCACAAATCAAAAAACGCTTTTCACCCTGCAGAGTTCCACCAAATACATTTTTCACAATCGAAATGCGTCCACATTGGTAATTGGTGTTTGATGGCACAGATGATGTTGATTGCGATAGAGTGAACGATTATGATGATGAGGAAACTCTGTAGCACGACGAATGCGATGGACTTACTACAGCTACCTAACTCCACAGGCCATGAACGATGTCCATAATCCAATCTACAATCCAATCCACAATCTGATTTGTATGGATATGTCACTGCTTGGACATGGATTTTTGCGACTCCATGGGATTTTTTTTAGACATGTTCCATAGTCCGGCCATCGTTCATGGCCTGTGGAGTCGGGTTGTAAGGTTGTTGGTACAGTTTTGCATTCAGCATCCAGTAAAGGTGTCACAGCAATCGTGATGTGCTGGAGCTCGGTGCGTTATCTGTCCAGCGTTGAGGGCGTCCACGTTGAGGAACTACCTTCCAAATGACCAAAAACAGTCATTCTGGCTTTATCATCTTGTAGCTATCGCCACCCTTGCTGAGATTTAGCAAGACAAGGCACAGTTCTTGCACGAAATAAGCAAAAACACAAAAACACTTTATTTAAATGACTATCAAAGTTAAAGATAGACAAACAAGAGTTCATTAATTTTTTTTTATTATTATTTAATGTAAAACCGCTAATTGTTGCTAAAAACACGACAATAATATTGAGACGCACGTACCGATATAAAAGTCACCACAGAAAATTCACAAAAAAAAGAACTGTCAAACCAATCAAACTAACCGCGTTAAATTGTTGCTACAATTCACATCTATTCTTCGACACAAAATTAAATTACAAATACAACAATGTAAACAAATGGGTTTTGGGGGGTAAGACGTACGAAGTTTTGGCATTTTTATATTATGTGTTTATGCTGGCCAATAGGAGAGCATGCAGCGAAGCTGGGCATACCTCACAATACTCACTGTTGGAGCTGTGAGGACCAGCAGGAAAAGGAAACAGTAGTTCTTTCCTCTGCAAATCCCCTGCTCTGGCCAAAGCTAGAAAACAGTCACTCGGAAGAGCATTCTTTGACGACATTAACGAACTTTCTGAAATGAAGATCACAGACTTGATTTCTTTTCTCAACGCGACGAAATGGCTCTAGGACAAATTTCGGCTACTTCTGCATTATACCTTCCGTCGATTCCCTATGATCACAAGATAGTGGACTAGGGTTCTGGTGAGGGTTTGTGGTGCACAGCGGCCGGATGATCATCCAATCAGATCAGTGGACGCTCCTGTGCCAGCCAACGAACTGCCTAGTGGGCTAACTGTTGATGGTGCGGGTGCGGGTGCTGATCTGGTTAAGTGAGTGATACACTTTCTGATGATTGTGCTAAAAGCTACAACAAAATCCTATTCTAAACTCAAATAAAAAGCGACGATATCCTGAGGATATGCCCATATTCTCTCTCTTCAATTCCATCCACAGGTTCAAACGAGTTATGCATGGTGTCCACTATTTTTCAAAATAAATTTCCCTGACTTTCCCTGACCAATTTTAAAATTTTCCCTGACCAAAAAATCAAAAAAAAAAAAAAATTTCATGAGTAGGTACGCACAAATATTGCACAAGTTGGTAGAAAATGTAAAAAGCGGTAGAAAATGTACGTATTTGAATAGAGTTAATTACACCTTAGGCAAAAAGAACTCACCTTATATTTTTCAAAGATCTATCTGAAGGTATACATAACGGATTGCATTTAAAGTGAAAAATAATAACTGGATGAATTAAAAAAAAAAAAAGTTTGCTTAAGAAAAGGGACAATGTAGTTCATAGTAATGAATGACCATTTAAATAAAATGCTTTTAAATCCTATGTATATATCTTTGCGATGTTAAAATTTAATAGTTTATTTTTTTTTTTTTTAATCAAAATGTATTAATTCAGGTATGCACAAACAGTATGAAGAAATAAGTAAAAATAAATAATCGTACTTGAAATATAAACTTGAACGCGTTGATTGAACCTCACAGTCAAAGGATAATGGGCAAATTGGACCCAGCACCAATAAGAACGGCCTTCATATCATATAAAGGTATTTGTTTATGCATTCCTCATCCGTTAACCGTTTGTCCAAATTCGCTGTGTGACAAAAGTTATTTAATTTTGATTAAAATGAGTTCTAGGGTAACAAATCCATTTTTCCTTATTTTTTCTTTAATAAATATTTTGTGTATTTTTCGCTCGATTTAAGCCATTTTTGGAATTAAGTTCTTTGAACCCATGATAGAATACCTGCATTTTTAAAGTTATGTTTAGGGGTCGCAAGCATCAATTTTATGCAAAAAGCTGTTTTTTGAGCATTTAATTTGTAAAAAAAAAACAAATATTAGTTTTTAAAAATTATTTTTGGTGTCAAAACCATATCTGGAAAAAATCAAACAATATCAATTTTTACCTCATTTATCAGAATAAAAATAGGTATTGTTTTTAATCTTTTGCAATTCGTAAAACTAAGTCAAAACAACTTACAAAACGACCCTCAAAACCACCATTATATATTATTATAAGGGGTTGAAATATTTTAAGCTTATTCCTTATTTAGTAACGAAAAAATTGGTATTACATTTATAACGGGCTGACGGGCACAAAATATTAAACAAAAATTATAAAAAAAATTTAATATTTTGTTCGTTTGGTACCTACTAAAAGATTTTTAACTCAGTCAGTTTCATACCTATTTTAAGTTACTTTTAAGCTAGTTTTATTTAAGTTTGTTTTAAAACGTGGAAGATAGCATTTTTTTAAAAACACCTTATTCCCGTATTGATTTACGTCCTCTTTTAATAATTTAAATTCAATTCTTTGCACCCTCTATATAGCAAATAGTTTTTTTTCCGCAAATTGAATTCATGCGTATTTTGAGTGAAAGAAAAAAGCACTAAATTAGTGACAACATTGTGTATCAGGAAACTTTAAAATTGAAAAAAAATTGAATTGTGCAAACATCAAAAAGTCAATTTTTAAAAAACATGGTTTGTGAAAGAACAAGAAATACTTTATTTTGACGGAATATATAAAATTTTTGTTAATAGTACCTAGTAAAAAATTGTGGTTACCCTTATTGAGCACAGTTTTATATACCTATAGTCACAAAATTATCATTCTTTAAAGCTATAAAATAAAAATTACTTACGCCTTTGTAATGAAACTGGCATTTGATACCTTAATAGTGCGGTTATGCAACAAATCACAAAACAAATGCAGTCTTCTGATTTTGTTGGAGCACAGAGCATCTAAGTTTGTGAATGACTCGGCAATACACTCGCTGATTTCGTCTGCTGCTTCAGCATGTTCAATGCAAAATATCATAACATAACCTGTTTTGTATCTTTCGGGTGTTAGATGACGAATTAAATCTTAAGTCGATCACGATGCCTGGGGTAATTAGTGACTAAAATTAATAAATTCGGTCTCAAACATTTTTTATTCGAAAACACATACCAAACACTTACCAAGGGAAACCGCTGCCGTAGAGTTATTTTTTGCACTATGAACAGGAGAAAGGGATCACGTATCTTTCTCTCCAAGCCACAAATCAAAAAACGCTTTTCACCCTGCAGAGTTCCACCAAATACATTTTTCACAATCGAAATGCGTCCACATTGGTAATTGGTGTTTGATGGCACAGATGATGTTGATTGCGATAGAGTGAACGATTATGATGATGAGGAAACTCTGTAGCACGACGAATGCGATGGACTTACTACAGCTACCTAACACCCCGACTCCACAGGCCATGAACGATGTCCATAATCCAATCTACAATCCAATCCACAATCTGATTTGTATGGATATGTCACTGCTTGGACATGGATTTTTGCGACTCCATGGGATTTTTTTTAGACATGTTCCATAGTCCGGCCATCGTTCATGGCCTGTGGAGTCGGGTTGTAAGGTTGTTGGTACAGTTTTGCATTCAGCATCCAGTAAAGGTGTCACAGCAATCGTGATGTGCTGGAGCTCGGTGCGTTATCTGTCCAGCGTTGAGGGCGTCCACGTTGAGGAACTACCTTCCAAATGACCAAAAACAGTCATTCTGGCTTTATCATCTTGTAGCTATCCCCACCCTTGCTGAGATTTAGCAAGACAAGGCACAGTTCTTGCACGAAATAAGCAAAAACACAAAAACACTTTATTTAAATGACTATCAAAGTTAAAGATAGACAAACAAGAGTTCATTAATTTTTTTTTATTATTATTTAATGTAAAACCGCTAATTGTTGCTAAAAACACGACAATAATATTGAGACGCACGTACCGATATAAAAGTCACCACAGAAAATTCACAAAAAAAAGAACTGTCAAACCAATCAAACTAACCGCGTTAAATTGTTGCTACAATTCACATCTATTCTTCGACACAAAATTAAATTACAAATACAACAATGTAAACAAATGGGTTTTGGGGGGTAAGACGTACGAAGTTTTGGCATTTTTATATTATGTGTTTATGCTGGCCAATAGGAGAGCATGCAGCGAAGCTGGGCATACCTCACAATACTCACTGTTGGAGCTGTGAGGACCAGCAGGAAAAGGAAACAGTAGTTCTTTCCTCTGCAAATCCCCTGCTCTGGCCAAAGCTAGAAAACAGTCACTCGGAAGAGCATTCTTTGACGACATTAACGAACTTTCTGAAATGAAGATCACAGACTTGATTTCTTTTCTCAACGCGACGAAATGGCTCTAGGACAAATTTCGGCTACTTCTGCATTATACCTTCCGTCGATTCCCTATGATCACAAGATAGTGGACTAGGGTTCTGGTGAGGGTTTGTGGTGCACAGCGGCCGGATGATCATCCAATCAGATCAGTGGACGCTCCTGTGCCAGCCAACGAACTGCCTAGTGGGCTAACTGTTGATGGTGCGGGTGCGGGTGCTGATCTGGTTAAGTGAGTGATACACTTTCTGATGATTGTGCTAAAAGCTACAACAAAATCCTATTCTAAACTCAAATAAAAAGCGACGATATCCTGAGGATATGCCCATATTCTCTCTCTTCAATTCCATCCACAGGTTCAAACGAGTTATGCATGGTGTCCACTATTTTTCAAAATAAATTTCCCTGACTTTCCCTGACCAATTTTAAAATTTTCCCTGACCAAAAAATCAAAAAAAAAAAAAATTTTCATGAGTAGGTACGCACAAATATTGCACAAGTTGGTAGAAAATGTAAAAAGCGGTAGAAAATGTACGTATTTGAATAGAGTTAATTACACCTTAGGCAAAAAGAACTCACCTTATATTTTTCAAAGATCTATCTGAAGGTATACATAACGGATTGCATTTAAAGTGAAAAATAATAACTGGATGAATTAAAAAAAAAAAAGTTTGCTTAAGAAAAGGGACAATGTAGTTCATAGTAATGAATGACCATTTAAATAAAATGCTTTTAAATCCTATGTATATATCTTTGCGATGTTAAATTTTAATAGTTTATTTTTTTTTTTTTTAATCAAAATGTATTAATTCAGGTATGCAGAAACAGTATGAAGAAATAAGTAAAAATAAATAATCGTACTTGAAATATAAACTTGAACGCGTTGATTGAACCTCACAGTCAAAGGATAATGGGCAAATTGGGCCCAGCACCAATAAGAACGGCCTTCATATCATATAAAGGTATTTGTTTATGTATTCCTCATCCGTTAACCGTTTGTCCAAATTCGCTGTGTGACAAAAGTTATTTAATTTTGATTAAAATGAGTTCTAGGGTAACAAATCCATTTTTCCTTATTTTTTCTTTAATAAATATTTTGTGTATTTTTCGCTCGATTTAAGCCATTTTTGGAATTAAGTTCTTTGAACCCATGATAGAATACCTGCATTTTTAAAGTTATGTTTAGGGGTCGCAAGCATCAATTTTATGCAAAAAGCTGTTTTTTGAGCATTTAATTTGTAAAAAAAAACAAATATTAGTTTTTAAAAATTATTTTTGGTGTCAAAACCATATCTGGAAAAAATCAAAAAATATCAATTTTTACCTCATTTATCAGAATAAAAATAGGTATTGTTTTTAATCTTTTGCAATTCGTAAAAGTAAGACAAAACAACTTACAAAACGACCCTCAAAACCACCATTATATATTATTATAAGGGGTTGAAATATTTTAAGCTTATTCCTTATTTAGTAACGAAAAAATTGGTATTACATTTAAAACGGGCTGACGGGCACAAAATATTAAACAAAAATTATAAAAAAAATTTAATATTTTGTTCGTTTGGTACCTACTAAAAGATTTTTAACTCAGTCAGTTTCTTACCTATTTTAAGTTACTTTTAAGCTAGTTTTATTTAAGTTTGTTTTAAAACGTGGAAGATAGCATTTTTTTAAAAACACCTTATTCCCGTATTGATTTACGTCCTCTTTTAATAATTTAAATTCAATTCTTTGCACCCTCTATATAGCAAATAGTTTTTTTTCCGCAAATTGAATTCATGCGTATTTTGAGTGAAAGAAAAAAGCACTAAATTAGTGACAACATTGTGTATCAGGAAACTTTAAAATTGAAAAAAATTGAATTGTGCAAACATCAAAAAGTCAATTTTTAAAAAACATGGTTTGTGAAAGAACAAGAAATACTTTATTTCGACGGAATATATAAAATTTCTGTTAATAGTACCTAGTAAAAAATTGTGGTTACCCTTATTGAGCACAGTTTTATATACCTATAGTCACAAAATTATCATTCTTTAAAGCTATAAAATAAAAATTACTCACGCCTTTGTAATGAAACTGGCATTTGATACCTTAATAGTGCGGTTATGCAACAAATCACAAAACAAATGCAGTCTTCTGATTTTGTTGGAGCACAGAGCATCTAAGTTTGTGAATGACTCGGCAATACACTCGCTGATTTCGTCTGCTGCTTCAGCATGTTCAATGCAAAATATCATAACATAACCTGTTTTGTATCTTTCGGGTGTTAGATGACGAATTAAATCTTAAGTCGATCACGATGCCTGGGGTAATTAGTGACTAAAATTAATAAATTCGGTCTCAAACATTTTTTATTCGAAAACACATACCAAACACTTACCAAGGGAAACCGCTGCCGTAGAGTTATTTTTTGCACTATAAACAGGAGAAAGGGATCACGTATCTTTCTCTCCAAGCCACAAATCAAAAAACGCTTTTCACCCTGCAGAGTTCCACCAAATACATTTTTCACAATCGAAATGCGTCCACATTGGTAATTGGTGTTTGATGGCACAGATGATGTTGATTGCGATAGAGTGAACGATTATGATGATGAGGAAACTCTGTAGCACGACGAATGCGATGGACTTACTACAGCTACCTAACACCCCGACTCCACAGGCCATGAACGATGTCCATAATCCAATCTACAATCCAATCCACAATCTGATTTGTATGGATATGTCACTGCTTGGACATGGATTTTTGCGACTCCATGGGATTTTTTTTAGACATGTTCCATAGTCCGGCCATCGTTCATGGACTGTGGAGTCGGGTTGTAAGGTTGTTGGTACAGTTTTGCATTCAGCATCCAGTAAAGGTGTCACAGCAATCGTGATGTGCTGGAGCTCGGTGCGTTATCTGTCCAGCGTTGAGGGCGTCCACGTTGAGGAACTACCTTCCAAATGACCAAAAACAATCATTCTGGCTTTATCATCTTGTAGCTATCGCCACCCTTGCTGAGATTTAGCAAGAAAAGGCACAGTTCTTGCACGAAATAAGCAAAAACACAAAAACACTTTATTTAAATGACTATCAATGTTAAAGATAGACAAACAAGAGCTCATTAATTTTTTTTTATTATTATTTAATGTAAAACCGCTAATTGTTGCTAAAAACACGACAATAATATTGAGACGCACGTACCGATATAAAAGTCACCACAGAAAATTCACAAAAAAAAGAACTGTCAAACCAATCAAACTAACCGCGTTAAATTGTTGCTACAATTCACATCTATTCTTCGACACAAAATTAAATTACAAATACAACAATGTAAACAAATGGGTTTTGGGGGGTAAGACGTACGAAGTTTTGGCATTTTTATATTATGTGTTTATGCTGGCCAATAGGAGAGCATGCAGCGAAGCTGGGCATACCTCACAATACTCACTGTTGGAGCTGTGAGGACCAGCAGGAAAAGGAAACAGTAGTTCTTTCCTCTGCAAATCCCCTGCTCTGGCCAAAGCTAGAAAACAGTCACTCGGAAGAGCATTCTTTGACGACATTAACGAACCTTCTGAAATGAAGATCAAAGACTTGATTTCTTTTCTCAACGCGACGAAATGGCTCAAGGACAAATTTCGGCTACTTCTGCATTATACCTTCCGTCGATTCCCTATGATCACAAGATAGTGGACTAGGGTTCTGGTGGGGGTTTGTGGTGCACAGCGGCCGGATGATCATCCAATCAGATCAGTGGACGCTCCTGTGCCAGCCAACGAACTGCCTAGTGGGCTAACTGTTGATGGTGCGGGTGCGGGTGCTGATCTGGTTAAGTGAGTGATACACTTTCTGATGATTGTGCTAAAAGCTACAACAAAATCCTATTCTAAACTCAAATAAAAAGCGACGATATCCTGAGGATATGCCCATATTCTCTCTCTTCAATTCCATCCACAGGTTCAAACGAGTTATGCATGGTGTCCACTATTTTTCAAAATAAATTTCCCTGACTTTCCCTGACCAATTTTAAAATTTTCCCTGACCAAAAAATCAAAAAAAAAAAAAATTTCATGAGTAGGTACGCACAAATATTGCACAAGTTGGTAGAAAATGTAAAAAGCGGTAGAAAATGTACGTATTTGAATAGAGTTAATTACACCTTAGGCAAAAAGAACTCACCTTATATTTTTCAAAGATCTATCTGAAGGTATACATAACGGATTGCATTTAAAGTGAAAAATAATAACTGGATGAATTAAAAAAAAAAAAAGTTTGCTTAAGAAAAGGGACAATTTAGCTCATAGTAATGAATGACCATTTAAATAAAATGCTTTTAAATCCTATGTATATATCTTTGCGATGTTAAAATTTAATAGTTTATTTTTTTTTTTTTAATCAAAATGTATTAATTCAGGTATGCAGAAACAGTATGAAGAAATAAGTAAAAATAAATAATCGTACTTGAAATATAAACTTGAACGCGTTGATTGAACCTCACAGTCAAAGGATAATGGGCAAATTGGACCCAGCACCAATAAGAACGGCCTTCATATCATATAAAGGTATTTGTTTATGCATTCCTCATCCGTTAACCGTTTGTCCAAATTCGCTGTGTGACAAAAGTTATTTAATTTTGATTAAAATGAGTTCTAGAGTAACAAATCCATTTTTCCTTATTTTTTCTTTAATAAATATTTTGTGTATTTTTCGCTCGATTTAAGCCATTTTTGGAATTAAGTTCTTTGAACCCATGATAGAATACCTGCATTTTTAAAGTTATGTTTAGGGGTCGCAAGCATCAATTTTATGCAAAAAGCTGTTTTTTGAGCATTTAATTTGTAAAAAAAAAACAAATATTAGTTTTTAAAAATTATTTTTGGTGTCAAAACCATATCTGGAAAAAATCAAAAAATATCAATTTTTACCTCATTTATCAGAATAAAAATAGGTATTGTTTTTAATCTTTTGCAATTCGTAAAACTAAGTCAAAACAACTTACAAAACGACCCTCAAAACCACCATTATATATTATTATAAGGGGTTGAAATATTTTAAGCTTATTCCTTATTTAGTAACGAAAAAATTGGTATTACATTTATAACGGGCTGACGGGCACAAAATATTAAACAAAAATTATAAAAAAAATTTAATATTTTGTTCGTTTGGTACCTACTAAAAGATTTTTAACTCAGTCAGTTTCATACCTATTTTAAGTTACTTTTAAGCTAGTTTTATTTAAGTTTGTTTTAAAACGTGGAAGATAGCATTTTTTTAAAAACACCTTGTTCCCGTATTGATTTACGTCCTCTTTTAATAATTTAAATTCAATTCTTTGCACCCTCTATATAGCAAATAGTTTTTTTTCCGCAAATTGAATTCATGCGTATTTTGAGTGAAAGAAAAAAGCACTAAATTAGTGACAACATTGTGTATCAGGAAACTTTAAAATTGAAAAAAAATTGAATTGTGCAAACATCAAAAAGTCAATTTTTAAAAAACATGGTTTGTGAAAGAACAAGAAATACTTTATTTCGACGGAATATATAAAATTTTTGTTAATAGTACCTAGTAAAAAATTGTGGTTACCCTTATTGAGCACAGTTTTATATACCTATAGTCACAAAATTATCATTCTTTAAAGCTATAAAATAAAAATTACTTACGCCTTTGTAATGAAACTGGCATTTGATACCTTAATAGTGCGGTTATGCAACAAATCACAAAACAAATGCAGTCTTCTGATTTTGTTGGAGCACAGAGCATCTAAGTTTGTGAATGACTCGGCAATACACTCGCTGATTTCGTCTGCTGCTTCAGCATGTTCAATGCAAAATATCATAACATAACCTGTTTTGTATCTTTCGGGTGTTAGATGACGAATTAAATCTTAAGTCGATCACGATGCCTGGGGTAATTAGTGACTAAAATTAATAAATTCGGTCTCAAACATTTTTTATTCGAAAACACATACCAAACACTTACCAAGGGAAACCGCTGCCGTAGAGTTATTTTTTGCACTATAAACAGGAGAAAGGGATCACGTATCTTTCTCTCCAAGCCACAAATCAAAAAACGCTTTTCACCCTGCAGAGTTCCACCAAATACATTTTTCACAATCGAAATGCGTCCACATTGGTAATTGGTGTTTGATGGCACAGATGATGTTGATTGCGATAGAGTGAACGATTATGATGATGAGGAAACTCTGTAGCACGACGAATGCGATGGACTTACTACAGCTACCTAACACCCCGACTCCACAGGCCATGAACGATGTCCATAATCCAATCTACAATCCAATCCACAATCTGATTTGTATGGATATGTCACTGCTTGGACATGGATTTTTGCGACTCCATGGGATTTTTTTTAGACATGTTCCATAGTCCGGCCATCGTTCATGGACTGTGGAGTCGGGTTGTAAGGTTGTTGGTACAGTTTTGCATTCAGCATCCAGTAAAGGTGTCACAGCAATCGTGATGTGCTGGAGCTCGGTGCGTTATCTGTCCAGCGTTGAGGGCGTCCACGTTGAGGAACTACCTTCCAAATGACCAAAAACAATCATTCTGGCTTTATCATCTTGTAGCTATCGCCACCCTTGCTGAGATTTAGCAAGACAAGGCACAGTTCTTGCACGAAATAAGCAAAAACACAAAAACACTTTATTTAAATGACTATCAATGTTAAAGATAGACAAACAAGAGCTCATTAATTTTTTTTTATTATTATTTAATGTAAAACCGCTAATTGTTGCTAAAAACACGACAATAATATTGAGACGCACGTACCGATATAAAAGTCACCACAGAAAATTCACAAAAAAAAGAACTGTCAAACCAATCAAACTAACCGCGTTAAATTGTTGCTACAAATCACATCTATTCTTCGACACAAAATTAAATTACAAATACAACAATGTAAACAAATGGGTTTTGGGGGGTAAGACGTACGAAGTTTTGGCATTTTTATATTATGTGTTTATGCTGGCCAATAGGAGAGCATGCAGCGAAGCTGGGCATACCTCACAATACTCACTGTTGGAGCTGTGAGGACCAGCAGGAAAAGGAAACAGTAGTTCTTTCCTCTGCAAATCCCCTGCTCTGGCCAAAGCTAGAAAACAGTCACTCGGAAGAGCATTCTTTGACGACATTAACGAACCTTCTGAAATGAAGATCAAAGACTTGATTTCTTTTCTCAACGCGACGAAATGGCTCAAGGACAAATTTCGGCTACTTCTGCATTATACCTTCCGTCGATTCCCTATGATCACAAGATAGTGGACTAGGGTTCTGGTGGGGGTTTGTGGTGCACAGCGGCCGGATGATCATCCAATCAGATCAGTGGACGCTCCTGTGCCAGCCAACGAACTGCCTAGTGGGCTAACTGTTGATGGTGCGGGTGCGGGTGCTGATCTGGTTAAGTGAGTGATACACTTTCTGATGATTGTGCTAAAAGCTACAACAAAATCCTATTCTAAACTCAAATAAAAAGCGACGATATCCTGAGGATATGCCCATATTCTCTCTCTTCAATTCCATCCACAGGTTCAAACGAGTTATGCATGGTGTCCACTATTTTTCAAAATAAATTTCCCTGACTTTCCCTGACCAATTTTAAAATTTTCCCTGACCAAAAAATCAAAAAAAAAAAAAATTTCATGAGTAGGTAGGATATTGCACAAGTTGGTAGAAAATGTAAAAAGCGGTAGAAAATGTACGTATTTGAATAGAGTTAATTACACCTTAGGCAAAAAGAACTCACCTTATATTTTTCAAAGATCTATCTGAAGGTATACATAACGGATTGCATTTAAAGTGAAAAATAATAACTGGATGAATTAAAAAAAAAAAAAGTTTGCTTAAGAAAAGGGACAATTTAGTTCATAGTAATGAATGACCATTTAAATAAAATGCTTTTAAATCCTATGTATATATCTTTGCGATGTTAAAATTTAATAGTTTATTTTTTTTTTTTTAATCAAAATGTATTAATTCAGGTATGCAGAAACAGTATGAAGAAATAAGTAAAAATAAATAATCGTACTTGAAATATAAACTTGAACGCGTTGATTGAACCTCACAGTCAAAGGATAATGGGCAAATTGGACCCAGCACCAATAAGAACGGCCTTCATATCATATAAAGGTATTTGTTTATGCATTCCTCATCCGTTAACCGTTTGTCCAAATTCGCTGTGTGACAAAAGTTATTTAATTTTGATTAAAATGAGTTCTAGAGTAACAAATCCATTTTTCCTTATTTTTTCTTTAATAAATATTTTGTGTATTTTTCGCTCGATTTAAGCCATTTTTGGAATTAAGTTCTTTGAACCCATGATAGAATACCTGCATTTTTAAAGTTATGTTTAGGGGTCGCAAGCATCAATTTTATGCAAAAAGCTGTTTTTTGAGCATTTAATTTGTAAAAAAAAAACAAATATTAGTTTTTAAAAATTATTTTTGGTGTCAAAACCATATCTGGAAAAAATCAAAAAATATCAATTTTTACCTCATTTATCAGAATAAAAATAGGTATTGTTTTTAATCTTTTGCAATTCGTAAAACTAAGTCAAAACAACTTACAAAACGACCCTCAAAACCACCATTATATATTATTATAAGGGGTTGAAATATTTTAAGCTTATTCCTTATTTAGTAACGAAAAAATTGGTATTACATTTATAACGGGCTGACGGGCACAAAATATTAAACAAAAATTATAAAAAAAATTTAATATTTTGTTCGTTTGGTACCTACTAAAAGATTTTTAACTCAGTCAGTTTCATACCTATTTTAAGTTACTTTTAAGCTAGTTTTATTTAAGTTTGTTTTAAAACGTGGAAGATAGCATTTTTTTAAAAACACCTTATTCCCGTATTGATTTACGTCCTCTTTTAATAATTTAAATTCAATTCTTTGCACCCTCTATATAGCAAATAGTTTTTTTTCCGCAAATTGAATTCATGCGTATTTTGAGTGAAAGAAAAAAGCACTAAATTAGTGACAACATTGTGTATCAGGAAACTTTAAAATTGAAAAAAAATTGAATTGTGCAAACATCAAAAAGTCAATTTTTAAAAAACATGGTTTGTGAAAGAACAAGAAATACTTTATTTCGACGGAATATATAAAATTTTTGTTAATAGTACCTAGTAAAAAATTGTGGTTACCCTTATTGAGCACAGTTTTATATACCTATAGTCACAAAATTATCATTCTTTAAAGCTATAAAATAAAAATTACTTACGCCTTTGTAATGAAACTGGCATTTGATACCTTAATAGTGCGGTTATGCAACAAATCACAAAACAAATGCAGTCTTCTGATTTTGTTGGAGCACAGAGCATCTAAGTTTGTGAATGACTCGGCAATACACTCGCTGATTTCGTCTGCTGCTTCAGCATGTTCAATGCAAAATATCATAACATAACCTGTTTTGTATCTTTCGGGTGTTAGATGACGAATTAAATCTTAAGTCGATCACGATGCCTGGGGTAATTAGTGACTAAAATTAATAAATTCGGTCTCAAACATTTTTTATACGAAAACACATACCAAACACTTACCAAGGGAAACCGCTGCCGTAGAGTTATTTTTTGCACTATGAACAGGAGAAAGGGATCACGTATCTTTCTCTCCAAGCCACAAATCAAAAAACGCTTTTCACCCTGCAGAGTTCCACCAAATACATTTTTCACAATCGAAATGCGTCCACATTGGTAATTGGTGTTTGATGGCACAGATGATGTTGATTGCGATAGAGTGAACGATTATGATGATGAGGAAACTCTGTAGCACGACGAATGCGATGGACTTACTACAGCTACCTAACAGCCCGACTCCACAGGCCATGAACGATGTCCATAATCCAATCTACAATCCAATCCACAATCTGATTTGTATGGATATGTCACTGCTTGGACATGGATTTTTGCGACTCCATGGGATTTTTTTAGACATGTTCCATAGTCCGGCCATCGTTCATGGCATGTGGAGTCGGGTTGTAAGGTTGTTGTGACAGTTTTGCATTCAGCATCCAGTAAAGGTGTCACAGCAATCGTGATGTGCTGGAGCTCGGTGCGTTATCTGTCCAGCGTTGAGGGCGTCCACGTTGAGGAACTACCTTCCAAATGACCAAAAACAGTCATTCTGGCTTTATCATCTTGTAGCTATCGCCACCCTTGCTGAGATTTAGCAAGACAAGGCACAGTTCTTGCACGAAATAAGCAAAAACACTTTATTTAAATGACTATCAATGTTAAAGATAGACAAACAAGAGTTCATTAATTTTTTTTATTATTATTTAATGTAAAACTGCTAATTGTTGCTAAAAACACGACAATAATATTGAGACGCACGTACCGATATAAAAGTCACCACAGAAAATTCACAAAAAAAAGAACTGTCAAACCAATCAAACTAACCGCGTTAAATTGTTGCTACAATTCACATCTATTCTTCGACACAAAATTAAATTACAAATACAACAATGTAAACAAATGGGTTTTGGGGGGTAAGACGTACGAAGTTTTGGCATCTTTATATTATGTGTTTATGCTGGCCAACAGGAGAGCATGCAGCGAAGCTGGGCATACCTCACAATACTCACTGTTGGAGCTGTGAGGACCAGCAGGAAAAGGAAACAGTAGTTCTTTCCTCTGCAAATCCCCTGCTCTGGTCAAAGCTAGAAAACAGTCACTCGGAAGAGCATTCTTTGACGACATTAACGAACTTTCTGAAATGAAGATCAAAGACTTGATTTCTTTTCTCAACGCGACGAAATGGCTCTAGGACAAATTTCGGCTACTTCTGCATTATACCTTCCGTCGATTCCCTATGATCACAAGATAGTGGACTAGGGTTCTGGTGGGGGTTTGTGGTGCACAGCGGCCGGATGATCATCCAATCAGATCAGTGGACGCTCCTGTGCCAGCCAACGAACTGCCTAGTGGGCTAACTGTTGATGGTGCGGGTGCGGGTGCTGATCTGGTTGAGTGAGTGATACACTTTCTGATGATTGTGCTAAAAGCTTCAACAAAATCCTATTCTAAACTCAAATAAAAAGCGACGATATCCTGAGGATATGCCCATATTCTCTCTCTTCAATTCCATCCACAGGTTCAAACGAGTTATGCA
The DNA here is from genome assembly GCA_949320155.1 of Melangyna quadrimaculata. Lineage (NCBI taxonomy): Eukaryota > Metazoa > Arthropoda > Insecta > Diptera > Syrphidae > Melangyna > Melangyna quadrimaculata. Next base: position 317,736,484 of record OX439483.1, on the reverse strand, counting down.
TGGTGTCCACTATTTTTCAAAATAAATTTCCCTGACTTTCCCTGACCAATTTTAAAATTTTCCCTGACCAAAAAATCAAAAAAAAAAAAAAAAATTCATTACAAATATTGCACAAGTTGGTAGAAAAAGTAAAAAGCGGTAGAAAATGTACGTATTTGAATAGAGTTAATTACACCTTAGGCAAAAAGAACTCACCTTATATTTTTCAAAGATCTATCTGAAGGTATACATAACGGATTGCATTTAAAGTGAAAAATAATAACTGGATGAATTAAAAAAAAAAAGTTTGCTTAAGAAAAGGGACAATGTAGTTCATAGTAATGAATGACCATTTAAATAAAATGCTTTTAAATCCTATGTATATATCTTTGCGATGTTAAAATTTAATAGTTTATTTTTTTTTTTTTAATCAAAATGTATTAATTCAGGTATGCAGAAACAGTATGAAGAAATAAGTAAAAATAAATAATCGTACTTGAAATATAAACTTGAACGCGTTGATTGAACCTCACAGTCAAAGGATAATGGGCAAATTGGGCCCAGCACCAATAAGAACGGCCTTCATATCATATAAAGGTATTTGTTTATGCATTCCTCATCCGTTAACCGTTTGTCCAAATTCGCTGTGTGACAAAAGTTATTTAATTTTGATTAAAATGAGTTCTAGGGTAACAAATCCATTTTTCCTTATTTTTTCTTTAATAAATATTTTGTGTATTTTTCGCTCGATTTAAGCCATTTTTGGAATTAAGTTCTTTGAACCCATGATAGAATACCTGCATTTTTAAAGTTATGTTTAGGGGTCGCAAGCATCAATTTTATGCAAAAAGCTGTTTTTTGAGCATTTAATTTGTAAAAAAAAACAAATATTAGTTTTTAAAAAATATTTTTGGTGTCAAAACCATGTCTGGAAAAAATCAAAAAATATCAATTTTTACCTCATTTATCAGAATAAAAATAGGTATTGTTTTTAATCTTTTGCAATTCGTAAAAGTAAGACAAAACAACTTACAAAACGACCCTCAAAACCACCATTATATATTATTATAAGGGGTTGAAATATTTTAAGCTTATTCCTTATTTAGTAACGAAAAAATTGGTATTACATTTATAACGGGCTGACGGGCACAAAATATTAAACAAAAATTATAAAAAAAATTTAATATTTTGTTCGTTTGGTACCTACTAAAAGATTTTTAACTCAGTCAGTTTCTTACCTATTTTAAGTTACTTTTAAGCTAGTCTCTTTTTTATCATATACAAAAATCACAAATCCAGGCATTTGTTTTACACAAAAATCACTTAATAGTCCAAAATCAAAGCCAGGTCGTCGTTTTTGAACGAGTAGATAGTAAATATTTTTTTGTTTGATCTACTTAGGAATCATTTCGTAAAAATGTACAACCATTTTTTTCGTTACTAAATAAGGAATAAGTTAACAAAAATTGAACCCCTAATAGTATATATAAGGGTGGTTTGTGGGTGGTCTTGTGGGTTGTTTTGTCCAACTTTTACGAATTGCAATTTAAAACCTTGAAAATAATATCCATTATTACGTTAAATGAGATAAAAATTGATGTTTGTTTGTTATTTTCCAGAGATATTATTTAAAAGCCAAAATTTGTATGTTTTTTTTACAAATTAAATACTCCAAAAAATGCTTTTTCCATAAAATTGATGGTTGCCATAAACATAATTTTAAAAAACTGAAAAATGTCAGGTAGTGTGTCATGGGTTCAAAGAATTTAATTCCAAAAAATGGCTCAAATCGAGCGAAAAATACACAAAATATTAAAAAAAAACTATGGAAAAAAATAATTGTGACCCTTACTCAAAACTAAATAACACACAGCGAATTTGGACAAACGGTTAACGGATAATGAATGCATAAACATGTACCTATATACGATATGAAGGCCGTTCTTAATGGTGCTGGGCCCACGCTCCATACATCTTTGCGCATTGTCCTTTACGAGTTAGTTTTTTTATTTTTTGCCTCTTATTGGACGCGATCGGAAACCTATGCTATGCTATCTAAAGGTGGATTCACAATGAAACGAGTAAACGCGAAGAGAGCGTGACTTGATTCGCTGTCATTTTTTTCTAGTTATAAAATCGTTTCCCAATTCACAATGCGACGAGTTTCTTGACGACGAGTTTTTTGGTAGCGTTAAATTATATATTCTTTTTCTTCTTGCTGAGCAGTGCGCGTTCAAAATAATGAAAAACTCAAACTGAAATTACTTTTATTATTTAAATATTATGTTATTATAATTTAAATATTATAAACTGTCCCCCTTTTTTATAAAGAAAAAATAGTTATTTAAGCTTCCGTGTTTAGGAAAACTACACCATGGAATTAGAATGTTCCGGACTCAAATGGAGCAGTAAGCAATTGCCTTTAATTTGATTTCACAAAATTCTTATTCCATGGTGTAGTTTTCTTTAACACGCAAGCTGAAATAACTATTTTTTTTAGTCGCATTGTAAATCGATCTTAAGATAGTTTAGTTTCCATAAAGGTTTTCGAACGGATTGGTTCTTTTTGAAATTTCGCTTGGGATAGAAGCGTACATGTATCTACCAAAATATTTCAAATAGCATGGATAGCTATCCAACAGCAAAAGCTGTTTTGTCATCAGCTGTTTTTCACACGGGATTCCAACAACACGAACATATCTGGATAGCTCTACATAGGTTTGCGATCGCGGCCATTACTGTACGAAATAACGCAACATGCAGTTAGTTGCGTTTCACTCATTTTTCTTGACATATTCACAGGTATGACAAAAGATACGAAATGAATAATTTTAAACAGAGATGTAATTAAAACAAAATATTGGATTAGAAAAGTTTCTTATGAGAGAAAGTGAAAAAGGAGTTCAGTGAATTTTTAAAAATTAATATGGAAAAAATTTTCCCTGACTGCTTCCCGAAATCCCTGACTTTCCCTGACCAAATTATGTTCCCTGACTTTTCCTGACTTTCCAGTTTAGCGGACACCATGTTATGGTATCAAAACGGCGCACTTCAGCGCTAATTGGGCTATGGGCTACACTGCCCGTGGCCGCCATTTCTACCTACCTACCTACCTACCTGCTTCTTATATCCTACTATTGCATCATTCCCGGAGACGGCACTGTCACAAAATTGAACATTAAAAAAAATAAATAATATATTAAGAACAATCTAGTAGGTACTTTTATTAAATTTAATAAAAGTACCTAAGCTCAACTGTGAAATAAGTGTCACTGTTAATTTTGTATTTGATTATTTTTTGCTTGATTGTTCTTAATTTATTATTAATTTTGTGTCAGTGCCGTTTTCGGAAATGATGCAATAGTAGGATACAAGAAGCAGAGTACCTATGTAGTTTTTTAACAATCAAATTTAAAAAAATATAGGTATAACCCCTGAAGAAGTGAGGAATACTCACCAAACGTTGGGAAAATAATGGAATAATATTGTTATTATTCGCATTTTTTACAAAAAGACCAAAATATCCTAAATAATCACAGTGAAAAAGTGACACAAGAAAATTGGTCAAATTCATAACATAATAAAATACTTTTTAAATGGTGACTTGAAATAAATCCCAACGAAATAAAACCAAATCTCAAATTTGGCCTTATTTCGCTTTGAAAATGGAAATATGGCTCTATTTTTATTTGCAAAATTAAATAAGGGCAAATTTCATTTGGAAATAAGACCAAATTTGTTTTTTCGAAAAAAATTCAGTGATAACAGAAGCTATGAAAGTAGACCGATTAAAAGCATAGGCGCTTTCCAGGCGACTGAGCGTACCCTAAGCGGAGAGACGGAGTCACGTGAGCGGAAGAGAGGACCCAGAAAGGGAGTTAAAATCCTTGAACCCGCGAAGCGGGCCACCCGAAGTACTGTTTAGTTCAAAAACTTTGAAACTAAGGTGCCTTCCAGTTGGGGGATTAATTCCTTTTTTTTTGGGAACTTACCCTCTCGTGTGCTAGTTTCCATAAAAATGGAATTAAACCCGATCTGCCTCCCAGATCTATGCTATGGTGCCGTGACATTTGGCCATGTGTCATATGGCCGTGTGCTTGTTCCCAAAAAAAAAGGAATTAATCCCCCAACTGGCAGGCACCTAACTTTCAAAGTTTTTGAACTAAACAGTACATTGGGTGGCCCGCTTCGTGGGTTCAAGGGTTAACTCCCTTTTTGGGTCCTCTCTTCCGCTCACTTGACTCAGTCGGCTAGCAAGCTCCTATGCTTTCAGTCGGTCTGCTTTCAAAGTTTTTGTACTAAACAGTGATTTGGGTAAAAGTCTTTAACCCCCGCGGTTTCGTTTTTGGGAAATTACACCCGCGGGGGTAGTTCCGTTGGCGTTAATGCACTAAACCGAATTAAAAGAACAACGGTGATTTGTTTTGCAGTTTTTTGAAACGGCAATTAAAACGAAATAAAGCCAAAACTAAAATTTCGCGTTATTAATTAAAAACGAAATAAGGCCAAATTTTTGATATTTGATTTTATTTCGTTAGGCCTTATTTCACGTCACCTTTTAAATCATACATCTTTGCGATATTAAAATTTAATAGTTTATTTTTTTTTTAAATAAATCAAAATGTATTAATTCAGGTATGCAGAAACAGTATGAAGAAATAATCGTACTTAAAATATATAAACTTGGACCCGTCGTTAGTTGAATCTCAGTCAAATTTAACAGTTTTTATTGTTTCTTTTATTGGCCGCGATCGGAAACCTATGCAATAGCCTATTTAAATGTCGATTCACAATGCAAGGAGTAAACGCGACGAGAGCGTGACGTGATTCGCTGTCATTTTTTTCTAGTCATAAAATCGTTGCCCAATTTACAATGCGACGAGTTTCTTAACGACGAGTTTTTTGACAGCGTTAAATTATTTACTGTTTTTGTTCTTGCTGTGCAGTGTGCGTTCAAAATAATGAAAAAAATCAAAATGAAATTACTTTTATTATTTAATGTCGGTTTCGAGTGGACGGTTCGGAGTTACTCCTTCTACTCCAGATTTTCCATATTCGATAGGAATGGAACAGAAACAGTGAAAAAGGAGTAGCTCCGGATGACGAATCGAAAACGGCATAAATATTATAACTGTGTTTGTCCATAGCTGGCTGGGGAAACGATTTTCAGCTAAAAATCCTAATAAATTAAAACAATACAATATTATAATATTGTCAACATAAATAGATCTATAAATATAATTTCATTGTCAACAATATTTATTTTTGTTTTGTTAATTTCCGCTTATCTCTTGTTTTCTTTATTCTTTTCTACAATTTTTTTTTTTCAATTTTCCCAACTTTGGCGTGACGTGACGACGAGAAACGTTTCATTGTGCATACCATGGCGTTCCCTCGTATATTTACATGGTTTGAAATCGGTTTGCCAACTACGACGAGCTCTCGTCACGTTGCGTTTTTTCGTCGCATTGTGAATCGATCTTAAGATAGTTTCATATCCATAGGTTTTCGAACGGATTGATCAGAAATGTTTGATCAGAAAAAAGTTTCTCATGAGAGAAAGTGAAAAAGAAGTTCAGTGAATTTTTTAAAAATTGATATAGAAAAAAATTCCCTGACCGCTTCCCGAATTCCCTGACTTTCCCTGACATTCCCTGACCAAATTTTGTTCCCTGACTTTCCAGTTTAGCGGACACCATGCAGAAGCTTGAAATAGAATGGCAACCAATACCGAAAAATAAATCAAATTAACTAACAACCTACAAAATAAAAAAATAATTTCGACATTCATTTTCAGTCATTATGTCTGTTCCCACTGAACGAAATTGCGCAATTTTAAATTATTTCGCGGAAATCATCTTCGAAATTGCACAATTTCCCATACAATGACGCAATTTCAAAATCATCTCAAATCACCTCAATTTCAATGAAATTGCGTACGAAATCGGATTTTATACCAGTTTAAACCACTTTGTCGATAAAACGAAGAAATAGAACTAACGTTCTGACAGCTTCTTTTTTCTTTTTGCTGTTAATTTATGTTGTCAAAACAAAAGTGATTTTTGGCTTTGTCTGGTTTGCTTCCTTTTAAATTAATAAATTTATAAAAAATATTTCCACATGAAAATATAAACAAAAAAAATCATGGAATTCAGCACAAGAAGATTTTCTTCTCGAGCTCTGGGAAGAAAAAATAGAACAGCTGCAAGGAGCTCGAAAAACAGCCCTTTTTTTGACAATCTGCCTAACGAAATTGTGTCAATTCCCAGTGTGGGCACTTTGGGTAATTTTGAAATTGAAGTCACGAAATTGCGCAACCTCTGTCTACCAACTCCTATTCTCACCTCCACGTGGTGAACATCGGGTGTCTAGTACCTCAGCTGGAGACGGGGTTTAAATCCCCGTGGAAAGCTGTTGGGGACAGCCAACGAGAGAGGGGGGGAGGAGTGTTCCCACTAAGGCACTTCTCCTTTCATCGAGGCGGCAGCGGACGAATTCTCTAGATGGAATCAACGGTGGCGTCTACAGTTCCAGTTAGGTTGAACTACTTAGTGAACACCTTATATGGGCTACTACGACATATTTGTAGCTCAGGCCTATAAGGAGCGGTTTATCCGGCTCCCTACCCTTGGAGTTATACGAAGGGTCTGGTCCTCCGGGTCGGGGGTTGTGCGTCGGGGTAACTTCCCTACCACGTAAAAAAAAGTTGTTCCGAAACAACAACAAGCCTCGGATATGGATGATTTTAAAGTTGACGACCCCAGCAAACGAAACAAGGACAATGAACAGAACACGTGCAGCCGAACAATTAATGGAGAACCTGGACAGGCTAAAGGCTGACGTAACAGCCATCCAGGAAGTGCGATGGGATGGAGAGGGCGTACGGAGACTGAAAACGTGTGACATCTACTACGGCGGGTGCTTGAAGGAACAGGGTCAGCGGCTCTTTGGTTGTGGTTTTGTGATAAGGGGAAGACTTAGGCAAGAAGTCTTGGACTTCCGAAGTGTAAGCGAGCGCCTGGTCACAATCCGCATCAAAGGCAAATTTAAGAACATTTCGCTGATTTGTGTTCACGCCCCCAATGAAAGGAGAGAAGACTCAACCAAAGAAGCATTCTACGATCTCTTGGAGACAACGTATGATATGTGCCCGAAGTACGACATGAGGATCATTTTTGGTGACTTCAACGCAAGATTCGGAAAGGAGGGCATCTTTGGTTCGATAGTCGGAGGACACAGCCTACACGACGAAACTTCCGGCAACGGACACAGGCTGGCAGACTTTGCGGCGGCGCGAAATGTCATCATCTCAAGCACCTACTTCCCACACCTCAATATATACAAGGGGACTTGGCGGTCGCGTGATCAAGTAACCGTCAACCAAATCGACCACGTTGCGATAGACGCGAGACATGCTTCCAGTATCTTGGACGTCCGAACGTTCCGAGGGGCCAACATTGACTCGGATCACTACCTGGTGGTAGCTAGACTACGTATGCGGATATCCATGACGCGACAACGCAGAGCAGATGCTGTGAAAAGATTCGATGTCGAGAAGCTTAAATCGCAAGAGACTGCCAGAACTTTTGCAGACCACGTAACTCTTAATCTCTCAGGAGGTCCGCCACCAGCATCAAGTGCAGAGGACCAGTGGAAACACTGTCAACAAGCCATCAGAAGTGCCGCCTCTGATGTGCTGGGTTTCACTAGGCGAATACAACGAAACCCCTGGTTCGATGAAGAGTGCCGGCTAGCGCATGCAGCTAAGGACGAGGCCTACCAGGCAATGCTGCAGACTCGAACAAGAGCTGCTGAGAGAGTGGCCCGGGAGCTCTACGGGCTGAAACGAAAAGAGAAACGCCGACTTCTCAGGAGGAAAAAGAGAGAGCACGAGAAGCGGGCGGTAGAGTCTATTGAGGGTTGTAGCGGTAGGGGAGATGTTCGAAAATTTTATCAGAGGGTGAAGCGATCCACCCAAGGATCCAAGGATTCAAGGCTAGAACGGAAGCCTGCCGAGATGAGAGTGGGAATATGGTAGTAGACACACAGTCAGTGCTGAAGATCTGGAAAGAACACTTCTCTAGACTGCTTAATGGCGAAGACAGCCAAGATGCCGCTAATAGGCAGAACGCTCCATTCAACTTGGACGATGATGGCCAAGAGTTCCGTCCACCCGACCTAACCGAAGTTCAGCTGGCGATATCCAAACTTAAGTCGTACAAGGCTGCAGGTGCGGATGGCTTACAAGCCGAACTATTTAAATCAGCGGGAGATGAATTGCCTAGGAGCATACACCAGCTCATCTGCAAAATTTGGTCGGAGGAAAGTATGCCCGATGAATGGAACCTCGGTATAGTGTGCCCCATCCATAAAAAGGGAGATGTTCTGAATTGTACCAACTACAGAGGAATTAGTCTCCTAAACGTCGCTTATAAAATCTTGTCGGCCATCCTGTGTGACCGCTTAAAACCTTTTGTCAACGATCTGATCGGCCCTTATCAGTGCGGTTTTAGGCCAGGCAAGTCAACCGTCGATCAAATGTTCACACTCCGACAGATTTTAGAAAAATCCCGGGAATTCCAGATCGATACACACCACCTTTTTATCGATTTTAAAGTCGCGTATGATAGCGTGAAAAGGGACGAATTATACAGAGCCATGTCGAGTCTCGGCATCCCTGCCAAACTCGTCCGCTTGTGCAGGATGACGATGGAGAAATCTCGCTGCTCCGTCAAAATTGGTAAGAACACCACCGATTCCTTTGATGTTGAGAAAGGATTGAGGCAAGGCGACGCGTTATCATGCAACCTATTCAACATCGTTCTTGAAGCCATTGTACGCAACGCACATGTCAACACCAGCGGTACAATCTATCAAAAGTCCGTTCAATTGCTTGCGTATGCGGATGACATAGACATTGTCGGCAGAACGAAGCGAGCTGTGGCAGGGGCATTTGCGAGCATTGAATCGGAGGCGGCTAGAATGGGATTGGCGGTTAATGAGGACAAGACGAAGTATATGCTGTCATCGATAGAGGAATCTCAATATCGTCGACTCGGGCAAAATATCACGATGGACAGATATAACTTCGAAGTTGTCAAGGACTTTGTCTACCTGGGCTCCACTATTACATCGCAGAATGACATCAGTGCAGAGATCAAGCGAAGAATAACTCTTGCCAACCGCTGTTTCTTCGGTCTAAGAAGGCATTTAAGTAGTAAGGCCCTCTCTCAGAGAACCAAGGAGACTTTATACAAAACCCTAATCATCCCGGTCCTGCTTTATGGGTCAGAAGCATGGACACTGAAAGATTCGGATAAAAATCTGCTAGGGTGCTTTGAGAGGAAGATCCTTCGTGTGATTTTCGGTCCGGTGTGTATCGAAGGAGTATGGAGAAGATTCAACGACGAGCTATACGGGCTATACAGCGACGTTGACCTGGTCAAAAAGCTGAAAATACAGCGGCTGAGATGGCTGGGGCACGTGGAGCGTATGGACAGCAACGCACCTGCCCGACGAGTCTTCGAATCCAACCCCGATGGGGTACGCAGCAGAGGAAGAACCCGTAACAGGTGGCGCAATCAAGTGAATGACGACATCAAAGCACTCGGTGTGCGCAACTGGAAGCGGCTAGCTAGGGACAGAGCTGGCTGGAGGGGCTTGTTAGTTGAGGCCGAAGCCCATCCTGGGCTGTGAGCGCCATCAAAAAGTAAGTAAATTGCGCAATTTCAGGCCCATTGGGAACATACTATTACTCTGAATTTCTGTGGTTTTTTGTAATTTCATTCCCAAGTTCTGTCAATTTCATTTGTTTTATATGAACTTGACAGGGCTTCGTACTAAAAATCACAGAAAATCACAGAAACTCAAAGTAAAGGAACGGACCTATTATAACGTAGATGTTTTTAGAACAAAGACATTATAGCTAAATTATATTTTGTATTAGTATTAACGAGCAGGATTTATAGCAATAATAAATAATAATAATAATAATAATAAATAGCTTCAAATGTTTTGAAATGATAAACTTAAGTAAATAGAATCAACGTCCGAAAATTCAACTAAACCTAGGTAACTTACACACAGCTCTAAAATGACTATGAATATCCCCCTAATGTCTTACATAGTTAAAATTAAAAACAAAAATGATTACTATTTTCCACATTATAACAACAATATTAAAATGACTCGTGGATGATTTAAAGTTATTTCATGTTTCTAATATAAGAAAAATGAATGTTTAAAATATAATTGCAAACGATATTAGTTTGGAAATTGTCGGCACTTTATTGTTCGATGTTTATCGAAACGCATTTCCATTTCTTCCAAGACTTTTGGAGTGTATCGAACAACAAGTTTAACTGAGTTCGCAGCCCGCTTTAAGAGCTCTACAGCATTTTCATGATTTTCACCTTCTACAGACTAAAAAAAATCATTTTTATAATATATGTTCATTTGTTATTATTTAATTCAAACTACCACTCCATTAACAGAAAGCAATTGATCTCCTCTTTTGAGCCCTCCATGTCTATCAGCGACTCCTCCTGGTATTATACGAGATATATAAATTGGTGAATTTTGCTCTTTTCCACCCATGACGTTAAATCCCAAACCTACAAAAAAAATACAAATAACAAAAAAGTTGTATTTTAAAAATGTCAAAAAAAAAGCTTACCTTCTTCCGTTTTGGGGAGTTCAACTACACGAGGATGAGCATGTCCTTCACTCGCAGCAAAAGCTGCAACAGTAGCTTTTGCTGTAGCAGATGCGCGTATATCTTGAGATCCTCGCAAGTCTACTGTTTCAAAAACGTGCTCGTATACCTCCCTTACTGCGCTTAGGAAATCACTTTGCAAGACTTTTTGGAGTGTTGCCAATTTTGTTGTTGGAAAATCACCACATGCTTGTAATTTCTCGATTAACTCAATGGATTTTTGTATGTCTAATTAATAATAAAATATGAACAGATTAAATTTGATTTGTTCATTTTTAAGTAAATTAAAGTAAATAAAAAAAAAACAAATAATTTGTTAATTTTTTAGTTGTTTTGTACGAATATGTGCTCTTCGATCAAAATGCTTACAATACAAAAAAAAATCACAAGGGACCAATTTTCTGTTCGAATAAGTTTTGTATTTATTTCATCAAGCAGATTTCATATTGTAGGTATTACATATTAAACAAAAAAAAAAAACATAATAATAAACAACACCAATATTATACAGGACGTATCTCGTGGAGGTAAAAACAAGAAAAAAGGGGTCTTATTTTACTCCGCTTATGGTATCTTGGTCAGGAAAAAAATAAAGAAGTTTTTTCTCACTCACCTTTTATGTTTTAGGGGTCGCTGAATCAGAAATCAACTTTGCTACTTCCTACGGATATGGCTTCACAGCGAAAAGGTTTTCGGAATTTTTTTTTGAAATTTAGCTTGGTTTTCAATAAAAACCCTGGAAGTTCCATTCTATGACATAATCAAAAGCCTATTAGTGGCTTCCTGTAATATGACATATAATTGCATCACGCTCTAGTCGGTGCATTTTCTCGCCAATTAAAGTGATAAATGTGTCAAACTTGTAGAGAATTTAATGTTGTTTAAGCATAGGTTTTTTACAATTATATGCATGATTTTTGAGTTACAAGCATAAATCTAACGAGAGGACTGTGTTTTCCAAAAAGTACGAAATGTTGGTCTTTTTTCACCGTACTTTAGTGGCCAAACCGTTAATTCTACAAAAAAATTGTACACTATTTGTGTAGAATATTTTATGTTCTATAAAGTGTAGAAGGTAATTTTATCCAAAAAGTATATATCTTATTGACTTTTTGGCAAACAAATGAAAAATGTCGAACATTTTGAGGTTTTTTTTTGCAATTTTCGCTGTGGAGCCATATCCGTTGGAAGTAGCAGAATTGAAATTCGGATTCAGCGATTCCTAAAACATAAAAGACGAGGCAGAAAAAAACCTCTATATTTTTTCCTGACCATTTGACTATATGGAAAATGTTAAAAATTAAGAAGAAATATGAGAACTACAATATCATAAGAAAATAATGTATGGCTCAAATATAAGCCTAGCTTTATTAATAATATTAAGTATAACTGGTGTTGCTATTTTTACATTATTAAAATCCAAAAAGAAGACCATCAAAACTGTAAATAATATGAAGCCGGAGACTTCTAATTTAAAGCAGGGAGGAGTTACGTACAGCGACCTCAAGGCAGGAAATGGTAAGCCCGCAAATATAGATCTAAAAATGTAAATATTCCAACCAATATCATGGTAACTTAACACCACCTAAATCAATTATCAGCAAAAATCCAAATTGTAAATATATAGATTGTGGATACATAATTATTACTTGAATAATAAAAATGAATTGAGTCGGACAGCATATAACTATATATCACGCGAATAGTTTTTGTTGTAACTGAGAAAATGATCAGAAGAGGCTTTTTCTCGATTTTAATCCTTTTTGATTTTTCTCAAAAAAAATTTTGTGATAGGTCTGAACTCGGCCATTAAGATTCGGCAAGTTTTGGAAAGACATCCAACAACTTGCTGAATCCTTGTCTGTGAGCGTGAGAGTACAGCTTCGTAGAGAATCAACAACGATGGCTTCCTGCGGAGCGAAAAAGGTTTCCAGGAAGCCGGTGTCCCGTGACCGATGATCACGAAAACGAATGGCTGAATGTGTAAATGTGTGGGTGACTAGAATGGTTGAGGGAAGAATATGTTTTTAGCTGGGAAAGCCACTCTTGAGAGAGCTAACCCCGCGAGTAGTTCAGTTTTTGCAACACGAGGAAAATTGGAAAAGAAAAAAAGAAAATCGAGGAAAAGTTTGGTTGATAATAAGGAGAGAGTCGAGGGAAATTTTGTTTGAGAAAGGATAGGATAGAAAAAGTGATTCGAGGAGCGAGGGAAAACAATTGGAAAAAGTTTGACAAAATAGAGGAGGAAGCTGAAGGAAAGTGGGCATTTTGTCAAAGCGTTTAAAATCTTTTTTTGTGTGTAGCTTAAAAATTTTAATAGTTCTTTTTTTTTATATTACGGGTTCGTGAAAGTCGCTTTCTAATCCCAGTTAATTGTGGGATACGGTAATATTTTCTTAGTCGCGCGTTAACGGCCCATTTTTAAATGCTTTTTATCTTTGTTTGTTTTCTTTTATAGTCGAAACAATTTTGGGTTTTTATCCTGGTTCGTTCAAGGTTCCCAATTAAAATAGTTTAAAGACCCCTTCCGGGCATACAACAAAACTTTGTGTTTCATTTCATATTTATTTACGTTAAAAAAAAATAGATTTGGAATTTTGCTAATTTTTCCCAATTAAAATTCTTGGCGCCCATTTTAATTACAATCCTACAGTGGGATCACTGTACTTGTCAATTTTTTTATAAGAAAATTCTTCCACAATAGAACCCAGCCCAGCTGAGCAGCCGTGGTGGTAGCTACAGTTTGCTCTTTTCTTTCGCGTTCTTTCTCCTCTTCTTTTCGTGTGCTTTCGGTTAGTTCCAGCAGGCTGTCAAAGTAAAGACAAGCATTTATTAACGTTTCGTTGCACATCATGTGCTTATCTTTTATTTATTTAATAATTAAATTTGATTCGCGATAATCCCTGCGAGTAATTTAACAATTAATTGAATAGTTTAATAATATCATTTAAGCGTAATAGATTCTAAGTTAAGTGACACCCTGTTCATATTGCTAATTATAGATTGTAATAAATAAATCTACTACTTCGTGTCAGCCCGGCACGTCGTCAGTCTTTACTCAACTTCATTCTTTAAAACATGGCGCAGTCGGAGTAACCAATCTACCGAATCTGAATTTATCTACGTAAATAGCAAATACACTATTACTTGAAGGAAATCTATCAGTTAATCTTTTCATATTTAACCGGGATTTCCAGAACTATCTCACTCTGACTGTAATGAATGTCAATAAGTTTGTACTGTTTTAAAGTTCTTACAGGTTTTCCGTAGTAAGCATACTAAAATACTATTTAATTTTATGTTTTTTGAAACACTGCAGAAAAAAAATATTTAAGAGACCTTTGTAGGCAATAATTCATTTAACAAACAGTAACTTGTCAAACACACTGTACTTTACTTAAAACAAAGTATCGAAGTGTCTTGCCAAACATACTGTGTTTCCAATAATTCAAGTATATAATAAGCGACACATTTGTCGAATAGTGCTGTCTCATATGATCGTATGATTGTCTCGAAGTAAATAATATCCCGTATTATGCTTTACTTTACTTATGTATGTATATATCTTTCAATTACTGTTTTATCTTTCTTTCTTTGATTCACTTCCCAATGAACTGTCGTTAAGAAAAGTTCAGCGTTTTGTCTTTTATTTAAAAGAATTTTATATTTCAAGTTGATAATTTTCCCTACAATTTTCAGAAGTGGCATCTAAACTAGAAGAAGAGAATATTAATTATTAATATTAATCGTTTTGCGAATTTCTGTTTTCGTGAATGTTAAATAAAACATGTCTGACGAATTTAAGAAGTTTTTGGAAGCGGCAACCGCTGCTACGCTGTAGAATGTTCTGCGGAGCCTAAAGCTGCAATGTAGTGGCAGCAAAGCAGTCTTAAAAGCCTGTGTGGAGAACGAAGTGGAAGAGTATGGAGAAGAGGCGCTTCAAGAGCTCCTCAATGGATGCACATCGGCATCGTCGCCGTCGGATGGTACTAAGAACGTGTCTTACTCCGAGCATGATGGTGAGTTCCATCTTAGCAATGATGGTGGTATCGATGAGCAGCTAAACCTCCTTTGAGAAACCTGCAAAAAGAAGGAATAATATATTCTTTTGAAGCGGAAGCTCAAAGAATTGGAAATCCAAGTCGCCGACGCCGACCTCATCAGTCACACTCAGAAGCCACAGGTATCCAATTTTAAAGACATGGAAGCTCTTTTGTCCTCTTTCAGTGGAGATGATAATTTTCCAATCGATCGTTGGGTCGAACAATTTGATGAGTATGCGGAAATCCTTCGTTTAGATGACCGCGCAAAGTTTATTTTTGGGCACTGCGAGGTTGTTCGTGAAAACCTTGAAATTGCGTAATTGGATTGAATTGAGGGATGCTTCGGTTGGTGAGTTTAAAAGTTGTGTGACAAAAGGAGATATTTTTCGTGAACTTGGTTCGAGGAAGAGACGATGTGATGAGACCGTGCAGCAATACGTTTTGTCTATGCAAGAAATTGCGTCACATAATCCAGTTGAAGAAGAGGATCTGATCCATTTTATCATCAAAGGCATTTCCGACACCAAAGTCAACAAGAGCATACTTTACAACGCCAGCAACATAGAGCATCTTAAGCTTGCGTTGCGAAAGTATGAAAAGTACAAAAACAACAATCGTGATAATTTTTCATCAAAGCCTAGCACATCTGAAAACTACAACCGCAGCAAACCTCAACACAATCCAAACAATCCATTCCGCACAAATAATCGAACTACGGAACGAGACTTTTATGCTACACCTGCTAATGTGTCCAATCAGGAGAAGGAGTTCACATGTTTCAAGTGTGGTTGCAAGGGACACATCGCAACAAATTGTTCCGGCAAGAAACCAGATAAACCTGTCCTGAGATGGAAAAAACACAAACGTCAACAAATTTAAACCAGCACTTATCAGAAATTCAGATGAAGAAACCACCACCTGTAATATTAACAATCTGCACCAACAAACGACTTTGAGAAGGATGTCTTATATCAGTTCGTTTATGACAAAGCAAATACTTCAATCACCCTTACAACTCTTTTGGACTCTGGAAGTCCAATCAGCCCTATACAAGAGAAGTTTTTACCACCATTTATGATATCACCGTTGGAAGCGAACAGTCAGTCATATTGTGGCGTCAACAGTAGTCCTATTTATGTATTGGGAAGTGTTAAATCTTTTATATTTTTTGATAATAATAATTTGCCAATTAATTTAGATTTATTTGCAGTTAAAAATCATACAATAAGTTATCCTGTGGTGCTTGGTAGGGATTTCATTGGGAAGATTGGTATGGAGTTGCAGAAAACAACTAAGAAAGCTGAAAATCAAGAATATTTATTGTCATCGGAGTCAGTTGTCGTCCAGAATCATCATGCTTCAGATGTGTCGTTACCGTCATCGAGTCTTTGTCCAACTTTAGATGTAAACAAGTCTATGTCATCAACAAGTCATTGTGAGTCGTGAATTGCATGAACCTGTAAGTAAATTTATTGAAGAATTTAATTTTGTAGCAGAAATGTTAAATGTTGATGTTAGTGATTCAAATTTTGAGTTAGATATCAAAGTCAGCGAAAATATACCTTTTGATATTCAAAAAAGTGTTAAAGAAATAGTGAGTCCAGCTTTTTGCTCAGATTTAGATAAAGTTTGTTTAGAAGAAAGTTAATTTAAAATGAGATAGTTTTATCAAAGGATGTTCCATTCCATTGTCCACCTAGAAGATTGCCTTATGTACATAAAATGAATTAGAAAAAATTTAAATGATTTGCTCAAAAAAAAAAATAAATCGGGTGGCACAACGGCTCATGAAGAACCAGGGCCTAGTGACTAACAACTCGCCTTTCGACAGGAATGGAAGGGACCTAGAATTTTATGCCGAATCCGAACGGCTAGACGAGAAGCACTTATTCGTGACAAGTGATACTCTTGGAGGATTTGTCAATTTCTCGCAAGAGGCAGTAGCCCTGAAAAAAACTTTTTTTTTAAGTTTTTATGTGGATGAGGCTGGGAAGCGATCCCAGACCTCCAGCGTGACAGTCGAACGCACTAACCATTACGCTACGGGCTACTACATGATTTGCTTCTCTTGTTCACAGTACGCTTCACCTACCGTAATAGTTGAAAAGAAAAATAAAGAGTTCAGACTTTGCATAGATTTCAGGGAATTAAACAAAATTACTTTGCGTGGCAACTATCCGCTACCTCTGATTGAGGATAACATTGACCGGTTGAAAAATAAAAAGTTTTATACAATGCTAGATTTGAGGAACGGATTCTACCACGTTCCGCTTGAAGAGGATTCTATAAAGTACACATCTTTTACTACCCCTATTGGTCAGTATGAATTTACTAGGATGCCGTTTGGGCTGCGAAATGCTCCCTCTGTTTTCGAGCGATATATGAAACATTTGTTTGGTAAGATGATTTCAAAATCAAAAATACTTACTTATTTGGATAATATACTCATCGCAACAGAGACCATTGAAGAACATCTTCAAATTCTTCAAGAAGTTATTAATATCGTCATTTCGAAAAGGTTACAGCTTAGATTAGACAAATGTCTTGTCTTACAAAAATAAATTAATTACTTAGGTTATAGAATAACTGAAGATGGTGTCAGCCCAAACGATGCAAACCTCAAAGCCATTCAAAATTTTCCACCACCTGTTAGTACTAAAGATGTTTATAGTTTGTTGGGACTTTGTTCTTATTTTAGAAAATTTATCTTTCAATTTGCAAACATCGCAAAGCCTCTTTATGACCTTCTAAAAAAAGATACTCCGTTTGTTTTCGGCTCTAAAGAAATCGAAGTCTTCAATTTGTTGAAAGACAAATTAATTTCAGCGCCTGTGTTATCAATTTATAGCCCGCATAATAGTACAGAGCTGATTTGCGATGCGAGTACGCTTGGGTTTGGAGCAGTCTTGCTCCAGAAACAAAGTGATTAAAAATTTCACACGGTGTTCTACATCTCGAAGCGTGCAACTAGTGCAGAAAGTAAGTACCATAGCTACGAGCTTGAGACATTGTCTAAAATGTATGCGTTAAAACGATTCAGAATATACTTACTTGGAATTCCATTCAAGGTTGTGACAGATTGTCAAGCTCTCATTCAGACATTGAACAAAAAGTCTTAGAATCCCCGTATTTCAAGGTGGGCGTTAGAGCTCCAATCATACGATTAAATATAATTTCAATCGCTTCTGAGTTAAGTAAGTCTGAAAGTCCTCTTTTCGAAATGGTCGACAGGTTGGTATACCGTAAGACAAAATTGTTTTTTACGTCCCATCACATATGGAAGAACAGGTTATCAGAACCAATCACGAAGGACTTTGTCATTTGGGAGTGGAAAAATGTTTTGAACACCTTTCAGGTATATATTGGTTTCCCAAGATGAAGGAGAAGATACGAACTTTTATTAAAGGGTGTCTTAAATGTATTTATTTATCTCCTGGATCAGGAAAAACCGAAGGAATCCTACATCCAATTCACCATTTGATACTCTTCACATTGATCATCTCGGTCCTTTTCCTAATTCCTCCTCTAGTAAAAAACATATTCTAGTGATGGTTGACGGTTTTACCAAGTTTACCAAGTTATATAATATCTTTTAAAACTTATTTTGCTAATTTTTCAAGACCTAACCGAATAATATCTGACCGTGGAACGTGTTTCACCTCAAAAGAGTTTGCCGAGTTTTTGACAGATAATAATATTCAGCACGTCAAGGTTGCAACCCATATTCTAGTGATGGTTGACGGTTTTACCAAGTTTACCAAGTTATATAATAACTTGTTTAAAAACTTATTTTGCTAATTTTTCAAGACCTAACCGAATAATATTTGACCGTGGAACGTGTTTCACCTCAAAAGAGTTTGCCGAGTTTTTGACAGATAATAATATTCAGCACGTCAAGGTTGCAACCCATTCCCCACAATCCAATGGTCAAGTGGAACGCCTCAATCGCATAATTACACCTATGCTGGCGAAGGAGTGTGAAGCTTTAACCACTGGTGGATGGGATAAGCATTTAGAAAAAGTCGAGTTTGCAATTAATAACAGCGTGAACCGAAGTACTGGTTTCACTCCAAGCACTATTTTATTTGGCAGAGATCAAAAGGGACAGTTAAGTCAAAGAATATCTCATTGACAACGTAGGACCTGTAGAAATAAATGTAGAAGATGTGAGGGATAAAGCTCAAGAAAATATAAAAAGGGAACAAACTCGAAATAAAATGTACTATGACAATCGCCATAAAATTCCAACAAAATATAAGATAGTCGATTAAATTATGATCAAAAACGTCATCACCACACCAGGTATAAATAAAAAGTTATTAGCTAAGTATCGAGGGCCATATGAGGTAAAAAGTGTTTTGGCAAACGACAGATATATCATTGGTGACATCATAGACGGTTTGCAGGTAACCAGGTTACCATATAAAGGTGTATGTTCTCCGGACAATATGAGACTCTTTGCCAGATACTGACGTGAAGCATGATTAAGACACGGACTGATGCGAAGGAAAATGTAAGATCTATAAAGTTAAATTCATTAAATAGCGTGACTATGCCTATTATTTCAATGAATTCTACAATCGACACACAGTGATTTATTTTAAACTTTTGTTTTTTTTTTAAATTTAACTTTTAGCTTTTCATAAATGCTCATGCAAATGTTAATTCACTTTAATTTTTGTTTCAAAACAATGAAATGATTTATGTTTTCCATTCGAAAATTAATTTTAAAAAAAAATGATAAATGCCTATAATTTATTCAATTAATTGACATGTAACAATAAATTCAAAGAATTTATAATCGATATTTTATAATTTCATTATTTGATTATTTTTATGCAATCGGGACGATTTCATGATCAGGATGGCCGATCTGTAGGCAATAATTCATTTAATAAACTGTAACTTGTCAAACACACTGTACTTTACTTAAAACAAAGTATGAAATAGTGTCTTGCCAAACATACTGTGTTTCCAATAATTCAAGTATATAATAACCGACACATTTGTCGAATAGTGCTGTCTCATATGATCGTATGATTGTCTCGAAGTAAATAATATCCAGTATTATGCTTTACTTTACTTATGTATATAACTTTCAATTACTGTTTTATCTTTCTTTCTTTGCTTTACTTCCCAATAAGCTGTCGTTAAGAAAAGTTCAGCGTTTTGTCTTTTATTTAAAAGAATTTTATAGTTCAAGTTGCTAATTTTCCCTACACCTTAAACCAAACTCGAAAGAAATTCTTATGTATTTCTTCAAATAAATCCAAAAACTCAGTAGCACAAAGGTCCACAGAGCTGCGCCAGAGAGATTTGATTTGAAAAGAAGAAGGGTAGAAAAAAAAAATTGGAAAATATAATTTCTTTGTTGGGAAGGTATGAGTGTTGAATTTAAATTAAATAATTTCGTAATTTAAAATGAAAAACATTTTATGTTCACTATCTAAATTTTTTGAAACAAGTTTGTAGTTCATTTTTTCGTAGCACCTAATACCCGTGACACACTGGTGGTACGGATACTATGGTATTCGCTTATACCACTAGTGTGTCATGTTATACTATCCTTATACCACGAGAGCAAACTAGTATCAGCATGGTATCAAAACTTGGGTTTTTAACGTAGTATACGTTGCCTTTTAACGATGCTAGCGCGTTTCTCCAAAAGTGACGATAAGTGAACTACAATTTTGACAAGGAAAATGATACAAAAAAATGGAAAAATGTGAATATAGTATTAAATCAAAAAAAAATTATTAAACGTATTAAAAAAAAAACTCCAACGCCAACACAAAAAAAAAACAAAAAAAAGGACACCACAACACAAATACTGGAGTTCCAAGTGGAAAATAGTCCGTTCCACAATCAAAGTTTTATCAGGAAACTTGTCTCGATAATTTGACTATTGTTGTTTTATGTAAGTTTCTTTCGTAAAAAAAAATTGTCTTATAAATACTTGTTTTTGTTTAAACAGACTCACTGCGCTGGATCTTATGGCAAAGTTGTATATGCGTACACGGGGCTCCTGTGGACATAAATGGTAATCCAGTTGAGAGTGGAATCGTATAGTGACTCAGCAGTTTTAAAGTAACCATTCGGCCAACCAATGATGAGTGATGCCAGGCAGCAATCGCTGAGACGTTTAAAATGGTAGATGAACCATACAAACAAGATGGCGGATGAAAAAAAAAGAACGTGGGGGCACACACAAAATCTTGTGGAATCAAAAAAAAATCCGTGGCGGTCCAGTGCTCTGCTGCCAAACTGTGACCGCCAGAAAATAGTTAACCTACAAAATGTCACACTTTAAGCACACACTTGTAATAAAAAAACATCTTCACAAACTCACCCTATTTTATTTTGTTGTATTTGTAAAAAAATTAGATTTGAGACAATCCGGACACATTAGCAAATCTACGAAAAGGGATAGCTCTCGCAGGATCTTTAAACTAGTTAACAAAAAAAGTTAGAAAAAAGTGAATTTATCACATTTAACCTTGCAAATTAAAATTACTTTTTTTTTCTGGCCTTACGTTTAAAATTTCCTTGCGAGTATCTTGCTCGTTCAACTATTGTTATATATTTGACAAGTCAAGGAATACCACGTTTTTTCCTAACCACTTTGACACTTGACAGTACAGACTCTTAGTTTTCGGAGTCGATGACATTTCGAATTCTGTTTCGAAGATAGTTTATCTATGACAAGGCAGAGGGTGCCAGACTAGTCAACCGTTTTATAGTCGGATTACACTAAAAGTAAATCTACAGGAGGCAACTCTTCTGACATTTGTTGGCACACTTTGGGCGTCCACAAGAGCACTGCACTTGATATAAGGAAATATTTCTTTGAAAAACTCACCACTTGGTTATTTGTTTTAGTTTTTGTTAAGTCGGCTTCGATTTTCATATTTGAGTAAAGATGGCTTATTCCAGTAAAGAAGAGGAAGATCGCATCAACCGTTTAATACGTAATGCTGAAATTAATGAAGAACATAGGTTAACTATATCAGTAAGTCAAGGTTTGGACAGTACCACTAGACATCAAGTTATGTATTCCCCTCTCATTTCGGATAGACAACTCCGAGCTGAATCTAACCAACCCGCTAGGTCAGGTGGTCCTCTACCCGATAACGATAACTTCAGCCATATCGAGTCCGTCTCTCGTCCCTCTTTTAGTCAACTAAGTGGTATGGGAGCAGCAAGTTTGCCTCTTAGGGAAAGTATCGACTCGATAAATGAAACTGTCAGGCCAGTGACACTTAGGGTACCTGATACTACCAATAGGCCTCTCTAAGGAAACTCCGTAGGTCTCGGGGGTTCTAGGGACATTTTAGATAGCCTAGCTCAGATACCTGCTCCTTCTGTAAAGAAAATAAGAGAAAAAAGAATAGTACCGGAAGACTTGAAGGCATATATAAATTTGGCTGTGGTTGAAGGTTTGTCTTCTACCCGGCAAGTTATTCAAAGGGAACTGACAACTACCTTAAAGGAAGAGATCCAAAATCAGCTTGGTGGCTTCCTGAGGGAGTTGAATTTAGGTAGGCCATCTCTGACATCCGCTGAGCAAGTACCAAAACCACCAGCTCCTGTGTATAATTTTCCACCACCAAATCATCCACCACCCCAGCAGCCTCCTCGGCCAGATCCAAGGAGGGATGATTTCGTGCAACCTCCTCAACAGCAACGAAGAGATCAAGAATCATTCCGTCCAAGCCAGGAGGGATTATACTAGCCAGACTGTCAGCAAGAAACTCACTTTAGACCAGCCACAAATCCAATGAACCCTGATTCTCAAGATTATCATCTCGGTTACACACCCCCTGGTTGACTTCTGGATTCAAGGATCCAATCCGAATCGATAAGTGGAATATTCCTTTCGATGGAAAACCCAGTACCTTGTCCGCAGAAAACTTCGTCTTGCGTATAGAGGCACTCCGGGTCAACCATAAGTGTCCGTGGTCCGTAATTTTGCGCGACTTCCACTTGTTGATGAAGGGAAATGCGAACGAGTGGTACTGGCAGTTCCTAAGAGCGAATCACAGTCCAGACTGGCCCAGCTTACGAGAATCCCTGTTGCGCCAGTTCAAAAACAATCGGTCCGATTACGAAATTATGCGAGAGATCATGGAGCGTAAACAGGATTCCTCGGAAGACATTGACGACTTCTTAGCCGCTGTCAGTAAGACCAAATCCCAATTGAGGATTCCAATCCCGGAAGTGGAATTGGTAAAAATCTTGAAGAAAAACTTGAATGACAGATTGGTTAAACTGGTATATCCTATGCCAATCTTCTCCTTGGATCAGCTGCGAAACGCATGTAAAGATGTGGAATCCGCCTTTCCAAGGAAGGAAAAGGAATTTCAAAAATCATTCTCAAGGCTACCGTCAAATATTTGGCAAATGAGATAGAATACGATGACCCGTACGAGCTTTCCGACGAACAACTTGCAGCATACCAGTTTGGTGGAGCTCGTTCCAAACTTCCTCCACGGAAATACGCAGACCCGTCAAAGTTGGTTTGCTGGAATTGTAAATTACAGGGTCAAACTTATTTTGACTGTGAGTCTGACGTACGCAATCTATTTTGTTTCAAATGCGGATTGGAAGGTGTAAAAACACCACATTGCACTAGATGCAACCCGGGAAACCGATCATGGGACGCGAAAACTTCGGGGGAATCGCGTCCGAACCAAAATCAAAACCCGAAGTGAATTCGAAAGTTGAATTCAATCCTGAATTAAAAAGGGTTGGAAGTCCTCTCAAGGAAGGGGGCCAAAATCAATTTAGTATATTGAAAAGAAGCCAAACTGAAAATATAAAAGAAGAAAAAAATACAAAACCAAATTTGTTCCATATAAAACCACTTCATATCAGAATTACAGAATATAACCAGGCTGGTAACAGAATTTTTAACAGCGCGATTTATAAACCGTCTAGAAAAATCCTTAAAGCCCGATGGAGATACAAGTCAAGAAAAGAAACAAGAAAACGAATTTCCTCTACTATAGTAGACTTAGCATCAGACCCGAGACCTTATGCGAAAATAAAATGAAGTAATAAAGAAGTTTTAGGTTTGCTGGATAGCGGGGCCAGTGTAAGCATTCTCGGCAAAAATTGCTTACAGCTGGTCAAGGATCTAGAACTCTCTATAACTGCGTACCGGTCAGGTGTTAAGACGGCAGACGGAAAAAGTCAAGCGATAGTGGGGAAAGTTGAGGCTAAAGTAACATATAAGGACAGAGAAGAGATGATAACATTTTTCCTCGTGCCTAATTTAGACCAGGAGATCTACCTCGGGGTAGACTTCTGGAAAATTTTCAATTTAGCACCGAATATTATCCATTTAATTTCGTTGACGGAAGCTTCAGATGTCTCGAGCGCTCATTAGCTGAGCGAGGACCAACAGGCTCAATTGGATGCGGTTAGGGGGAAATTTCTTTGTTTCGAC
Organism: Melangyna quadrimaculata; assembly: GCA_949320155.1. Classification (NCBI taxonomy): domain Eukaryota; kingdom Metazoa; phylum Arthropoda; class Insecta; order Diptera; family Syrphidae; genus Melangyna; species Melangyna quadrimaculata. The sequence continues at coordinate 317,712,300 of OX439483.1, read as the reverse complement.
CGTGATGGGCTAGGAAAGACGATACTCATGGAGATGCACTCCCGGTGAAACAGCGTCACCACCCTATCTCCCCAGCGGTACAAGCCATTTTGTATGAAGAGTTAGATCGGATGTTGAGTCTCGGCGTTATCGAGGAGAGCGAAAGTCCCTGGTGTTCACCAGTAGTGCTCTTGCGAAAACCAGGCAAAACTCGACTTTGCCTGGATTCTCGCATGGTGAATGTACTGACCAAGAAGAATGCAAACCCTCTCCCCCATATCGAGGGGCTCACCAGCCGACTACCGGATACATACTACATTAGTAGTATTGATCTTAAGGAAGCATTCTGGCAAATACCTCTGGAGAAACAGAGTAGGGAAAAGACTGCCTACCGGGTACCGGGAAGACCCTTGTACCAATTCACTGTCATGCCTTTTGGGTTGTGTAATGCTGCTCAAAGGTTGTGCCAGTTAATGGACAAGGTAATTCCTGCACGACTTAGGGATCGTGTCTTCCTATACCTTGACGATATGTTAGTCATGGCACCGGATTCCCAAACGCATATTGCCCTGTTGAACGAAGTAGCCTACTGCTTGCGCAAAGCAAACCTCACCATCAACGTGAAGAAATCCAAGTTTTGCTTCAAAGAGCTTAAGTATTTGGGCTTCATAGTTGGTGGTGAGAACCTCAAAACCGATCCTGCTAAGGTGGAAGCTATTGTTGACTTCCCAATCCCCAAAACCGCAAGGCAAGTTCGGCGCTTGCTTGGTTTAGCAGGGTGGTACCGGAAGTTCATCAAAGATTTTTCTAGTCTGACCACCGCCCTTACTGACCTACTGAAAAAGCGAAATGAAAAGTTTAAAATGACCGATGAAGCGTTGAAAGCGTTCGAGGATCTGAAGCAGACGTTAATCAAGGCACCGGTTCTTAGGCATCCAGATTTTTCAAAACGTTTTTATATCCAGTGTGATGCTTCGGATGCGGGAATAGGTGCAGTTCTCTTTCAGAAAAACTCAGAGGACGAAGAGGTCCCGATTGCATTCTTCTCACAAAAATTCAATAAAAGTGAGAGAAACTACAGTGTTACCGAGAAGGAGTGTATGGCTGCGGTGATGGCTGTACAAAAGTTCAGGCCGTATGTCGAAGGCATGGACTTTGCCGTAATTACAGATCACTCTATTCTCCGCTGGCTAATGACCATGAAGGATCTGAGTGGCAAATTAGCCAGATGGAGTTTGCTGTTGCAGTCTTATGTTTTCGACATACAGCTTCGAAAAGGCAGTCTGAATGTCGTTCCGGATACTCTTTCTCGGGTACATGTAGATTTTCTGACCATTGAAGAAGTTGCCCCAATTATTGACTTAAACTCCCCTGAATTTCACTCGGATGAGTATGATAGCTTGATAAAAACTATAAATGATCACTCTGATAAACTCCCTGATCTTAAGATCAAAGATGGTTTTGTCTATAAGCGCGCTTTTAGAAGTGCAGGTGAAGAACCAATGCAAGAGAATACTTGGCTTTGTGGGTACCGTCGGTTCTAACTGAAGATATAATTAAAAAAGCCCACAACCCCCCAAACGTCGCCCACGGTGGTATTGCTAGAACCCTACATAGAATCCGACAATATTTTCATTGGCCGAATATGACAGTACAAGTACGCGAATATGTCACTAATTGTTCTATATGTAAGGAATGTAAAGGGTCCAATCAGGTCTCTCGTCCTCCTATTGTCCATTCCTACTGTTCTGATTGCCCGTTTGAAAAACTGTTTATAGATTTTTTGGGTCCTTATCCCCGATCGAAATCGGGAAATGCGTATGTGTTTGTTGTGCTAGACCATATGTCCAAGTTTGTGTTTTTAAAAGCTCTGAAAAACGCTAACACGTTAAGTGTTGTAAAGTTCCTGCAACAGGAGGTGTTTAGTATGTTCGGTGTGCCACGGATAATTCATTCTGACAACGAAAAGCAATTCTTGGCAAAGGAATTCCAAAATGTGTTGCAAAAATACGGGATTCGACATTTTAGGACCGCGAACTATGAACCCCAATCGAACGCATCGGAGAGGGTCAACCGCACGTTATTGGCAGCAATCCGTTCTTATCTCAAGACAGACCAACGAGATTGGGATTATCATTTGAACGATATTGCTTGTGCCCTGAGGAGTGCAGTTCATAGCTCTACCGGTGTATCTCCTTATTATGCGTTGTTCGGTACGAACATGATATTGCATGGTAGAAGTTATGAACTGGCACTAAAGTTAAACGCGGTTGACGACAGCGAGTTGTCGATTCTTCCTCGCCGAATTCGTTTGGAGTTCATTCGCAAAAGAATTCGCGAAAATATTCTTAAATCCAATGAACGATCTGCAAAAACTTAAAACACCCGCACACGAAACGTTCGATACCTGCCCGGGCAGGAAGTCTATCGAAGGAACTTTATTTTAAGAGATTCGTCCAAAAACCTGTCTGCGAAATTATGCCCTAAATATGTAAAGTGTCGTGTAATCAAACAAGTAGGACGACAAATGTACGAACTGGAGAATCTATCCGGCAAGAAAATTGGCATATTTCATGCAAAAGATATAAAACAGTAGGCTTCAGCTGTAGCTATACTACCAAAAGCTCTTTAAAGTAAACGAACCCAGTTCAGACATTATGTCTCACGTTATAACCATCGAATTCATAAGCTGTCCGTTCACAAAACTTAGTTTAACACGGCCTCTAAATTAGTTCCAAAAAAAAAAAAAAAAAAAAAAACATGTTGTTTGGGTCTACTGAAAGAAGAAAAAAGTCCAAAAGCTACCGCACTTAAAACCACTCCAACTCCGATCATATAGAATCAAAAAAAAAAATAGCTAAATTAACTAAGTTTGTTATGTCCCGAGTCCCGCGTACCCGGTAGTTGTTTAATCAAAAACAAGAGAAAATTCTTCGGATTGTTTAACCCAAATAAGGAAAAACACCTAGTACCTAATCGATTTCACTTGAGAACAAACACTGATAAAATTATAATTCACGCACAGTACCTGAAAGTAATGGATTATATTCATTGATAATTTATTATATCTACTTGATAATAATTTGATTTATTATTTCAATTGTCATTTTTATATGTGGATATTTATTGTTGTTAATTGCATGCTCAAGTACATTCAAGTCTTTGTTGGGATTAATAAAAATAAAGAAAACGAAATTCAACTGTGATACCGAAAGTCAAATAATCCAACTGTGATAGTACTTGATTTTTGCTTTAATTTTACCCTGTTTAGGAAAGTACCTGAGAACTTTCCTAGTAAAAACAAATTTATTTATTTTTTTCGTTAGTAATTATTTATTTATTCTTTGATTTAACCTACTTACTTTAACTATTTATTTATTTCTTAGAGATTATTTATTTATTAAAATCTATTTATTTACTTGTTTTTATTTACTAATAAACTTATTCAATAACATCTGTGATCTTACTAATAAGCATATCCGTAATGATTTAAAACTACTGTGACAAACAAAAAAAAATTAGTTAGAAAATAGGTACTGTGATATTTTTAATTTTTTTATTTCTTTAGTTTGCATGTTCTCTTTTATTTATTTATTTATTTATTTATTAACTTATTGGTTTTATTTGTTAACTTAATTTATTTATTATCAGAGTAAATATTCAAATAAACTATCAAACGCTCACCGGAGATATCCATGTCAAGGAATCCTGCCTTGGGTGGGTGAGGGATGTAGTGGGTGGTAGATGAGTTCCGGTACTGCTGCCGATGTTTTGGCTTATCGAAGTAGTTTCTTCCTCAAGGTGAATCTGAAATAGAAAAAAAAAAAAAAAAAAAAACAATTTTATTAGAAAAAAAAAAATAAAAACCTTCCAAATGAATGAATACCCACCATTGTTGTGGTTTTGAAAGAAAAAAAAATTACAGCAAAGCTTGTTGGCTTGCCTTGCTAATGAATTCGTCTTTAAGGGTATTCATGCAACGTAATAATTTTCCTATTTGCGAAGAATTCTAACTTTCTGCAAAATGTTCACAGGAACAGGCCATTAAAAAACTTGCGTAAATGTGGAAAATCTCCAAATTAAACATCACATTTGACTCATCGCAGCGTTTCAAGTTAATTTCTACGCTTTCCTCTTCCAATGTGTGAGATGAAATTCCTTTTTTTGGCAGAATATTCTTCCTATACAAATGTAGGCAGTTCATTACTACCAATAGGAAATCCTAGGTTTCCCTAAATTTTCCGCGTTTGCATGAATACTCCTTTTGTTTTTTCGGCAACCCCAAAATCCTAAACGAATGGAAAATGAAAAAAAAAAAACATTATAATCCAATATTGTTTTGTACTAATATGTACTTACCTTTTTGCTGCACGGCGTCCCAGGCCAACAACGGGACTTACTTGGCCTTGGCCGTATTTTGGTTGCCCGGCTTCGAAGGCATGGGTTGACTCCCCACCAACAACTGTGTATGTAGGCAAGAGGAACACCCAGGGTCCTTTGTTTTATGTCGATTTCCTTTCAACTATTGGAGATCAAATCTTTTTTTTTGTTGTAAGGAAACGCAAACAAAATAAATTTTTTTCTGTGATTGTATGTGTGTGCAATTTGACAGGCCCGAACGCACAATTCTTACATTTTTTTTTTGAAAATGGAAAATTTGTAATTCTAAATACATATAGTAAATTTTATTTAATTTATTTTATTTTATTTACTGAAGAACGTGAAGTTTATACTTTTACACCACGCAAATAATTTAATTGAACAAATTGACTAAAAAGCCAAACGTAAGCAATAGCCAGAGAAATGTCAAATCTTCCTCGTGTGTGTGCAAGTCGGTGTAAATCTTTCTAAAATTAAAGATTTGATTTGTTTAGAAAATTTGATCTTTTCTTCTAAACAAATCAAATTTCCCCTTCACAGATTTGATTTTTTTGTTGAAAGGAAATACACATTACTCATCTGTCGGAGTGTATCCGACAGACGAGCAAAATTTGTTGCGGCCGTCCTGCCATTCCATTTCATCTGGAAGCTATAAATAAATGAAAAGATTAGTAATAAAAAATTCATAAACACAATTAATAAATTAAAATACTTACCATTTATTTTTCTGATCATGCTGCTGCTATGGTTGATGTGTCTGAGATAAAAATAATAAAGATAAACAAGAAATGGTCGCGTTCAGCATTCTAGCCGATGAAGAACCAAAGATTATTTTTCAGAGGCAGAGAGAATAATGGTCGCGATCGAAAGCCTAGGCGATAGCCCATCTTGACATATTAGTATCCGTATAAGATATCGGACAGATTGGTTGTTTTTGACATTTCACATGGGCATACAAACGTTAACGAAAAACGTGTGTCAATAGCTGTTTTATTTATTTAGGTATTTATTTCATTAATTTAGGTATTTTAGAAGGAAATTGACGTTTGTTGATAAAAAGAGACGAAGAAAGGTTTTGAGTCATTTTTTTTTTTGAGCGCGCACCAAAGGGATTTTGGCTGCCCTTAAAATGTTTAAACACAGTGCGAGCGTTGGGAAAATAGGGAAGGATTTAAGAGGAGATACCGATGTACATTGGTTTTGAACCTCTGAATATTAAAATAGTCGGGAAAGATAGAGCCGGGTAAAGCATTCCACATTCGGGTAGTGCGGCTAAAAAAAGAATCTCTATACTTGACAGTACGTCCGAAGTTGGACTCGAGGGTAAACTGATGTGCATTCCTAGAGGTACGAGTATTACGGTTGAATTGTCTTAAGGGAGGAATGCAGCTGGCTATTTCTCTAGAACAGTGTTTATAAAAGTAACGGTAAAATAATGTTAGACATGAAACATGGCGGCGGTGTTCGAGTAATGCAAATGTTTCTGTTATATTTCTGTCACCTATCATTTTCAAAGCTCTTTTTTGAATCCTATCTAAGATACTCAAGTGGGTTATTGGGGCACCTGCCCAAATATGAGAATTGTACTCAAGTTTCGGACGGATAAATGCTTTATAGATCACAGCCAGATCAGAACGGGAGAAAAATTTCTTACATCGTCAAAGAAAACCTAAGCACTTAGCAGCATTTTTGGCGACGTCGAATATGTGTTCATTGCACAGAAGGTGGTCTGTGATACACATACCGAGGACTGAAAGCGTTTCGGTTTCCTCAATACAAGTGCCGCTCATGGATAGCGGCATGGGAGGTGTGTTTCGTTTTGACGACAGAAGACAGCATTGAGTTTTCGAAGCATTAAATTCTACGCGGTTTTTGATTCCCCATTGGACAATGCTGTCGAGATCAGAATTTAATGAGCTAATCATACGCTGCCGTTCTAGGTCCACATCCGAAGGACATGGATGTGAATCTGAAAATGAATATGAGAAGCTGAGGGTGCTGTCGTCAGCGAAACAGTTTAATGGATTAGAAGTTTCAGACAAAAGATCATTTATGAATATAAGGAAGAGAGTCGGAGACAAAATGGAGCCCTGGGTCACACCAGCATTTATTTTGTGGATTTCAGACTTGAAACCGTCCAAAACAACTTGTATTGATCGGTCCGAAAGGTAATTTCTAATCCAACGAAGAAGAGGTTCATCGAAACCAAATGCGCGCATTTTCGATAAGAGAGCTTGGTGCCAAACTCTATCAAACGCCTTAGAAATATCAAGCGCAATAATCTTACTTTCGCCAAAGCGATGTAAAGATTTGTTCCACTGTTCGGTGAGATATACCATCAGATCACCAGTGGACCTATTTCTACGAAAGCCGTACTGCCGGTCATTAAGAAGCTTTCGTTCTTCAAGATATTTCTTGAGCTGAAAATTAATCAGCGTTTCCATGACCTTGGAAAGAAGGGACGTTAATGCAATTGTCCGATAGTTTGAGGGTGAAGAAGATACGCCTTTTTTAGGGACAGGCTGGATAAATGCTGTTTTCCATCCACTCGGAAAGAGACCAGTAGAATAGGACAGATGGAAAAGCTTACGCAGTAGTTTTGCCAGCGTTGAAGAACACCTCTTCAGAACAATGGGAGGGATACTATCCGGGCCAGCGGATTTGTGTATGTCGAGGTCTTTTAGAACTCTAGCAACTGCACGAGTGCGAAAGAAGATTTGACCCATAGAATCGTTTACGCTCTCAAGAACAGGCGGAGTTCTATCACTTGCTGGCAGCATCGAATTAACAGCAAACTGTGCTGCAAGCAAATTGGCTTTATCTTGCGAGCTGACAGCAGGTGTGTCGTTGAAGACGAGCGTAGGAACCGAAGACGAAGTAGTGTTTCGAATATTTTTTACAAATGACCAAAAATTTTTACTACTATTGGGACACTGTAGTATTTTTTGCCTTAAATTTTGGTCATGCAAAAATTTGGTTCGTCGAATATGAGCGTTACAGGTCTTCCTGGCTTGTTGAAACTTCTTCCGGTTTTCCTCAGTAGGGTTGGCTTTGTAACTACGGAAACTTACTTCTCTGACCCTAATAACCTCTTTACAGCTCGAATCAAACCATGAGTTTTCTTTGGGTTTGATAGATTTTACCCTATTCGGGATAAAATTTCTCATTCCACAAAGAATTAAGTTTGTTTTCATATCTGCACGGGCATCTACGTCACTATCGAGGAAGCACAGTGACCAGTTAAAGTTACTGAAGAAACCGTTGAAACCGTCCCAGTTGGCTTTCTCGTATTGCCAAACGGTTCTCGTTGATACATTCTCTTTAACTGAGCATTGTTGGCACGAGAAATTAGCAGATATGACACAATGGTCTGATGTGCCTAGAGACGATAATACACTAATAGTGTATTTATCAGGGTCAGAGGTAAGAAACAAGTCAAGTGTGTTGGCGGATTGACCTGCAACATCAGGGATTCGAGTTGGCTCGTCAACAAGCTGAGTCAGGTGGTTTAACTCAGCAAAGAGCTCAACATACCTTCCTTCGGGTGTTGTCTGGCCAGAAAAGCGAAGCCAACTAGAATTGTGTACATTGAAATCGCCCGCAATGAGGATAATGGGCAACAATTCTTTGAATGGAGTCGGACAGAGCATCAAACTCGTTACAAGTTGAATTTCTGTCCAGATTGGGGCTTCGATAAACGAAACAAGTGTGAATGATGTGCTTATTTACCGTGTATTTTAACTATACTATATTTAAAGTTTGTATTAGAACACAAACCATATTGTGGTTGAAGTTGGTATGCAACATCATTTCTTATATAAACGGCAAGACCATGGTTGTACCAAGTTGTACCCAAATAAATTAAATTCCGAATGATCAGAATTTTCACCAATCTGGGTTTCATTGCGTAATGGTGGATATACATGTATCTCCATCTGGCTTCTGAAGAAAAAAAGGGATGCACAATTAAAATTTACACTTGTTGGATAGAGAGGGATCACCAAAATGCCGAAGAATTTCGTATATGCAGATTGTAGGAAGTGCTATAATGCAGATATGAAGACGGTTCTTGATTTTTCTCTTTCACACGCTCGGGTTTCTGGCATGCATCTGTCCCGCTCCACTTTTCTTCATATTTGGAGACGGAGATACTTGTAAATCCAGCATAAGTTCTATTGAGAAGGTGTAATCGGTTCTATGAACGTCAAACCGTAACATCGGTTTATTAATCTCGACAGTGGCTGGAATATGATATAGACGGGAAAAGATACCGAAAATGAATTTAGAGTGTTGGTGTTTTCACCTATGTTTTGGTGTGGTGAGTTTTGGTATGGTGGATTGTTGGGTTTCAGGGGAGTTATGGTTGTTTGACGTGGATCATTTTTATTGACAGAATTCAGAATAATTCGCGGAAAAGCAATTTGGGTTCAACGAAACTTTTCACCATAAACAATGTGTGCACGGATGATTAAGTTTTTTTACCGCCATCTGTTCAAGAGAAGTTGAAACCTGAAATGACTTTTGGAAAATGGCGGAGAGGTTCGGTTTTGTTTGGGAATGTCTATTCTTGAGGCGAATTGGGATCTCCCACTACACAGACACATACGGAGAAGAAAAAAAATAATTAAATTATAAAACAAAAAGAAGACTAGCGGGTATATTTCACCGTATCACCTTATCTGTGTAAGAGGGGAAATTTAATAGAAAAAAAAAGAAGTGGCATGTTCAAAGCACCGAATTTTGTTGGGATAAGTTGAAACGTCATGGAATGAACCTATCCAAGGTTGAATACTGCACACGAGCTGAAGTGATTTGAGATCGGCTCACACTCAATTTTGTTTGATGAAAAAAATAATTTTTTTATGTGAATTACCGCAGAACGTAAGAAAGAAGTTCCATGTTAAAAAAAAAAATATTTGAAATTGAATTTTTCGACGAAAATTGAAATAAAATTATAATTCCTGTTTTTTTGTTCCGTTGGATCTAAAATTGTAGAATTACCTACTTACAAAGTGCAAGTCCGAACAATTATAATCACCAGGAGAGACTTAAAATAAATCGATTTTTCTTATAAGCAAATAAAACGAGAGGTGAGTGTATTTCTGAAGAAGAAAATTTTAATGAGGAAATAAGTGCTAATAGGAATTAATACAGGTTATCTTTTATCACCACATTTTGGAAACTCTGGCGGTTCCAGCTGGCCAGCGGAGCGCTGGACCACCACACAAATTTAATTCATACAACCTTTTTTTTGGCTATATACACGTTATATCTGGTGCTATTATTGGAAAATCACTGCTGAGAAACTTATTGGCAGCCATTTCGCCATATCGGGTGTGCAGTGTTGTTGGTGTACAGATCCCGTATTTTGTGATTGATGCATTCTAGTCATCACAAGAAGACCGAACCAATGTTTTTTGCGGTAATACCGAGCAACACTCGTGGATAGCGGATTTCATTTCCAGAACGCCCTCTCCACCAGGGTATCAGGTGAATCTGAAGAAAAATAAGAAAGTTAAACTTTAATACAAATTAAGAAGTAAAGATCCCAATCAAACTCTTTAAACTTACCCTTATCATCCTCAAGAAGAAAGCGTTAATTAATCTAGTTAAAAGACTTTTCACGTCAAATTTTTATACTTTTATACTTTTTTTGTTTTTTTTTTTTGGTTAAAATCACGAGATGTGAATTTTTTTTATCAAAAATTTTCTTTTTTTGCTAAATTATGATATACTTTCTTTTTCATATTATTCTTTTATATATTTATAGTGTTATTAAACAGAGTTTTTCTTATATTAACTATTGCTATTATCATCTTATATTACATATATATTTTCTAAATTTTGATTTTTTGTATGTTCATTAAATTCCCTTTGTAAGTGAACGTGATTGGTTTTTCAGGACCTATCATATGTTTTACTGATGATCTGTTAATTCGTTCCTTTTATGATAAAAAACACCTCCATAGAGCTCTCAGAGGGTAGGGAATTGTTTAATAGTCTAGGCCTTTTCCAGAGGTTAATGATAGTCCTTTTCGAGAAAAAAATCTGTCTCACATTGTTATTGATTAATTATCGTTCATGTTCATGTTTTTTTGTTAGCTGTAAAAGAAGAAAAGAAAATACGATTTTCTACATTAATGTTCATTCACCAAATTTTAAATTCTAGGCGATTATAATAATCTTATGTTGCTATCCTATGTAAAATTAAATAAAACTTCATTTATCGTCTCTTTAGTAGAATTTACGTCTTTTCTTGATTTCTTAAGAGAAATCATGAGGTGCTAAGAGCTAATCGCCAGGGGTGTGGATAGTAGCGAAGATACTACGGTGAAGATGGTATGACCGGACAGTAGTCATGGCCATAAAGGGGGAATCCTAAATAAGGGCACAGGATTCCTAGGTTGGGTGGATTTGACCACACTTATCACTCTAACCATTTTCTGATCGCTTCCTTTTTCAATTTCCTAACCTTTCCTTATTTTTCCTACCCTACCACATCACCAACCATCCAATGATTCCTCTTGCCTCGCAACAGCTGGAAACTGGTTTATCACCACTATTCATGAAGACGCTAAAACTTCAAGTAGACTTCACAATAAAAGTTTTCAATATGCCAAATGATAACCTACCAAAGAAAGCGGCACTACAAGCCATGCGATGTAAGACAAGATGGGCTTAAGAATGGATAAATCTAGCGGAAGAGACTGATGTTCCTCTAAACATTAACGAACAGAGTACTTGGAAATCGACAATGTACCAGATAATTACTAGTTTAGAAGAAAATTTAAGACAGAGGTAGAGATGAAGCATCAAACTCACTGCATCGGTTGGTTTATAGTAGGCTGAATCATGATCTCAATGAGAGAAACTACTTTCGGGATGATTGTACTATCGAAGAAATATCACATGTTTCGTCTAAGAGGAGAACTGTTGAACTTAAACTTTGTCCCCCATCGTGAAGATTTACCGTTACTTTGTGAGATGTGTCATCTGGCAGAACGTGAGGATATTATTCATTTTGTTGAAAGGTGTCCTGTTCTAAGGGAAACTAGAAGACATATAATGGGTACTGACTTTTTAACTGACAACGAAACTTCGGATCTGCTAAACGTAGATGTATAGATGTTAAAATTCTGCAAAATCGCACTGAATTATCGAAAAAGAATACTAGGAGAATACTTTTAGCTAATAACTGTAACTTAATTAGTTTAAATACCTACATTTATAAATATTGAAAATTTTTGTCAATCAGGCTGACGGCAAAGCCATGCTTTATTGATTGCTTATAATAATTATAAAAATATCTTTAAAGAAAATAAAAAATCAATTTAATCTAAAAAAATCTTTAAAAAAAATCACCAACACAACCATTTTTTTTTGAAAGAATGACAGGTGATGTCAATGTGAGTAATGCCAAATACAAACTATTAAAGAGTTTTTTCTTTGCAATGGTGGCTGCAATGATGCTGCGCAGCAAATTTAGAAATAGAGATATCGTGCAGCGATGCGCTGCATGCAGACTTTGAGTGAATCTGCTCCCAAAAGAACCTGTGTAAATTATTTTCGGTGCATGAAAAATGCTGCACATCTGTAAGCACATGAGGCCCCAGTCTATGTATTTTTAAAATGTCTTCCACACTTGCTCACTGTGTATTAATACTTGTCAAAAAAGTGGGAAACAAATTATGTAGAATAGTGTAGAAACAAAATATGACAGCCCAGCAAACATTCGACATTCTATCCCACACGATTTTACAAGTGCTAATACATGAAGAATTTTAGGAATGGTTCTAATTCTATCCCACATTCTATCACTTTTTTTTAGGTGAAGGTAATGTTTTAATACAAGCAAGTGTGGAAGCAAAATATGAAGTCAATTCCTTCCAACAAATTTGGCAGTCGCGTGGAATTCTTTCCCACTTTCAATATAAGGGCTTATTTGAATAACATGAATAACATGAAAAGCCACACTTTTTCAAAAACACCGTTTTTTAGCTAAATCAATTGGTACATAGTATATCTACATACACTTTTAATCTTATGGCTATTTCCCGAGAGAAACCGTTGTTATTCACTAGAGTCACTTTTTCAATTAAGACTTTTCATTGAATTGTTCAGTAGTAACGTGATAAGCCATAAGTGTAAATGTTTATAAAAAAAAATGAGTTTTCTCGAAGAATCCATCGATAGCGAAGATTTTTCGGAAGATTGCGATGACAGTATTGTTGATGCTGATTTATCATCTTTTTTGTCATCAGAAATTGCTGAGGTATGTGCGATATTATTGTTTTTGTGGCTTATCATTTTATCACGCTCAAACTATTTGATTCTTCTTGTCTTAACTTAAAATGCTATTATCTCGAGATTTTGAAAATGTGGCTTATCATACTTTTGCACTAAGCGCTTCAATTTGACATGTGTCAATACACAGTGGGCTAGTGTGGAACGGCTATAAGAGTTTAGTCCGGCCTGGTCTAACAGCTTCATATGAAAGACCATATAAGGTAGTTCGAAAACTACGAAAACAATTCATAATTGACATAAATAATAAAAACATATCGGTTTCAATTGACCGATTGAAACCTGCGCATATCATCGCAAATTAATCAAACTCGGCTGGAAGGAAGAAAGTAACCTTCGCTTAATTTTTTTGTTTTCATCAAGTATCATTTTTCCCTATTTTTTTCTCGCTTAATTAATTTGTATAATTTCGAAACAGCTGGAAGGGGAGTATGTAGTAGTCACGCTATGATTCCTAAATCATCGTGATCATCACATGTATAAAATAGTTTACAGGCTTATTAATTAACTCTCTGCAGTCCGCACACGCACATATAATATTTCTTATCCCCACTATGTAGTCAGTTAACTAAACAGATTTTGGTCGTTGATGATTTGTCCTACCGCTGAAACTTAGGCTGGTATTCACCGAGCGCTCATAACTTAAGAGCCTCATTAACCTATTCACCAAGCAATATTAGTGAACATTTACGAGCGTTCGCAAAAGTTATGAGTGGTCTGGAGCACTCCTAAGTTACGAGCGCTCTCTTCAAAAAATTTGTTCGAAAAATTTCGCAATAAAACTTTACTTCTCTCAAACGTCACTACTGTCAGTCACACAGTCAAAAATTTGTTTTTCGTTTCTGTTTTTCTGAAAAATGTTTGCATTAGTTTTCAATTTAATAAAATATATTTTAACAAAATAAAAACCGATCAACCGAAAAAACGTCACCGTCGCGTCGTGGTAAATTAGGTGTTATTGCTGTAAAAAAAAACAATTAATCTGTGTATAGAATGGATCCAAGGAAAAATAAAAAAATCTCGAGTCGAACAAGCATCAACGTGTACCAGTAGTCGCCAGCGCCGGCAGTAATCGCAACTACGGTCCCCTCAATGACGCAGATAATGTCGAAAACTACTTCCGCAGCTGTGTTGGTACAGTCTCATCATCGGGAAATTAATAAACATATCTTCAACATCTCCAGACGTAGGCGTAGGGATGAAAGAGTATTCAAACGGCACAAAAGACCCAAATAATCTTCAGCATCAGCAATTGACGGTGGCCAAAGCGGAGCTGAACTTAATTGTACTACTTAATTATAACTTCTCCTTTATGTAGAATCTTTAAAGAAGAAAACTGGCTTTGCATAACTTTGAACAGCAATTTAACTTTTGCAAATGGCATTTTCCGACAATGCAAAAGAATAGACTTTGTTCTGGACATTGATCTAATTCCTGGTGCCAACGAATTACTTACTCCCTGTCGAGCTGCAAGGCTTTTAAATTCTCCAAGAATAAATTGTGCAAATGAAAGCCATGTACAGATATGTAACAGTACACCTACCTAGTTAGAATATTTATAACATTGAGTTCAAGATTATAGGTCACCAACTCTAATTTTGTGTAGGATTTAAAGATAATAGAACAAAACGCAAATAAAATTTCTTTTCCCTTTCCTAGTTTTCTCCGGCACTTTAAATCATAGGAAGCACCTAATGATGCAGCTGAAAAAATAAATATTATTTGTGCAAGCCTAAAATATACCAAATTACAATTTTTGTTGGCCAATAACTTTTTTCGCACAGCGATTTGGAATGAGCACCCATAGTAAGTATTCATGTAAACAAAAATACCTTTTTGTTCAGAGCGAAATCTGCTGCAATTGTGTATGTTTAAAAACGGTCCAAGTAACAAGTTTCCCTTTTTGTTTTGCAGTTAATGTTCTCTTAAAACCGTTGACATTGCGCTATTTTCTTGGAGTTGATTCGGAAAAACTAAAATCAGGTTGTAGTGGCGTCGTTTTATTTGAATCGTAACCATCACGAGGAAGTATCTCCGAACAGATTTGCAGTGTAATTGTGCTATCATAAAAATCATAGCCGTTTCATAATTACTCATTGTTGTGTTGTTCAGGCTGTGATCTAAAATCTCGGATTTAATGCTTGAGTCTAGCAGTATCATTGAGTCTAGCAGGTAACAATTTCTTGCGTATTCTAGATAATTGCGGACTCTGCGGAACTTTAAAGCAACCAGACTTTCTCAATGATTCCATGCCTGATGGCGGGAGAATGTTGCCCAGGTTTAGACTGTTGTTCTGCATATTTTGTAGTATTGATAATATTGGGGTTATAATATGTAGAGAGTGCAATCTGAGTGCCGTCTGTTTTGCTTATAACGATTGGTGTTTTCGGAGCTTCATCACTAAGCGGTGGGCGAGCGCAGAACAGCTTGCAAATAAATTGCGCTCTTATTTTGAGATACCGAAGTTGAAGCAGTAGATTCATCTTTTTGTTCTCTTCCAATAGCGGCAGGAATCGATGGAATTATTCTTTGCTCTTTGGATGGAGAGCGGGATCTCGAACGATTGCGATTACGAATGCTTGAGGAATTGTGATCTTTGCAACCCGACGCGGGAGAATCTGATGATCTTCTTCGTTTGCCTTTCTCGCGATGCGAATTATCCTTAGCATATCACAGACAGGTAGGTTTATTTTTATGAAACGTAAATGAAACTACAAACAAAAGAAGACCAACTTGGATCTGTGTCTTGCACGATTATTTGATAAAAAACAAAAAACAGGAGTATAATGAGTATACTTTTAATAAATAGGATTTTCAGATTTTAGAATTTTGTTTTGTTTGATTCTTTAAATTGTTGACATTTTGTCTTAGCGCCAGCTGACACTCATTTTCGAAAACAGTTTGATTTCACAGTTTGGGTATGCCTGATAGAGCGAGAACCTCTCTCTTTTTCGGACATCGAAAAGTACTTATGAGTGGTTGGTGAATAGCAGAAATAATTTTCAAGTTAAAAAGCTCATAAAGTTAAGAGCAGCTTACGCGCGCTCGGTAAATACCAGCCTTAAAAAATAAAATCTTAATAAATAAGTTTTAGGCGTGTTTTTTTGTGCCCTCTATGTTAGTTTAGGAAAATTAATGAGTTTTTCGATTAATTTTATGACATTTGTTGAGAATTCATCGTATAAACGTAGAAAATAGTGTATGGAAGCACTGTTTTTATTTTCGCTTAATTCTTAAGCGGAGATGTTTATCGCCGCGAACTAAGCATATTTGTTGTTGTATTTCATATAGAAATTTTTTTAAGCTACCAAAGAGGGCACTAAAAACACACCTATTGTAATCTAGAATTTTAAGTTAACAAAATTTGATTTTCATATATTGAAATTATAAAATATTTGTTTCACTCGCCGTACATATTAACTTTTCCGCGACCAACCGACGACGATATTATTTTAATTAAATTTGTTTAATTTAACGAATTATAAACGAGCAAACAAACTACGACCGGTTATTTATTCTCATAATTTTTCCACTTATATAAGCTTATCACTATCTTAAAAGACTATGGGCCCTACCAATAATCAAATTTAGTAACGCCTTAAATATCTAAGTAAAATGGACCATAATTGTATGGACTCTAAATATTAAACCAACCATGGTATGACTTAAATAATTAGGTGGACCCTAAATAATTAATATTACATTGTATGGACTCTACAATATGAAACATAACATGCATGGTTAATTTTTTATAGCCCCCATATGGTCAATTTTCCTTAAAATATTTAAGTCGTTACTAAATTTGATTATTGGTAGGGCCCTATGTATCTTATTGTGTAAGCATACAAAATTATATGAATAAAATAAATTAAATTAAACTCATGTAATTTCGCTTGTTAACCGAATGTCAAGCAAAAGGGAAACGAAAAGTTATATACGAGGTAGAATATCTCGGAGTGCAAAACAAGGTAGCACTTAACAATGCTACCACCGCGGCTGGATCAATTAAAGGGTGGTTTTCACCAATTAATTTGGTAACTAAATGATTAATTATTTTTCGATCGATTATATACAAAGGAGAAAAATGAAAATTGGAAGGGCGCCGAATTAGAATTTGAATTTTATTGTTTGGGAAACCTTTTCATACAGCAAGAAAATCCAAAATCTTTCCAACTGTTGCAGCAGAATCCATTGAATTAACTCTACCACTTTTTGTTAACAGCGACATCTAAATTGAAAGTTTTTTTCTTAGTTATTAAAATAAAATTTGAGGGTGTTTCAGGCAAAGGGAGTACCAGTCACGAATCTGAGTAATAGTTTTCCTTTATGATTTGTCCCCTCCAAATTACTAATAAAAACCCAAGAAAATGAAAGGAAAACCGCGACAAGTGGTAATGAAAAACAAATACCCTATATCCAAAATTTTCCAAAGATAAGTTGCCAGTTATACCCCTACTGGTGATTTCCAATAAAACAACTTCGTGGGCTTTTGTCAGAATAATACGAATTTGGGGATTAGATAACGATCAATCTTTTATAGAATATAATCTTAAAAATATTATGGGCGGGCACTCGGATATTATCTTAAAAATAATAATAAAAATAATAATATAAAAAATAAAAATAATCTTAAAAATATGATGGGCGGGCACTCGGACATTATATATAGAGTGACATCTTTCGGGGACCAAATGCCCTTCGAAGGTTTGGTTGTTTGTTTGGAAGCGTTTCAGACAACCAGTATATAATGCAGACCCGCTGTCTTCTTACGCCCTGACTCGACTTGAGTACAGACCGTCTGTCTGTCATAAGTTTCGTTGAGGATTGTTTGTTCAAAGTACTGAGAGAGTGTACCGATGGCTGACGGGCAATGGCTGCCCTACTCTCTCTAAATTAATTGACCGAAAAGGCAGTGGCCTGATTAGGGAAAACGAAGCGAATCGTTTTAGGTGTCGAAAATCAGATTTGGTATTACTGCTTTAGCTTTCGTCGCTGTCGTTTTACATTCGCCCTATTTTTGAAATCGAAAGCGAATGCGAAGACATTTCAATTTTTAACGCGTAAATTTCCGATAGGTTTTTTCTGGCGGGTTGGTGTATCGACACGGTCGAAAGTGGTATTTTTTTATTTTCATTAAAATAAATAAAATGCGAGTTTAACTATTTTTTTTTTATTAAAACAAATTAAAAAATATAACAATATTTTCTTTTAACAAATTTGTAGGAGTCCAAACAGCAACTCACGACCCAGCAACAATTTTATTCGCTCATTGAATTTATAAAGGAAATGAAGGGATAACCAAAGGTGCACTCAATGCGCTTGAATACAAATATTCCACACATCGCTACTTTGAGAAAGAATCACTGCGGTTTTAAATGATCCCGAAAATGTATGAAATGTTTTTTTTTTTTTTTGTAAAATAAAGAAAGCCAAAAGAACTAATGAATGAATTGACCAACAAAATAAACACACGCGTTGAAGAACTTTGCAATAATTTTCTTTTAACTCGCAGATTCAAGGACTTTTATATTGTCTTTAAGCTTAGCGTTTTGTACAAAAAATTAAAATACACTATTCTTAATTCAATGTTGTATTTATATTTAATTTCAAAGCCAAACATAAGAAAACAAGTTGAATTCTCACAATGCACGGTTTCAATAAAAAAAATATTTCCTGGAAATAGCTGTCAGCTATCTGGAAATCTTGGAAGTATAATTTACGACTCGCTTCGAATTCGATAATTTATCCATACGAAGTGAGTCGAAAAGGAGATATCGAATTGAAAACGATTCGCTTCGTATTCCCTAATCAGGCCACTGTATGAAAGCAAGAAAAGGAAAAGAGAGGAATAAGTATTGGAAAGAGTGAAAGACCGATTTTTTGTCACGGTAAATTTTAACGTGGCAACTCGTCTCTTAACTTGAATGTTCCGCTACATTTAAATAAATAAAATCGTTTTGAATCACTTTAGTTTAATGAAATTATTGTAACTTTATATTATTTACCAGTCAACATCCGCCCTTTTTGCCAGAACATGGTGTCCACTATTTTTGCAAAATAAATTTCCCTGAATTTCCCTGACTTTCCCTGACCAATTTCAAAATTTTCCCTGACCAAAAAGAACTTAGGCAAAAAGAACTCAAATTGTATTTTTCAAAGATCTATCTGAAGGTATACATTACCGATTGTATTGAAAGTGAAAAATAATAACTGCATGAATTTAAAAAAAAAAATTGTTTTGCAATGTAGTTCATAGTATAATCATAAATGACCATTTAAATAAAATCCTTTTACACTGTGATTATTTAGGCTCTTTGGTCTATTTGTAAAAAATTCGAATAAAAACAATATTATTCCATTATTTTCCCAACGTATCGTGAGTATTCCTCACTTCTTCAGGGGTTATATATTTTGTTTTCAATTTTATTGTTAAAAAAAACTACATACTCTAGACTAGATAGACTTAGGAAGGTTCAAAGAACTGCTAGCATTGGCACGACAGGGGATCATGCCCGACTGATGCCTTAAGTATTTTTCTGCACCTTCTACCACTTGATTAACATATGAAATATCTAGTATCTTGCAGCGCTTTAAGACTTAAAGAATCAAACTCTTGGTTTGCCAAGACCTATGGTCACAACAATATCACAGACTTGATTCCAATGGAAATGTTTTCGACTCCCACTGACTACTGCACCCTTACAATGAGTATCAGTAAGGATTTCAAAGTTAAATTTCCATCCAGGAAGGATTGGAATGATAACGTCGTGACGAAAGATTTCGACACAACTATCTTTACTGATGGCTCAAAGATGGAGTGTGGCGTTGGTGCAGGAATCTTCTCTGAGTCTCTAAATGTATCTAGGTCCTTTCGGCTACCTGACCTTGCTAGCGTCTTTCTAGCTGAATTTCTGGCAATCAGGGAAGCTTGCAAGTTACTTTAAGCAGATCCAAACCAGAACCGTAATGCAGCTATTATTACAGACAGTCAAGCGGCTGTTAAAGCCATTAATTCAGCTACAGCATCCTCCAAACTGGTCCAGCAATGCCGGGATGAGCTTGGGGGGCTGAACCGTAGGTGGAGCAGTTTATCAAACTGTATTATATCTAGGAAGATTTGGCCCACCTATGACAAGAACCGAACAATTGATCTAATACGCAGACCCAGGCAAGACATAGCCAGGGTAGTTGCAACCTGTAGCGGACACTGGCCAACATAAACACATAATATAAAGATGCCAAACCTCAGCTGTCATCCGCTTTGCCTACAAGCTAAAACACGCACACATAGAAAGCTGGGCCAAATTCACCATGCGAGTTTTGCACACATAGACAGTTGGCCTTATTTCACCACCAAAATGGCGGGTATTTTGAAAATATCATGAGAGTGTTCAAAAAGTATAAAGAATGGATGAACGAATTATGAAGTGCTTGCCCGACCTTATGTGAGAATGTTTTTGTTGAGATATATTATTATTAAAAATTGGTTTAAAAATGTCTATTTTATTGTCCTACTCTTTCTCGAAGTTTGTTGTACCTTTCAGGGTTGGCGTAATGGCTCTCCCAAACCAACGCGGAACATTCGCTCTGCAGGGTGAATCATTCACAATGATACAAAAAATGACAAATAAACAATGCTAAACAACAACAAAATATGCCGTCTCGTCGGCGAATGTGGCGCATTCGCAAAACGTATTGTAATGCATGTTTTTTGATAATCTATATGGATTATTTTTGAAAATAAAATGTGGTTATTATTAATCTTGTAAATCTATTTTCACACGTTTGATAGTCGTAGCTTATTGTCCACAATTGTAAACATTGGATTGAGAATTGTAAATATTTGTATTTGGAAGACGGCCAATCTAAGTGAAAAAGGCAAGACCACTTCAGCAAAAAGACACTACACGACGCGATAAAGTATTAAGGCTGTCCCAAACTAACGCGGAACATTCGCTATGCAGGCCGAATCATTCACAATGCTAACAAAAATGGCAGATCTACAATGCTAATTACAACAAAAACTTGCGTCTGCGAATGTTTCGTGCCGCTTTCGTGTTGGTTTTAATTATATCGCACTAAGACGACCTTTAACTTAAAAAAATTCCAAAAGAATACGTGGGGAGTATAGTTCCGCTCAACTGATGTGTAGTTCCATCATGTGTGATCTAGCCTTAAACGTGTACCCGAAAATGTTTGCAAAATTATCATTTCATTGGCTAATTTCTTTTCAAGTCATGTTGTGCAAAGAAAAATACCAAAAACATAAGGGGTATTCACGATCCGATGCAACTGGCCTTGTATCATTGTAAAAGTGCAAAAGTGTAAAATCTTACAACACTACAACAACAAAATATACAAGGTGCAATCTTACAACAGTTTCGCACTTTAGCAATACCCGAAACCTATTGCAACAGAAAAATACAACATTGTAAAATTTGTAAATTGTGTTTTTGACAGCTCACTCATTCTTGATTACGTTAAACAGAAACAAAGGTATGTTCATTGGATACATCCAATTTGCAATCTTGATTGTATTGATGTGACGTCGTCATCATCTTTTACTATTATTTTCCATTTAAAATTCGGACGATAATTAAGATTTGGTAATATTTTCTTTTTCCGTTTTTTTGGCATCTTTTTATGAACAAAATTTAAATTAAATCAAATTGAAATTTTCAGATATGTTCGAAACAAAAACAAATAACAAATGTCAAATGTCAAACTAATTTTGACATTTGCTTTAGTGTTGCAAGAAGATAAGAAAAGTGCGTTCACGATCCACTTAAAAAAAATAAAATTTCGCACTTTTACTAGGCTCGTTGCACCAGATCGAGAATACGCCTATAAATGATTAAAAAATCAAGTTAATCCATATACAAAAACCTTTTCGTAACAAGTTAAGGCTTAACAGCAAAGACCTATACTTTTGCCATATTGTATAAAAGTTGGAAATAAATATCTGTGCTGAAGACACCGCTTGCAAAAAAACACTTGTATGTTTTTTGAAGTCAGGTTTCTTTAAAGGCCTTTCTTTCCCACTTTCAATTTGGCATGTATTAGTACACTGTGGGCTAGTGTGGAAGGGCTTTTAGCGAATCTTTAATATCGCACTTTTGCACTTTTAGCAAAAAAGTAGGTCTATGTAAAAAGTAGTAAAATTTAAAAGTACGCAATGTTTTATAAGTGTAATATCGAAGAACCTCAAAATTATAAGTGAAATTTGTTATTTAATGATTACTGAATTAAAATTGGTAAGTCTATATGGCAAGTTTTCTTCTATTACCTACCTTTTTTCAAAATTTCGAAATAAAAATATTAACAAATAAGATAGCTAAGGAACTGTGATTAATCTTTGATATATAAAATTAAATTCCTTACCAAAATCATAGATAAACAATATAAAGATACACATCTTTCGTACGTTTTACCCCCCAAAACCCATTTGTTTACATTGTTGTTTTTGTAATTTAATTCTGTGTCCATGAATAAATGTGAAATCCAACAACAAAGTTACGGTGGTGGAAATCAGTAAGTTGCACTAGTATGCGTGTTTTAAAGCACCCTAGTAAAACTTACTGATTTCCACCACGGCTAAACCCACCTTTTAGCTTGTAGGCAAACCGGATTGACAGCCAAAGATTTGTATCTTTATTTGTTTATCTATGCCAAAATATACGGGTTTAAAGAATTGATAAAAAAAACCAAAACTAGCATTATTTCATTAAAAAAAAGTGCGGCTGCACCTTCAGAAAAAATATTTTAAAACACATCCCAAATATCATAACTGTTAAAAATTCCCGTGGTGGCCGTGGTGAATCCTAAAACGTCAAAAAATCGGTATTTGAATGCAATTTAATTTTCATTATTACTCGCTTTGGTTGTGTTTTTATAGAGATTGAATTTTTAAACTCAAATTTAAGTGAAAAAGTGAAAGCTAATCGCATTAAAAATTGTTTTTCTTAAAACAAATAAAACTATCAATTTACTTTTTTTAAGAAAAAGTGGAACTAATTTTGTGTGGGACCGATATCCCCATCGGATTATAAAAAGGAGTGTTCGCGCCTTTTCTTTTCTTTTTTTTTTTTAGATTATATAATTAATTTTTAGGACTCAACAATGGGAGATAAAATCAGGACATCGCGGTGTGTATTAGGTTGTGCAACATTCAACCATACATTCTGTGCTCCTAGTGACAGGTACCTAAGTTAAAAATATTTATTCCTTAAGAATTCATTTAGATGGATTTATATTTAAATAAAACACAAAACTGGGATTCCAGATACCTGCATTGCAGTATTTTAAACTCAGAGCCGTTTAAATCATCCGATTAGAGCAAATATTTTAGAAGTTACAGCTTGGTTTATGTAGGTCTTATAAGAATTTCAAGAGAAAATCATACGAAATTCGCATAAGACCTACATAAACCAGGCTGTAACTTCTAAAATATTTGCTCTAATTTGGTGATTTAAACGGCTGTGAGTCTGAATTAAAGTATATAAGTGCTGCCGTGAGCCATTCTTAATTTAATGAAAGACTTTCAAAAATGTTGTATAAAACCAATTTCATCATTCGACAATTTCATATTAGATGAAGAAATTAGTCCTATCTGTAGTTCTAGTAACTGAACAAAGTTGTTATGTTGGCAAAATAGTATTTATGGCAAAGGTGGTGTGGAAATGCATGAATAACTAGTTTTTAAAACATTGCTTTCGAAACATTTCTTTAGCAAATGTATACAAAATCAGCCCTATTCTGATTTCCAAACGGATTCAAAAAAAGGTATTCTTATTTTGAATTTCACAGTAGCCAATATCTAAACCTTTTATGCTTTCGAAAGCCGAAAAGAAATTTATAAAAATCACCTAAGGATAAGTGGGATTTGATATGTTTTGTAAGTCGATACCTATTGCAAAACATAATTTCTTACATTTTAAAATGATTACAATTTCAATTGAATTTCAAATGTCAATTCCGTTTTCAATCCGATAGATAAAAAAACTCACTAATTCCGCAAGTATTGAAAAGGAAAAGTATTTCAAAACCCCCAGTTCAAAAACGAAAGGATTTTACAAACGATTGGAATTCAGAACAGGGGTGTATATTCATGTATCAAAATTGAAATATGTACTTAATTGATTCGTAGTACACAAAACAATTGCAACTCATAACGAAAGGACTTAATGGAACTCAAATATTAATCGGACAATATATAGAAGCAGCACATGGGTAATGTACACATCGATATTTTAATAACTAAAAACATTAAATTAACTTAAAAAAATACCATTTTAATAGATGCGATCGCGCATGTTCAACAGAAGAGCTCTACACGATGCAGTTAAAACATTTTACTGTTCAAAATCTTTTTTGTATAATCAAATGGTAATAAATCAAGAAAATATCTTTATACATAATGTTATTTATTTAATTCAATTTGAATGTTAATTTTAGTTGGAAAATTTTTGTATACCTACACCATCAGTTAAGCTTTTTAAATTTATATATATAATTTTGATTTATCTGAAGAATAAGTTAGTATTGTCAACACATAATTTAAGAAATGGAGGTGATTTCAGACTACTTTTTTTTACAACAAGTAGGTCGCAGAACATATTGTTTCATAAAGGTTTTAAATTATTCAATAACTTGAAGTCAGAAAATAATGTTATTGTTTTTTAAAAGAAAATGATATTATATGTAAAAATGAATATTTTTGTATTCTTTTAATTAGTTTTAAGTTAAAATTTTTAATAAATAGTTCAAGCTACATATGTATGTAAATAAAGAATCAAATCAAATCAAACAAAAATGTATCTGAAGTTTTGTATAATACGCGCTGTACAATTATAGGAGTCTCATTTTGTATTGGTATTTTTACGGGTAACGCACGCATTAAGGTACTCTTCAAGAGTGGTGCTCCATCGAATGGCACTCCATTAAGATCTTCATCGACTTTCTCGTCACCTGACATTGGTGCTTTATGTATGGAACTTCTTTTTTCTCTTCTTTTGGCTATAAAAATACAATAGCAATTCACTTTAAAGACTATTTTAATATAATGTAGTTATAAATTATCGGAGGTAAACCTACAAATATTGCTTTGTTTCAACAGATATTCCTTTTCATATATTGTCCATTTTTCGTTGCTCCGCTTAGAGTATGTTCAGTCGTCAGGCAAGCACCAAAGTAAACATACGTACTTCTTGGACAGTAGTTCCTTGAGTCCGCATATCAAATGCTGGCCATCCAAAGTACAGTTGGCCAAGAGAAATCGTTGAAAAAAGTCTGGAATGAAAAAGATATTTAAGACTTCTGCTAATGTCTCTGAAAAATTCCAATTTTGCCGGTAGTTCTTGAATCAACTCAATTTGGAGTTTTAACGTAACATACATATTTCGCGAAACAAAATTTAAAATAATATACGAGTTCACCTTGAGTAAAATTCAATTAAAAAAAAAAATATTTAAAGGGTTTTCGTATAGTTGCGAAGAGAAGAGGAATAAAAATAGTTTTTAAGCGGCATTGACGGCCGCGACATCAAGATTGTGAACCGTGTACTTCAAGGAAAATTTTAAAATTAAATATTTTCGACTTTGAACAGAGTTGAATGAAATTATAAAACTCATTTAAAAACATTACAAACAAAATTTACTACCATGCTGCAAAAAAATTAATTTTCAGAGTTGATGATATGAGAAGTTATTATTGTTATTATTGTACTATTTGTACTAGAATGTCAGCTTATTAGGCTTGACCATTCTTTATTCCGTCAATTTCATTGAATTTTTGAACAACAACAAAAACTTAAAGGCGCTACCACCAATTGTTTGGCTGGAGATATAGCTATCTCGTGCTTTGCCACTTTTGCACTCATCAGTCTCCTTTTTGTGGTGCTGAGCTTTAATCCAATTTTATTTGAAAAACTTTCTATGCACACCATAGAAAAATGGGGGTGGAACAAGACAACATACTTAAAGGCACTTATAAAAATGCTGATGCTCCAAATGCATTTGATAAACAAATAACACATCTCGACCTGTGACGTCAGTGGTCTAAGGCGAAAAGGACAATGTGCAAATCTGGCCCAGCATCAATAAAAACGGCATTAATATCGTATATAGGTACATATTTATGCATTCATTATCCGTTAACGGTTTCTCCAAATTCGCTCTGTGTCAGAAGTTATTTTATCTTAATAGTAATAATGTTATAAATGTGAAAGTGTGTTTGTTCCACTTTATCTATAGCGAGTTATAGCGATAATTAAAAACCATCAGTAAAAATTTTCTTTTGGATAATTTGCTGTGTTAAAAAAAGAATTGAAACATTAAAATGGTACGAATCGATGGCAAATCAATAAAAATATTTTTTTTCTGCCAAAAAATAATCCCAAGGATGAATAATTTTTGTAAAAAAAGCATTTATTTATTTTACTGATGGAAATTCGTTTTACTGAACAGCTGATTGCCAGTTCACAAAAAATGGAACATTTCGTTTCAGTTTTCTATGTTCCATTTTTTACTGTTCCATTCATCAGTAAAAAAAATTACTGAAGCATTTTGCATCATTAAAAATAAATAAAAGATTGCGGCTGTCGGTTTGACATTAATTTACTGATATAATTTTAGTGATTGCTATAACCGCCCGTACGTAAAAAATTCCAGTTTTCACCTGTTTCAACTTTTACTGATGGTTTTTAATTATCGCTATAACTGGCGCCTAAGAAAATACTGAAATGTTTGGAATGAAAATTTGTGGAACGAGAATTTGGATGTAGGGAATGAAGATAGGCTAATTATTTATTTTCAAAAATGTTTAAAAGTGCAACAAAAAAACAATTTAAATGCAAAAAATAGGGTTTTGATGAAAATGGTTAAACTATACGCAATAGTTTAGACTATGAAATGGACATTAGTTAATGGAGGTCCTTTATATAGACTATATATGTACAATCGTCACCCGCTTCTTGTGTTTTAAGACTCTTAACTCTTTTTTTGCGTCGTTGGTTTGCTTTGTTGTCAACATTTTCTTGGTGGGCGGCCTACTAAATTTAGTCCACCGAAGGTACTGTTGTCTAAGAAAAACAGATTAAAAAAGTTTGACATATGTAAAAAAAACATATTTCCTTTGTGTTTTTTATTATGTATGTACATAAATCATTCAAAAAGTATGCGATATGTGTTCTTCAAGCAAAAAATATAAAATTAAATATTTTCAATACTCAAAAAAAGATAACGAAAAAATACAACTTTTGTTCACCATCCATATGGCAAATAATTTTATCCTCGACAATTTGGTAAATATTGACAATATCGAGTTTTGTTTAATTTGCCTTAACAAACATAATGCAATTTTTTCTCGAAGTACACGCTTTACTTCTTTTCATAATTTAAATAATTTTTTTTCGGCACCTTTATGGTAAAAGGGTTTTATCCGCAAACTGAATTTATGCGTATTTTGAGTGAAAGAAAAATAGGCACTCAATTGACAACATCGTGTATCCGGAAGCCTTAAAAACACAAATTAAAATATTATGTCTACAAGAAATATGTATGCGTATAAACATTTTGTTAATATACTGGTAGAACTTGGGTGGTTTTATTTGGCAGGGGTTTTTATCCCTACTAAATTTTTTTTTTAAAAATCAGCGAAGCAACGCGAAATGATTGCGATGTAAATTTGTGGAGCAAGAGCTTGGAACATGGGAATAATAAAGTTTTGTTTTCATAATGCATTCAGGACTTTCTTCCAAAAGTGTTTGTATGACAATATTATACTGTGGCCACCTTCTGGGTATGAGAAGTTGTTTAGTGACAACATTGTGTATCCGGAAGCTTTAAAATAATAACAAATTAAAATATTATGCCTACTTTTATGCAAACATCAAAAAAGTCTATTTTTGAAAACTTTTTCCGTGAGTGAACATCCAACTCTTTATTCATATAGTATAAACTTTTTGTTAATATATTGGTAGAAATTGGGGTACAATTTCTCTGGTCAAAGCCTAGAAGTAAGTATCTTCATACTTTTTGTATTTCAAAGGTTATACATACTTAAGAAAAAGGAAATACTTTTTTACCATTTGTGTTTTAGTTAAATACTGACGATTCCGAGTTTTATTTAAGTTTGCCTAAAGAAGTGGAAGATAGCATTTTTTTAAAACACCTTATTATCGTTATTGATTTACGTTCTTTTTAATGTTTTAAATAACTAAGGAAATACTTTTTTACACCAGCCATATGGAAAATATTTTTTTCCGCAAATAGAATGCATGCGTATTTTGAGTGAAAGAGAAAAAGGAACTAAATTAGTGACAACATAAGGTATCTGGAAACTTTAAAATTAAAACAAATTGAATTATGCAAACATCAAAAAATTTCTATTTTTGAAAACTTGGTTCGTGAGAGAACATGAAATACTTAATTTTGAAGGCATATATAAACGTTTTTTTAATAATATACTAGAAATTGCGGTTAGCCTTATTGAGCACAGTTTTGTTTATCTATAGTCAAATTATCATTCTATAAACTATGCGAAGCAACGCGAGCACGGGACGGCTAGTTTGAAATAAAATGAGTTTTAGGGTCACAATTTCCTATTTCCTTAGTTTTTCATTAATATTTTGTGTATTTTTCGTTCGATTTAAGCCATTTTTTGGAATTATGTTATTTAAACCCATGAATTTTGTCAGATTTTTAAATTTATATTTAGGGACCGCAAGCATAAAAAAAGGCTCTAAATATCAAGGCTCTCTCAATTAATGCGGAACATTCGTTGCGGCCAAGAAACATTCGCATGTCAAAATTTATTAACATGGTCATATATGTACATATGAGAGTGCCCACACCAACTCGGCGGAGAAACATACGATTTAGTTTTGACTGACGAATGTTTCTTCGCCGCAACGAATGTTTCTCATTGGTTTGGGAGAGCCTTCATTCTTTTTTAAATAAGCGCAGTGAAATTTAAAATCGGTGACTGAGTTAAAAATCCTTTAGTATCATAAAAAGCAAAACAAAAATGTTCTATTTTTTGTTTATTTTTTTATTTGTATCTATTTAGGAATCAGTCAGTAATAATTGTACAACCATCTTCTTCGTAACTAAACTAGAAATAACCCAAAAACATTTTCAACCCGTAATAGTATATATAGTTTATATAAAGTAAAGTAAGTTGTGGGTTGTTTTGTCTAACTATTACGAATTGCAATTTAAAACCTTGAAAATAATACCCATTTTTATACCGATAAATGATAAATGACAAATGAGATACAAATTGATATTTGTTTCTTGTTTTCCAGAGATGATTTTAACATCAAAATTATTGTTAAAAAACCAATATTTGTATTTTTTACAAATTAAATACTCCAAAAAATGCCTTCTGCATAAAATTGATGCTTGCGACCCTTAATTTTAGACATATGAAAAAATGCAAAAAATGAACTCTCATGAGTTCAAAGAACTTTATTCCAAAAATGGCTTAAATCGAACTTAGAAAAAAGGGAATTGTGACTAATTTAATTCGAAAATTAAATAACTTCTGTCACACAGCGAATTTGGACAAACGGTTAACGGATAATGAATGCATAAATATGTACCTATATACGATTTGAAGGCCGTTCTTATTGGTGCCGGGCCACCGCTCCATACATCTTTGCCCATAGTCCTTTTGGTTAAATATTGACGATTTCGAGTTTTATTTAAGTTTGTTTTAAAACGTGGAAGATAGCATTTTTTTAAAAACACCTTATTCCCGTATTGATTTACGTCCTCTTTTAATAATTTAAATTCAATTCTTTGCACCATCTATATAGCAAAAAGTTTTTTTTCCGCAAATTGAATTCATGCGTATTTTGAGTGAAAGAAAAAAGCACTAAATTAGTGACAACATTGTGTATCAGGAAACTTTAAAATTGAAAAAAAATTGAATTGTGCAAACATCAAAAAGTCAATTTTTAAAAAACATGGTTTGTGAAAGAACAAGAAATACTTTATTTCGACGGAATATATAAAATTTTTGTTAATAGTACCTAGTAAAAAATTGTGGTTACCCTTATTGAGCACAGTTTTATATACCTATAGTCACAAAATTATCATTCTTTAAAGCTATAAAATAAAAATTACTTACGCCTTTGTAATGAAACTGGCATTTGATACCTTAATAGTGCGGTTATGCAACAAATCACAAAACAAATGCAGTCTTCTGATTTTGTTGGAGCACAGAGCATCTAAGTTTGTGAATGACTCGGCAATACACTCGCTGATTTCGTCTGCTGCTTCAGCATGTTCAATGCAAAATATCATAACATAACCTGTTTTGTATCTTTCGGGTGTTAGATGACGAATTAAATCTTAAGTCGATCACGATGCCTGGGGTAATTAGTGACTAAAATTAATAAATTCGGTCTCAAACATTTTTTATTCGAAAACACATACCAAACACTTACCAAGGGAAACCGCTGCCGTAGAGTTATTTTTTGCACTATGAACAGGAGAAAGGGATCACGTATCTTTCTCTCCAAGCCACAAATCAAAAAACGCTTTTCACCCTGCAGAGTTCCACCAAATACATTTTTCACAATCGAAATGCGTCCACATTGGTAATTGGTGTTTGATGGCACAGATGATGTTGATTGCGATAGAGTGAACGATTATGATGATGAGGAAACTCTGTAGCACGACGAATGCGATGGACTTACTACAGCTACCTAACTCCACAGGCCATGAACGATGTCCATAATCCAATCTACAATCCAATCCACAATCTGATTTGTATGGATATGTCACTGCTTGGACATGGATTTTTGCGACTCCATGGGATTTTTTTTAGACATGTTCCATAGTCCGGCCATCGTTCATGGCCTGTGGAGTCGGGTTGTAAGGTTGTTGGTACAGTTTTGCATTCAGCATCCAGTAAAGGTGTCACAGCAATCGTGATGTGCTGGAGCTCGGTGCGTTATCTGTCCAGCGTTGAGGGCGTCCACGTTGAGGAACTACCTTCCAAATGACCAAAAACAATCATTCTGGCTTTATCATCTTGTAGCTATCGCCACCCTTGCTGAGATTTAGCAAGAAAAGGCACAGTTCTTGCACGAAATAAGCAAAAACACAAAAACACTTTATTTAAATGACTATCAATGTTAAAGATAGACAATCAAGAGCTCATTAATTTTTTTTTATTATTATTTAATGTAAAACCGCTAATTGTTGCTAAAAACACGACAATAATATTGAGACGCACGTACCGATATAAAAGTCACCACAGAAAATTCACAAAAAAAAGAACTGTCAAACCAATCAAACTAACCGCGTTAAATTGTTGCTACAATTCACATCTATTCTTCGACACAAAATTAAATTACAAATACAACAATGTAAACAAATGGGTTTTGGGGGGTAAGACGTACGAAGTTTTGGCATTTTTATATTATGTGTTTATGCTGGCCAATAGGAGAGCATGCAGCGAAGCTGGGCATACCTCACAATACTCACTGTTGGAGCTGTGAGGACCAGCAGGAAAAGGAAACAGTAGTTCTTTCCTCTGCAAATCCCCTGCTCTGGCCAAAGCTAGAAAACAGTCACTCGGAAGAGCATTCTTTGACGACATTAACGAACTTTCTGAAATGAAGATCACAGACTTGATTTCTTTTCTCAACGCGACGAAATGGCTCTAGGACAAATTTCGGCTACTTCTGCATTATACCTTCCGTCGATTCCCTATGATCACAAGATAGTGGACTAGGGTTCTGGTGAGGGTTTGTGGTGCACAGCGGCCGGATGATCATCCAATCAGATCAGTGGACGCTCCTGTGCCAGCCAACGAACTGCCTAGTGGGCTAACTGTTGATGGTGCGGGTGCGGGTGCTGATCTGGTTAAGTGAGTGATACACTTTCTGATGATTGTGCTAAAAGCTACAACAAAATCCTATTCTAAACTCAAATAAAAAGCGACGATATCCTGAGGATATGCCCATATTCTCTCTCTTCAATTCCATCCACAGGTTCAAACGAGTTATGCATGGTGTCCACTATTTTTCAAAATAAATTTCCCTGACTTTCCCTGACCAATTTTAAAATTTTCCCTGACCAAAAAATCAAAAAAAAAAAAAAATTTCATGAGTAGGTACGCACAAATATTGCACAAGTTGGTAGAAAATGTAAAAAGCGGTAGAAAATGTACGTATTTGAATAGAGTTAATTACACCTTAGGCAAAAAGAACTCACCTTATATTTTTCAAAGATCTATCTGAAGGTATACATAACGGATTGCATTTAAAGTGAAAAATAATAACTGGATGAATTAAAAAAAAAAAAAGTTTGCTTAAGAAAAGGGACAATGTAGTTCATAGTAATGAATGACCATTTAAATAAAATGCTTTTAAATCCTATGTATATATCTTTGCGATGTTAAAATTTAATAGTTTATTTTTTTTTTTTTTTAATCAAAATGTATTAATTCAGGTATGCAGAAACAGTATGAAGAAATAAGTAAAAATAAATAATCGTACTTGAAATATAAACTTGAACGCGTTGATTGAACCTCACAGTCAAAGGATAATGGGCAAATTGGACCCAGCACCAATAAGAACGGCCTTCATATCATATAAAGGTATTTGTTTATGCATTCCTCATCCGTTAACCGTTTGTCCAAATTCGCTGTGTGACAAAAGTTATTTAATTTTGATTAAAATGAGTTCTAGGGTAACAAATCCATTTTTCCTTATTTTTTCTTTAATAAATATTTTGTGTATTTTTCGCTCGATTTAAGCCATTTTTGGAATTAAGTTCTTTGAACCCATGATAGAATACCTGCATTTTTAAAGTTATGTTTAGGGGTCGCAAGCATCAATTTTATGCAAAAAGCTGTTTTTTGAGCATTTAATTTGTAAAAAAAAAACAAATATTAGTTTTTAAAAATTATTTTTGGTGTCAAAACCATATCTGGAAAAAATCAAACAATATCAATTTTTACCTCATTTATCAGAATAAAAATAGGTATTGTTTTTAATCTTTTGCAATTCGTAAAACTAAGTCAAAACAACTTACAAAACGACCCTCAAAACCACCATTATATATTATTATAAGGGGTTGAAATATTTTAAGCTTATTCCTTATTTAGTAACGAAAAAATTGGTATTACATTTATAACGGGCTGACGGGCACAAAATATTAAACAAAAATTATAAAAAAAATTTAATATTTTGTTCGTTTGGTACCTACTAAAAGATTTTTAACTCAGTCAGTTTCATACCTATTTTAAGTTACTTTTAAGCTAGTTTTATTTAAGTTTGTTTTAAAACGTGGAAGATAGCATTTTTTTAAAAACACCTTATTCCCGTATTGATTTACGTCCTCTTTTAATAATTTAAATTCAATTCTTTGCACCCTCTATATAGCAAATAGTTTTTTTTCCGCAAATTGAATTCATGCGTATTTTGAGTGAAAGAAAAAAGCACTAAATTAGTGACAACATTGTGTATCAGGAAACTTTAAAATTGAAAAAAAATTGAATTGTGCAAACATCAAAAAGTCAATTTTAAAAAAACATGGTTTGTGAAAGAACAAGAAATACTTTATTTTGACGGAATATATAAAATTTTTGTTAATAGTACCTAGTAAAAAATTGTGGTTACCCTTATTGAGCACAGTTTTATATACCTATAGTCACAAAATTATCATTCTTTAAAGCTATAAAATAAAAATTACTTACGCCTTTGTAATGAAACTGGCATTTGATACCTTAATAGTGCGGTTATGCAACAAATCACAAAACAAATGCAGTCTTCTGATTTTGTTGGAGCACAGAGCATCTAAGTTTGTGAATGACTCGGCAATACACTCGCTGATTTCGTCTGCTGCTTCAGCATGTTCAATGCAAAATATCATAACATAACCTGTTTTGTATCTTTCGGGTGTTAGATGACGAATTAAATCTTAAGTCGATCACGATGCCTGGGGTAATTAGTGACTAAAATTAATAAATTCGGTCTCAAACATTTTTTATTCGAAAACACATACCAAACACTTACCAAGGGAAACCGCTGCCGTAGAGTTATTTTTTGCACTATGAACAGGAGAAAGGGATCACGTATCTTTCTCTCCAAGCCACAAATCAAAAAACGCTTTTCACCCTGCAGAGTTCCACCAAATACATTTTTCACAATCGAAATGCGTCCACATTGGTAATTGGTGTTTGATGGCACAGATGATGTTGATTGCGATAGAGTGAACGATTATGATGATGAGGAAACTCTGTAGCACGACGAATGCGATGGACTTACTACAGCTACCTAACACCCCGACTCCACAGGCCATGAACGATGTCCATAATCCAATCTACAATCCAATCCACAATCTGATTTGTATGGATATGTCACTGCTTGGACATGGATTTTTGCGACTCCATGGGATTTTTTTTAGACATGTTCCATAGTCCGGCCATCGTTCATGGCCTGTGGAGTCGGGTTGTAAGGTTGTTGGTACAGTTTTGCATTCAGCATCCAGTAAAGGTGTCACAGCAATCGTGATGTGCTGGAGCTCGGTGCGTTATCTGTCCAGCGTTGAGGGCGTCCACGTTGAGGAACTACCTTCCAAATGACCAAAAACAGTCATTCTGGCTTTATCATCTTGTAGCTATCCCCACCCTTGCTGAGATTTAGCAAGACAAGGCACAGTTCTTGCACGAAATAAGCAAAAACACAAAAACACTTTATTTAAATGACTATCAAAGTTAAAGATAGACAAACAAGAGTTCATTAATTTTTTTTTATTATTATTTAATGTAAAACCGCTAATTGTTGCTAAAAACACGACAATAATATTGAGACGCACGTACCGATATAAAAGTCACCACAGAAAATTCACAAAAAAAAGAACTGTCAAACCAATCAAACTAACCGCGTTAAATTGTTGCTACAATTCACATCTATTCTTCGACACAAAATTAAATTACAAATACAACAATGTAAACAAATGGGTTTTGGGGGGTAAGACGTACGAAGTTTTGGCATTTTTATATTATGTGTTTATGCTGGCCAATAGGAGAGCATGCAGCGAAGCTGGGCATACCTCACAATACTCACTGTTGGAGCTGTGAGGACCAGCAGGAAAAGGAAACAGTAGTTCTTTCCTCTGCAAATCCCCTGCTCTGGCCAAAGCTAGAAAACAGTCACTCGGAAGAGCATTCTTTGACGACATTAACGAACTTTCTGAAATGAAGATCACAGACTTGATTTCTTTTCTCAACGCGACGAAATGGCTCTAGGACAAATTTCGGCTACTTCTGCATTATACCTTCCGTCGATTCCCTATGATCACAAGATAGTGGACTAGGGTTCTGGTGAGGGTTTGTGGTGCACAGCGGCCGGATGATCATCCAATCAGATCAGTGGACGCTCCTGTGCCAGCCAACGAACTGCCTAGTGGGCTAACTGTTGATGGTGCGGGTGCGGGTGCTGATCTGGTTAAGTGAGTGATACACTTTCTGATGATTGTGCTAAAAGCTACAACAAAATCCTATTCTAAACTCAAATAAAAAGCGACGATATCCTGAGGATATGCCCATATTCTCTCTCTTCAATTCCATCCACAGGTTCAAACGAGTTATGCATGGTGTCCACTATTTTTCAAAATAAATTTCCCTGACTTTCCCTGACCAATTTTAAAATTTTCCCTGACCAAAAAATCAAAAAAAAAAAAAATTTTCATGAGTAGGTACGCACAAATATTGCACAAGTTGGTAGAAAATGTAAAAAGCGGTAGAAAATGTACGTATTTGAATAGAGTTAATTACACCTTAGGCAAAAAGAACTCACCTTATATTTTTCAAAGATCTATCTGAAGGTATACATAACGGATTGCATTTAAAGTGAAAAATAATAACTGGATGAATTAAAAAAAAAAAAGTTTGCTTAAGAAAAGGGACAATGTAGTTCATAGTAATGAATGACCATTTAAATAAAATGCTTTTAAATCCTATGTATATATCTTTGCGATGTTAAAATTTAATAGTTTATTTTTTTTTTTTTTAATCAAAATGTATTAATTCAGGTATGCAGAAACAGTATGAAGAAATAAGTAAAAATAAATAATCGTACTTGAAATATAAACTTGAACGCGTTGATTGAACCTCACAGTCAAAGGATAATGGGCAAATTGGGCCCAGCACCAATAAGAACGGCCTTCATATCATATAAAGGTATTTGTTTATGTATTCCTCATCCGTTAACCGTTTGTCCAAATTCGCTGTGTGACAAAAGTTATTTAATTTTGATTAAAATGAGTTCTAGGGTAACAAATCCATTTTTCCTTATTTTTTCTTTAATAAATATTTTGTGTATTTTTCGCTCGATTTAAGCCATTTTTGGAATTAAGTTCTTTGAACCCATGATAGAATACCTGCATTTTTAAAGTTATGTTTAGGGGTCGCAAGCATCAATTTTATGCAAAAAGCTGTTTTTTGAGCATTTAATTTGTAAAAAAAAACAAATATTAGTTTTTAAAAATTATTTTTGGTGTCAAAACCATATCTGGAAAAAATCAAAAAATATCAATTTTTACCTCATTTATCAGAATAAAAATAGGTATTGTTTTTAATCTTTTGCAATTCGTAAAAGTAAGACAAAACAACTTACAAAACGACCCTCAAAACCACCATTATATATTATTATAAGGGGTTGAAATATTTTAAGCTTATTCCTTATTTAGTAACGAAAAAATTGGTATTACATTTAAAACGGGCTGACGGGCACAAAATATTAAACAAAAATTATAAAAAAAATTTAATATTTTGTTCGTTTGGTACCTACTAAAAGATTTTTAACTCAGTCAGTTTCTTACCTATTTTAAGTTACTTTTAAGCTAGTTTTATTTAAGTTTGTTTTAAAACGTGGAAGATAGCATTTTTTTAAAAACACCTTATTCCCGTATTGATTTACGTCCTCTTTTAATAATTTAAATTCAATTCTTTGCACCCTCTATATAGCAAATAGTTTTTTTTCCGCAAATTGAATTCATGCGTATTTTGAGTGAAAGAAAAAAGCACTAAATTAGTGACAACATTGTGTATCAGGAAACTTTAAAATTGAAAAAAATTGAATTGTGCAAACATCAAAAAGTCAATTTTTAAAAAACATGGTTTGTGAAAGAACAAGAAATACTTTATTTCGACGGAATATATAAAATTTCTGTTAATAGTACCTAGTAAAAAATTGTGGTTACCCTTATTGAGCACAGTTTTATATACCTATAGTCACAAAATTATCATTCTTTAAAGCTATAAAATAAAAATTACTCACGCCTTTGTAATGAAACTGGCATTTGATACCTTAATAGTGCGGTTATGCAACAAATCACAAAACAAATGCAGTCTTCTGATTTTGTTGGAGCACAGAGCATCTAAGTTTGTGAATGACTCGGCAATACACTCGCTGATTTCGTCTGCTGCTTCAGCATGTTCAATGCAAAATATCATAACATAACCTGTTTTGTATCTTTCGGGTGTTAGATGACGAATTAAATCTTAAGTCGATCACGATGCCTGGGGTAATTAGTGACTAAAATTAATAAATTCGGTCTCAAACATTTTTTATTCGAAAACACATACCAAACACTTACCAAGGGAAACCGCTGCCGTAGAGTTATTTTTTGCACTATAAACAGGAGAAAGGGATCACGTATCTTTCTCTCCAAGCCACAAATCAAAAAACGCTTTTCACCCTGCAGAGTTCCACCAAATACATTTTTCACAATCGAAATGCGTCCACATTGGTAATTGGTGTTTGATGGCACAGATGATGTTGATTGCGATAGAGTGAACGATTATGATGATGAGGAAACTCTGTAGCACGACGAATGCGATGGACTTACTACAGCTACCTAACACCCCGACTCCACAGGCCATGAACGATGTCCATAATCCAATCTACAATCCAATCCACAATCTGATTTGTATGGATATGTCACTGCTTGGACATGGATTTTTGCGACTCCATGGGATTTTTTTTAGACATGTTCCATAGTCCGGCCATCGTTCATGGACTGTGGAGTCGGGTTGTAAGGTTGTTGGTACAGTTTTGCATTCAGCATCCAGTAAAGGTGTCACAGCAATCGTGATGTGCTGGAGCTCGGTGCGTTATCTGTCCAGCGTTGAGGGCGTCCACGTTGAGGAACTACCTTCCAAATGACCAAAAACAATCATTCTGGCTTTATCATCTTGTAGCTATCGCCACCCTTGCTGAGATTTAGCAAGAAAAGGCACAGTTCTTGCACGAAATAAGCAAAAACACAAAAACACTTTATTTAAATGACTATCAATGTTAAAGATAGACAAACAAGAGCTCATTAATTTTTTTTTATTATTATTTAATGTAAAACCGCTAATTGTTGCTAAAAACACGACAATAATATTGAGACGCACGTACCGATATAAAAGTCACCACAGAAAATTCACAAAAAAAAGAACTGTCAAACCAATCAAACTAACCGCGTTAAATTGTTGCTACAATTCACATCTATTCTTCGACACAAAATTAAATTACAAATACAACAATGTAAACAAATGGGTTTTGGGGGGTAAGACGTACGAAGTTTTGGCATTTTTATATTATGTGTTTATGCTGGCCAATAGGAGAGCATGCAGCGAAGCTGGGCATACCTCACAATACTCACTGTTGGAGCTGTGAGGACCAGCAGGAAAAGGAAACAGTAGTTCTTTCCTCTGCAAATCCCCTGCTCTGGCCAAAGCTAGAAAACAGTCACTCGGAAGAGCATTCTTTGACGACATTAACGAACCTTCTGAAATGAAGATCAAAGACTTGATTTCTTTTCTCAACGCGACGAAATGGCTCAAGGACAAATTTCGGCTACTTCTGCATTATACCTTCCGTCGATTCCCTATGATCACAAGATAGTGGACTAGGGTTCTGGTGGGGGTTTGTGGTGCACAGCGGCCGGATGATCATCCAATCAGATCAGTGGACGCTCCTGTGCCAGCCAACGAACTGCCTAGTGGGCTAACTGTTGATGGTGCGGGTGCGGGTGCTGATCTGGTTAAGTGAGTGATACACTTTCTGATGATTGTGCTAAAAGCTACAACAAAATCCTATTCTAAACTCAAATAAAAAGCGACGATATCCTGAGGATATGCCCATATTCTCTCTCTTCAATTCCATCCACAGGTTCAAACGAGTTATGCATGGTGTCCACTATTTTTCAAAATAAATTTCCCTGACTTTCCCTGACCAATTTTAAAATTTTCCCTGACCAAAAAATCAAAAAAAAAAAAAATTTCATGAGTAGGTACGCACAAATATTGCACAAGTTGGTAGAAAATGTAAAAAGCGGTAGAAAATGTACGTATTTGAATAGAGTTAATTACACCTTAGGCAAAAAGAACTCACCTTATATTTTTCAAAGATCTATCTGAAGGTATACATAACGGATTGCATTTAAAGTGAAAAATAATAACTGGATGAATTAAAAAAAAAAAAAGTTTGCTTAAGAAAAGGGACAATTTAGTTCATAGTAATGAATGACCATTTAAATAAAATGCTTTTAAATCCTATGTATATATCTTTGCGATGTTAAAATTTAATAGTTTATTTTTTTTTTTTTTAATCAAAATGTATTAATTCAGGTATGCAGAAACAGTATGAAGAAATAAGTAAAAATAAATAATCGTACTTGAAATATAAACTTGAACGCGTTGATTGAACCTCACAGTCAAAGGATAATGGGCAAATTGGACCCAGCACCAATAAGAACGGCCTTCATATCATATAAAGGTATTTGTTTATGCATTCCTCATCCGTTAACCGTTTGTCCAAATTCGCTGTGTGACAAAAGTTATTTAATTTTGATTAAAATGAGTTCTAGAGTAACAAATCCATTTTTCCTTATTTTTTCTTTAATAAATATTTTGTGTATTTTTCGCTCGATTTAAGCCATTTTTGGAATTAAGTTCTTTGAACCCATGATAGAATACCTGCATTTTTAAAGTTATGTTTAGGGGTCGCAAGCATCAATTTTATGCAAAAAGCTGTTTTTTGAGCATTTAATTTGTAAAAAAAAAACAAATATTAGTTTTTAAAAATTATTTTTGGTGTCAAAACCATATCTGGAAAAAATCAAAAAATATCAATTTTTACCTCATTTATCAGAATAAAAATAGGTATTGTTTTTAATCTTTTGCAATTCGTAAAACTAAGTCAAAACAACTTACAAAACGACCCTCAAAACCACCATTATATATTATTATAAGGGGTTGAAATATTTTAAGCTTATTCCTTATTTAGTAACGAAAAAATTGGTATTACATTTATAACGGGCTGACGGGCACAAAATATTAAACAAAAATTATAAAAAAAATTTAATATTTTGTTCGTTTGGTACCTACTAAAAGATTTTTAACTCAGTCAGTTTCATACCTATTTTAAGTTACTTTTAAGCTAGTTTTATTTAAGTTTGTTTTAAAACGTGGAAGATAGCATTTTTTTAAAAACACCTTATTCCCGTATTGATTTACGTCCTCTTTTAATAATTTAAATTCAATTCTTTGCACCCTCTATATAGCAAATAGTTTTTTTTCCGCAAATTGAATTCATGCGTATTTTGAGTGAAAGAAAAAAGCACTAAATTAGTGACAACATTGTGTATCAGGAAACTTTAAAATTGAAAAAAAATTGAATTGTGCAAACATCAAAAAGTCAATTTTTAAAAAACATGGTTTGTGAAAGAACAAGAAATACTTTATTTCGACGGAATATATAAAATTTTTGTTAATAGTACCTAGTAAAAAATTGTGGTTACCCTTATTGAGCACAGTTTTATATACCTATAGTCACAAAATTATCATTCTTTAAAGCTATAAAATAAAAATTACTTACGCCTTTGTAATGAAACTGGCATTTGATACCTTAATAGTGCGGTTATGCAACAAATCACAAAACAAATGCAGTCTTCTGATTTTGTTGGAGCACAGAGCATCTAAGTTTGTGAATGACTCGGCAATACACTCGCTGATTTCGTCTGCTGCTTCAGCATGTTCAATGCAAAATATCATAACATAACCTGTTTTGTATCTTTCGGGTGTTAGATGACGAATTAAATCTTAAGTCGATCACGATGCCTGGGGTAATTAGTGACTAAAATTAATAAATTCGGTCTCAAACATTTTTTATTCGAAAACACATACCAAACACTTACCAAGGGAAACCGCTGCCGTAGAGTTATTTTTTGCACTATAAACAGGAGAAAGGGATCACGTATCTTTCTCTCCAAGCCACAAATCAAAAAACGCTTTTCACCCTGCAGAGTTCCACCAAATACATTTTTCACAATCGAAATGCGTCCACATTGGTAATTGGTGTTTGATGGCACAGATGATGTTGATTGCGATAGAGTGAACGATTATGATGATGAGGAAACTCTGTAGCACGACGAATGCGATGGACTTACTACAGCTACCTAACACCCCGACTCCACAGGCCATGAACGATGTCCATAATCCAATCTACAATCCAATCCACAATCTGATTTGTATGGATATGTCACTGCTTGGACATGGATTTTTGCGACTCCATGGGATTTTTTTTAGACATGTTCCATAGTCCGGCCATCGTTCATGGACTGTGGAGTCGGGTTGTAAGGTTGTTGGTACA
The DNA here is from genome assembly GCA_949320155.1 of Melangyna quadrimaculata. Lineage (NCBI taxonomy): Eukaryota > Metazoa > Arthropoda > Insecta > Diptera > Syrphidae > Melangyna > Melangyna quadrimaculata. The sequence goes on along the minus strand of OX439483.1, from coordinate 317,670,977 downwards.
GTTTTGCATTCAGCATCCAGTAAAGGTGTCACAGCAATCGTGATGTGCTGGAGCTCGGTGCGTTATCTGTCCAGCGTTGAGGGCGTCCACGTTGAGGAACTACCTTCCAAATGACCAAAAACAATCATTCTGGCTTTATCATCTTGTAGCTATCGCCACCCTTGCTGAGATTTAGCAAGACAAGGCACAGTTCTTGCACGAAATAAGCAAAAACACAAAAACACTTTATTTAAATGACTATCAATGTTAAAGATAGACAAACAAGAGCTCATTAATTTTTTTTTATTATTATTTAATGTAAAACCGCTAATTGTTGCTAAAAACACGACAATAATATTGAGACGCACGTACCGATATAAAAGTCACCACAGAAAATTCACAAAAAAAAGAACTGTCAAACCAATCAAACTAACCGCGTTAAATTGTTGCTACAATTCACATCTATTCTTCGACACAAAATTAAATTACAAATACAACAATGTAAACAAATGGGTTTTGGGGGGTAAGACGTACGAAGTTTTGGCATTTTTATATTATGTGTTTATGCTGGCCAATAGGAGAGCATGCAGCGAAGCTGGGCATACCTCACAATACTCACTGTTGGAGCTGTGAGGACCAGCAGGAAAAGGAAACAGTAGTTCTTTCCTCTGCAAATCCCCTGCTCTGGCCAAAGCTAGAAAACAGTCACTCGGAAGAGCATTCTTTGACGACATTAACGAACCTTCTGAAATGAAGATCAAAGACTTGATTTCTTTTCTCAACGCGACGAAATGGCTCAAGGACAAATTTCGGCTACTTCTGCATTATACCTTCCGTCGATTCCCTATGATCACAAGATAGTGGACTAGGGTTCTGGTGGGGGTTTGTGGTGCACAGCGGCCGGATGATCATCCAATCAGATCAGTGGACGCTCCTGTGCCAGCCAACGAACTGCCTAGTGGGCTAACTGTTGATGGTGCGGGTGCGGGTGCTGATCTGGTTAAGTGAGTGATACACTTTCTGATGATTGTGCTAAAAGCTACAACAAAATCCTATTCTAAACTCAAATAAAAAGCGACGATATCCTGAGGATATGCCCATATTCTCTCTCTTCAATTCCATCCACAGGTTCAAACGAGTTATGCATGGTGTCCACTATTTTTCAAAATAAATTTCCCTGACTTTCCCTGACCAATTTTAAAATTTTCCCTGACCAAAAAATCAAAAAAAAAAAAAATTTCATGAGTAGGTAGGATATTGCACAAGTTGGTAGAAAATGTAAAAAGCGGTAGAAAATGTACGTATTTGAATAGAGTTAATTACACCTTAGGCAAAAAGAACTCACCTTATATTTTTCAAAGATCTATCTGAAGGTATACATAACGGATTGCATTTAAAGTGAAAAATAATAACTGGATGAATTAAAAAAAAAAAAAGTTTGCTTAAGAAAAGGGACAATTTAGTTCATAGTAATGAATGACCATTTAAATAAAATGCTTTTAAATCCTATGTATATATCTTTGCGATGTTAAAATTTAATAGTTTATTTTTTTTTTTTTTAATCAAAATGTATTAATTCAGGTATGCAGAAACAGTATGAAGAAATAAGTAAAAATAAATAATCGTACTTGAAATATAAACTTGAACGCGTTGATTGAACCTCACAGTCAAAGGATAATGGGCAAATTGGACCCAGCACCAATAAGAACGGCCTTCATATCATATAAAGGTATTTGTTTATGCATTCCTCATCCGTTAACCGTTTGTCCAAATTCGCTGTGTGACAAAAGTTATTTAATTTTGATTAAAATGAGTTCTAGAGTAACAAATCCATTTTTCCTTATTTTTTCTTTAATAAATATTTTGTGTATTTTTCGCTCGATTTAAGCCATTTTTGGAATTAAGTTCTTTGAACCCATGATAGAATACCTGCATTTTTAAAGTTATGTTTAGGGGTCGCAAGCATCAATTTTATGCAAAAAGCTGTTTTTTGAGCATTTAATTTGTAAAAAAAAAACAAATATTAGTTTTTAAAAATTATTTTTGGTGTCAAAACCATATCTGGAAAAAATCAAAAAATATCAATTTTTACCTCATTTATCAGAATAAAAATAGGTATTGTTTTTAATCTTTTGCAATTCGTAAAACTAAGTCAAAACAACTTACAAAACGACCCTCAAAACCACCATTATATATTATTATAAGGGGTTGAAATATTTTAAGCTTATTCCTTATTTAGTAACGAAAAAATTGGTATTACATTTATAACGGGCTGACGGGCACAAAATATTAAACAAAAATTATAAAAAAAATTTAATATTTTGTTCGTTTGGTACCTACTAAAAGATTTTTAACTCAGTCAGTTTCATACCTATTTTAAGTTACTTTTAAGCTAGTTTTATTTAAGTTTGTTTTAAAACGTGGAAGATAGCATTTTTTTAAAAACACCTTATTCCCGTATTGATTTACGTCCTCTTTTAATAATTTAAATTCAATTCTTTGCACCCTCTATATAGCAAATAGTTTTTTTTCCGCAAATTGAATTCATGCGTATTTTGAGTGAAAGAAAAAAGCACTAAATTAGTGACAACATTGTGTATCAGGAAACTTTAAAATTGAAAAAAAATTGAATTGTGCAAACATCAAAAAGTCAATTTTTAAAAAACATGGTTTGTGAAAGAACAAGAAATACTTTATTTCGACGGAATATATAAAATTTTTGTTAATAGTACCTAGTAAAAAATTGTGGTTACCCTTATTGAGCACAGTTTTATATACCTATAGTCACAAAATTATCATTCTTTAAAGCTATAAAATAAAAATTACTTACGCCTTTGTAATGAAACTGGCATTTGATACCTTAATAGTGCGGTTATGCAACAAATCACAAAACAAATGCAGTCTTCTGATTTTGTTGGAGCACAGAGCATCTAAGTTTGTGAATGACTCGGCAATACACTCGCTGATTTCGTCTGCTGCTTCAGCATGTTCAATGCAAAATATCATAACATAACCTGTTTTGTATCTTTCGGGTGTTAGATGACGAATTAAATCTTAAGTCGATCACGATGCCTGGGGTAATTAGTGACTAAAATTAATAAATTCGGTCTCAAACATTTTTTATACGAAAACACATACCAAACACTTACCAAGGGAAACCGCTGCCGTAGAGTTATTTTTTGCACTATGAACAGGAGAAAGGGATCACGTATCTTTCTCTCCAAGCCACAAATCAAAAAACGCTTTTCACCCTGCAGAGTTCCACCAAATACATTTTTCACAATCGAAATGCGTCCACATTGGTAATTGGTGTTTGATGGCACAGATGATGTTGATTGCGATAGAGTGAACGATTATGATGATGAGGAAACTCTGTAGCACGACGAATGCGATGGACTTACTACAGCTACCTAACAGCCCGACTCCACAGGCCATGAACGATGTCCATAATCCAATCTACAATCCAATCCACAATCTGATTTGTATGGATATGTCACTGCTTGGACATGGATTTTTGCGACTCCATGGGATTTTTTTAGACATGTTCCATAGTCCGGCCATCGTTCATGGCATGTGGAGTCGGGTTGTAAGGTTGTTGTGACAGTTTTGCATTCAGCATCCAGTAAAGGTGTCACAGCAATCGTGATGTGCTGGAGCTCGGTGCGTTATCTGTCCAGCGTTGAGGGCGTCCACGTTGAGGAACTACCTTCCAAATGACCAAAAACAGTCATTCTGGCTTTATCATCTTGTAGCTATCGCCACCCTTGCTGAGATTTAGCAAGACAAGGCACAGTTCTTGCACGAAATAAGCAAAAACACTTTATTTAAATGACTATCAATGTTAAAGATAGACAAACAAGAGTTCATTAATTTTTTTTATTATTATTTAATGTAAAACCGCTAATTGTTGCTAAAAACACGACAATAATATTGAGACGCACGTACCGATATAAAAGTCACCACAGAAAATTCACAAAAAAAAGAACTGTCAAACCAATCAAACTAACCGCGTTAAATTGTTGCTACAATTCACATCTATTCTTCGACACAAAATTAAATTACAAATACAACAATGTAAACAAATGGGTTTTGGGGGGTAAGACGTACGAAGTTTTGGCATCTTTATATTATGTGTTTATGCTGGCCAACAGGAGAGCATGCAGCGAAGCTGGGCATACCTCACAATACTCACTGTTGGAGCTGTGAGGACCAGCAGGAAAAGGAAACAGTAGTTCTTTCCTCTGCAAATCCCCTGCTCTGGTCAAAGCTAGAAAACAGTCACTCGGAAGAGCATTCTTTGACGACATTAACGAACTTTCTGAAATGAAGATCAAAGACTTGATTTCTTTTCTCAACGCGACGAAATGGCTCTAGGACAAATTTCGGCTACTTCTGCATTATACCTTCCGTCGATTCCCTATGATCACAAGATAGTGGACTAGGGTTCTGGTGGGGGTTTGTGGTGCACAGCGGCCGGATGATCATCCAATCAGATCAGTGGACGCTCCTGTGCCAGCCAACGAACTGCCTAGTGGGCTAACTGTTGATGGTGCGGGTGCGGGTGCTGATCTGGTTGAGTGAGTGATACACTTTCTGATGATTGTGCTAAAAGCTTCAACAAAATCCTATTCTAAACTCAAATAAAAAGCGACGATATCCTGAGGATATGCCCATATTCTCTCTCTTCAATTCCATCCACAGGTTCAAACGAGTTATGCATGGTGTCCACTATTTTTCAAAATAAATTTCCCTGACTTTCCCTGACCAATTTTAAAATTTTCCCTGACCAAAAAATCAAAAAAAAAAAAAAAAATTCATTACAAATATTGCACAAGTTGGTAGAAAAAGTAAAAAGCGGTAGAAAATGTACGTATTTGAATAGAGTTAATTACACCTTAGGCAAAAAGAACTCACCTTATATTTTTCAAAGATCTATCTGAAGGTATACATAACGGATTGCATTTAAAGTGAAAAATAATAACTGGATGAATTAAAAAAAAAAAGTTTGCTTAAGAAAAGGGACAATGTAGTTCATAGTAATGAATGACCATTTAAATAAAATGCTTTTAAATCCTATGTATATATCTTTGCGATGTTAAAATTTAATAGTTTATTTTTTTTTTTTTTAATCAAAATGTATTAATTCAGGTATGCAGAAACAGTATGAAGAAATAAGTAAAAATAAATAATCGTACTTGAAATATAAACTTGAACGCGTTGATTGAACCTCACAGTCAAAGGATAATGGGCAAATTGGGCCCAGCACCAATAAGAACGGCCTTCATATCATATAAAGGTATTTGTTTATGCATTCCTCATCCGTTAACCGTTTGTCCAAATTCGCTGTGTGACAAAAGTTATTTAATTTTGATTAAAATGAGTTCTAGGGTAACAAATCCATTTTTCCTTATTTTTTCTTTAATAAATATTTTGTGTATTTTTCGCTCGATTTAAGCCATTTTTGGAATTAAGTTCTTTGAACCCATGATAGAATACCTGCATTTTTAAAGTTATGTTTAGGGGTCGCAAGCATCAATTTTATGCAAAAAGCTGTTTTTTGAGCATTTAATTTGTAAAAAAAAACAAATATTAGTTTTTAAAAAATATTTTTGGTGTCAAAACCATGTCTGGAAAAAATCAAAAAATATCAATTTTTACCTCATTTATCAGAATAAAAATAGGTATTGTTTTTAATCTTTTGCAATTCGTAAAAGTAAGACAAAACAACTTACAAAACGACCCTCAAAACCACCATTATATATTATTATAAGGGGTTGAAATATTTTAAGCTTATTCCTTATTTAGTAACGAAAAAATTGGTATTACATTTATAACGGGCTGACGGGCACAAAATATTAAACAAAAATTATAAAAAAAATTTAATATTTTGTTCGTTTGGTACCTACTAAAAGATTTTTAACTCAGTCAGTTTCTTACCTATTTTAAGTTACTTTTAAGCTAGTCTCTTTTTTATCATATACAAAAATCACAAATCCAGGCATTTGTTTTACACAAAAATCACTTAATAGTCCAAAATCAAAGCCAGGTCGTCGTTTTTGAACGAGTAGATAGTAAATATTTTTTTGTTTGATCTACTTAGGAATCATTTCGTAAAAATGTACAACCATTTTTTTCGTTACTAAATAAGGAATAAGTTAACAAAAATTGAACCCCTAATAGTATATATAAGGGTGGTTTGTGGGTGGTCTTGTGGGTTGTTTTGTCCAACTTTTACGAATTGCAATTTAAAACCTTGAAAATAATATCCATTATTACGTTAAATGAGATAAAAATTGATGTTTGTTTGTTATTTTCCAGAGATGATTTTGACATAAAAACTATTATTTAAAAGCCAAAATTTGTATTTTTTTTTTACAAATTAAATACTCCAAAAAATGCTTTTTGCATAAAATTGATGGTTGCCATAAACATAATTTTAAAAAACTGAAAAATGTCAGGTAGTGTGTCATGGGTTCAAAGAATTTAATTCCAAAAAATGGCTCAAATCGAGCGAAAAATACACAAAATATTAAAAAAAAACTATGGAAAAAAATAATTGTGACCCTTACTCAAAACTAAATAACACACAGCGAATTTGGACAAACGGTTAACGGATAATGAATGCATAAACATGTACCTATATACGATATGAAGGCCGTTCTTAATGGTGCTGGGCCCACGCTCCATACATCTTTGCGCATTGTCCTTTACGAGTTAGTTTTTTTATTTTTTGCCTCTTATTGGACGCGATCGGAAACCTATGCTATGCTATCTAAAGGTGGATTCACAATGAAACGAGTAAACGCGAAGAGAGCGTGACTTGATTCGCTGTCATTTTTTTCTAGTTATAAAATCGTTTCCCAATTCACAATGCGACGAGTTTCTTGACGACGAGTTTTTTGGTAGCGTTAAATTATATATTCTTTTTCTTCTTGCTGAGCAGTGCGCGTTCAAAATAATGAAAAACTCAAACTGAAATTACTTTTATTATTTAAATATTATGTTATTATAATTTAAATATTATAAACTGTCCCCCTTTTTTATAAAGAAAAAATAGTTATTTAAGCTTCCGTGTTTAGGAAAACTACACCATGGAATTAGAATGTTCCGGACTCAAATGGAGCAGTAAGCAATTGCCTTTAATTTGATTTCACAAAATTCTTATTCCATGGTGTAGTTTTCTTTAACACGCAAGCTGAAATAACTATTTTTTTTCGTCGCATTGTAAATCGATCTTAAGATAGTTTAGTTTCCATAAAGGTTTTCGAACGGATTGGTTCTTTTTGAAATTTCGCTTGGGATAGAAGCGTACATGTATCTACCAAAATATTTCAAATAGCATGGATAGCTATCCAACAGCAAAAGCTGTTTTGTCATCAGCTGTTTTTTAACACGGGATTCCAACAACACGAACATATCTGGATAGCTCTACATAGGTTTGCGATCGCGGCCATTACTGTACGAAATAACGCAACATGCAGTTAGTTGCGTTTCACTCATTTTTCTTGACATATTCACAGGTATGACAAAAGATACGAAATGAATAATTTTAAACAGAGATGTAATTAAAACAAAATATTGGATTAGAAAAGTTTCTTATGAGAGAAAGTGAAAAAGGAGTTCAGTGAATTTTTAAAAATTAATATGGAAAAAATTTTCCCTGACTGCTTCCCGAAATCCCTGACTTTCCCTGACCAAATTATGTTCCCTGACTTTTCCTGACTTTCCAGTTTAGCGGACACCATGTTATGGTATCAAAACGGCGCACTTCAGCGCTAATTGGGCTATGGGCTACACTGCCCGTGGCCGCCATTTCTACCTACCTACCTACCTACCTGCTTCTTATATCCTACTATTGCATCATTCCCGGAGACGGCACTGTCACAAAATTGAACATTAAAAAAAATAAATAATATATTAAGAACAATCTAGTAGGTACTTTTATTAAATTTAATAAAAGTACCGAAGCTCAACTGTGAAATAAGTGTCACTGTTAATTTTGTATTTGATTATTTTTTGCTTGATTGTTCTTAATTTATTATTAATTTTGTGTCAGTGCCGTTTTCGGAAATGATGCAATAGTAGGATACAAGAAGCAGAGTACCTATGTAGTTTTTTAACAATCAAATTTAAAAAAATATAGGTATAACCCCTGAAGAAGTGAGGAATACTCACCAAACGTTGGGAAAATAATGGAATAATATTGTTATTATTCGCATTTTTTACAAAAAGACCAAAATATCCTAAATAATCACAGTGAAAAAGTGACACAAGAAAATTGGTCAAATTCATAACATAATAAAATACTTTTTAAATGGTGACTTGAAATAAATCCCAACGAAATAAAACCAAATCTCAAATTTGGCCTTATTTCGCTTTGAAAATGGAAATATGGCTCTATTTCTATTTGCAAAATTAAATAAGGGCAAATTTCATTTGGAAATAAGACCAAATTTGTTTTTTCGAAAAAAATTCAGTGATAACAGAAGCTATGAAAGTAGACCGATTAAAAGCATAGGCGCTTTCCAGGCGACTGAGCGTACCCTAAGCGGAGAGACGGAGTCACGTGAGCGGAAGAGAGGACCCAGAAAGGGAGTTAAAATCCTTGAACCCGCGAAGCGGGCCACCCGAAGTACTGTTTAGTTCAAAAACTTTGAAACTAAGGTGCCTTCCAGTTGGGGGATTAATTCCTTTTTTTTTGGGAACTTACCCTCTCGTGTGCTAGTTTCCATAAAAATGGAATTAAACCCGATCTGCCTCCCAGATCTATGCTATGGTGCCGTGACATTTGGCCATGTGTCATATGGCCGTGTGCTTGTTCCCAAAAAAAAAGGAATTAATCCCCCAACTGGCAGGCACCTAACTTTCAAAGTTTTTGAACTAAACAGTACATTGGGTGGCCCGCTTCGTGGGTTCAAGGGTTAACTCCCTTTTTGGGTCCTCTCTTCCGCTCACTTGACTCAGTCGGCTAGCAAGCTCCTATGCTTTCAGTCGGTCTGCTTTCAAAGTTTTTGTACTAAACAGTGATTTGGGTAAAAGTCTTTAACCCCCGCGGTTTCGTTTTTGGGAAATTACACCCGCGGGGGTAGTTCCGTTGGCGTTAATGCACTAAACCGAATTAAAAGAACAACGGTGATTTGTTTTGCAGTTTTTTGAAACGGCAATTAAAACGAAATAAAGCCAAAACTAAAATTTCGCGTTATTAATTAAAAACGAAATAAGGCCAAATTTTTGATATTTGATTTTATTTCGTTAGGCCTTATTTCACGTCACCTTTTAAATCATACATCTTTGCGATATTAAAATTTAATAGTTTATTTTTTTTTTAAATAAATCAAAATGTATTAATTCAGGTATGCAGAAACAGTATGAAGAAATAATCGTACTTAAAATATATAAACTTGGACCCGTCGTTAGTTGAATCTCAGTCAAATTTAACAGTTTTTATTGTTTCTTTTATTGGCCGCGATCGGAAACCTATGCAATAGCCTATTTAAAGGTCGATTCACAATGCAAGGAGTAAACGCGACGAGAGCGTGACGTGATTCGCTGTCATTTTTTTCTAGTCATAAAATCGTTGCCCAATTTACAATGCGACGAGTTTCTTAACGACGAGTTTTTTGACAGCGTTAAATTATTTACTGTTTTTGTTCTTGCTGTGCAGTGTGCGTTCAAAATAATGAAAAAAATCAAAATGAAATTACTTTTATTATTTAATGTCGGTTTCGAGTGGACGGTTCGGAGTTACTCCTTCTACTCCAGATTTTCCATATTCGATAGGAATGGAACAGAAACAGTGAAAAAGGAGTAGCTCCGGATGACGAATCGAAAACGGCATAAATATTATAACTGTGTTTGTCCATAGCTGGCTGGGGAAACGATTTTCAGCTAAAAATCCTAATAAATTAAAACAATACAATATTATAATATTGTCAACATAAATAGATCTATAAATATAATTTCATTGTCAACAATATTTATTTTTGTTTTGTTAATTTCCGCTTATCTCTTGTTTTCTTTATTCTTTTCTACAATTTTTTTTTTTCAATTTTCCCAACTTTGGCGTGACGTGACGACGAGAAACGTTTCATTGTGCATACCATGGCGTTCCCTCGTATATTTACATGGTTTGAAATCGGTTTGCCAACTACGACGAGCTCTCGTCACGTTGCGTTTTTTCGTCGCATTGTGAATCGATCTTAAGATAGTTTCATATCCATAGGTTTTCGAACGGATTGATCAGAAATGTTTGATCAGAAAAAAGTTTCTCATGAGAGAAAGTGAAAAAGAAGTTCAGTGAATTTTTTAAAAATTGATATAGAAAAAAATTCCCTGACCGCTTCCCGAATTCCCTGACTTTCCCTGACATTCCCTGACCAAATTTTGTTCCCTGACTTTCCAGTTTAGCGGACACCATGCAGAAGCTTGAAATAGAATGGCAACCAATACCGAAAAATAAATCAAATTAACTAACAACCTACAAAATAAAAAAATAATTTCGACATTCATTTTCAGTCATTATGTCTGTTCCCACTGAACGAAATTGCGCAATTTTAAATTATTTCGCGGAAATCATCTTCGAAATTGCACAATTTCCCATACAATGACGCAATTTCAAAATCATCTCAAATCACCTCAATTTCAATGAAATTGCGTACGAAATCGGATTTTATACCAGTTTAAACCACTTTGTCGATAAAACGAAGAAATAGAACTAACGTTCTGACAGCTTCTTTTTTCTTTTTGCTGTTAATTTATGTTGTCAAAACAAAAGTGATTTTTGGCTTTGTCTGGTTTGCTTCCTTTTAAATTAATAAATTCATAAAAAATATTTCCACATGAAAATATAAACAAAAAAAATCATGGAATTCAGCACAAGAAGATTTTCTTCTCGAGCTCTGGGAAGAAAAAATAGAACAGCTGCAAGGAGCTCGAAAAACAGCCCTTTTTTTGACAATCTGCCTAACGAAATTGTGTCAATTCCCAGTGTGGGCACTTTGGGTAATTTTGAAATTGAAGTCACGAAATTGCGCAACCTCTGTCTACCAACTCCTATTCTCACCTCCACGTGGTGAACATCGGGTGTCTAGTACCTCAGCTGGAGACGGGGTTTAAATCCCCGTGGAAAGCTGTTGGGGACAGCCAACGAGAGAGGGGGGGAGGAGTGTTCCCACTAAGGCACTTCTCCTTTCATCGAGGCGGCAGCGGACGAATTCTCTAGATGGAATCAACGGTGGCGTCTACAGTTCCAGTTAGGTTGAACTACTTAGTGAACACCTTATATGGGCTACTACGACATATTTGTAGCTCAGGCCTATAAGGAGCGGTTTATCCGGCTCCCTACCCTTGGAGTTATACGAAGGGTCTGGTCCTCCGGGTCGGGGGTTGTGCGTCGGGGTAACTTCCCTACCACGTAAAAAAAAGTTGTTCCGAAACAACAACAAGCCTCGGATATGGATGATTTTAAAGTTGACGACCCCAGCAAACGAAACAAGGACAATGAACAGAACACGTGCAGCCGAACAATTAATGGAGAACCTGGACAGGCTAAAGGCTGACGTAACAGCCATCCAGGAAGTGCGATGGGATGGAGAGGGCGTACGGAGACTGAAAACGTGTGACATCTACTACGGCGGGTGCTTGAAGGAACAGGGTCAGCGGCTCTTTGGTTGTGGTTTTGTGATAAGGGGAAGACTTAGGCAAGAAGTCTTGGACTTCCGAAGTGTAAGCGAGCGCCTGGTCACAATCCGCATCAAAGGCAAATTTAAGAACATTTCGCTGATTTGTGTTCACGCCCCCAATGAAAGGAGAGAAGACTCAACCAAAGAAGCATTCTACGATCTCTTGGAGACAACGTATGATATGTGCCCGAAGTACGACATGAGGATCATTTTTGGTGACTTCAACGCAAGATTCGGAAAGGAGGGCATCTTTGGTTCGATAGTCGGAGGACACAGCCTACACGACGAAACTTCCGGCAACGGACACAGGCTGGCAGACTTTGCGGCGGCGCGAAATGTCATCATCTCAAGCACCTACTTCCCACACCTCAATATATACAAGGGGACTTGGCGGTCGCGTGATCAAGTAACCGTCAACCAAATCGACCACGTTGCGATAGACGCGAGACATGCTTCCAGTATCTTGGACGTCCGAACGTTCCGAGGGGCCAACATTGACTCGGATCACTACCTGGTGGTAGCTAGACTACGTATGCGGATATCCATGACGCGACAACGCAGAGCAGATGCTGTGAAAAGATTCGATGTCGAGAAGCTTAAATCGCAAGAGACTGCCAGAACTTTTGCAGACCACGTAACTCTTAATCTCTCAGGAGGTCCGCCACCAGCATCAAGTGCAGAGGACCAGTGGAAACACTGTCAACAAGCCATCAGAAGTGCCGCCTCTGATGTGCTGGGTTTCACTAGGCGAATACAACGAAACCCCTGGTTCGATGAAGAGTGCCGGCTAGCGCATGCAGCTAAGGACGAGGCCTACCAGGCAATGCTGCAGACTCGAACAAGAGCTGCTGAGAGAGTGGCCCGGGAGCTCTACGGGCTGAAACGAAAAGAGAAACGCCGACTTCTCAGGAGGAAAAAGAGAGAGCACGAGAAGCGGGCGGTAGAGTCTATTGAGGGTTGTAGCGGTAGGGGAGATGTTCGAAAATTTTATCAGAGGGTGAAGCGATCCACCCAAGGATCCAAGGATTCAAGGCTAGAACGGAAGCCTGCCGAGATGAGAGTGGGAATATGGTAGTAGACACACAGTCAGTGCTGAAGATCTGGAAAGAACACTTCTCTAGACTGCTTAATGGCGAAGACAGCCAAGATGCCGCTAATAGGCAGAACGCTCCATTCAACTTGGACGATGATGGCCAAGAGTTCCGTCCACCCGACCTAACCGAAGTTCAGCTGGCGATATCCAAACTTAAGTCGTACAAGGCTGCAGGTGCGGATGGCTTACAAGCCGAACTATTTAAATCAGCGGGAGATGAATTGCCTAGGAGCATACACCAGCTCATCTGCAAAATTTGGTCGGAGGAAAGTATGCCCGATGAATGGAACCTCGGTATAGTGTGCCCCATCCATAAAAAGGGAGATGTTCTGAATTGTACCAACTACAGAGGAATTAGTCTCCTAAACGTCGCTTATAAAATCTTGTCGGCCATCCTGTGTGACCGCTTAAAACCTTTTGTCAACGATCTGATCGGCCCTTATCAGTGCGGTTTTAGGCCAGGCAAGTCAACCGTCGATCAAATGTTCACACTCCGACAGATTTTAGAAAAATCCCGGGAATTCCAGATCGATACACACCACCTTTTTATCGATTTTAAAGTCGCGTATGATAGCGTGAAAAGGGACGAATTATACAGAGCCATGTCGAGTCTCGGCATCCCTGCCAAACTCGTCCGCTTGTGCAGGATGACGATGGAGAAATCTCGCTGCTCCGTCAAAATTGGTAAGAACACCACCGATTCCTTTGATGTTGAGAAAGGATTGAGGCAAGGCGACGCGTTATCATGCAACCTATTCAACATCGTTCTTGAAGCCATTGTACGCAACGCACATGTCAACACCAGCGGTACAATCTATCAAAAGTCCGTTCAATTGCTTGCGTATGCGGATGACATAGACATTGTCGGCAGAACGAAGCGAGCTGTGGCAGGGGCATTTGCGAGCATTGAATCGGAGGCGGCTAGAATGGGATTGGCGGTTAATGAGGACAAGACGAAGTATATGCTGTCATCGAGAGAGGAATCTCAATATCGTCGACTCGGGCAAAATATCACGATGGACAGATATAACTTCGAAGTTGTCAAGGACTTTGTCTACCTGGGCTCCACTATTACATCGCAGAATGACATCAGTGCAGAGATCAAGCGAAGAATAACTCTTGCCAACCGCTGTTTCTTCGGTCTAAGAAGGCATTTAAGTAGTAAGGCCCTCTCTCAGAGAACCAAGGAGACTTTATACAAAACCCTAATCATCCCGGTCCTGCTTTATGGGTCAGAAGCATGGACACTGAAAGATTCGGATAAAAATCTGCTAGGGTGCTTTGAGAGGAAGATTCTTCGTGTGATTTTCGGTCCGGTGTGTATCGAAGGAGTATGGAGAAGATTCAACGACGAGCTATACGGGCTATACAGCGACGTTGACCTGGTCAAAAAGCTGAAAATACAGCGGCTGAGATGGCTGGGGCACGTGGAGCGTATGGACAGCAACGCACCTGCCCGACGAGTCTTCGAATCCAACCCCGATGGGGTACGCAGCAGAGGAAGAACCCGTAACAGGTGGCGCAATCAAGTGAATGACGACATCAAAGCACTCGGTGTGCGCAACTGGAAGCGGCTAGCTAGGGACAGAGCTGGCTGGAGGGGCTTGTTAGTTGAGGCCGAAGCCCATCCTGGGCTGTGAGCGCCATCAAAAAGTAAGTAAATTGCGCAATTTCAGGCCCATTGGGAACATACTATTACTCTGAATTTCTGTGGTTTTTTGTAATTTCATTCCCAAGTTCTGTCAATTTCATTTGTTTTATATGAACTTGACAGGGCTTCGTACTAAAAATCACAGAAAATCACAGAAACTCAAAGTAAAGGAACGGACCTATTATAACGTAGATGTTTTTAGAACAAAGACATTATAGCTAAATTATATTTTGTATTAGTATTAACGAGCAGGATTTATAGCAATAATAAATAATAATAATAATAATAAATAGCTTCAAATGTTTTGAAATGATAAACTTAAGTAAATAGAATCAACGTCCGAAAATTCAACTAAACCTAGGTAACTTACACACAGCTCTAAAATGACTATGAATATCCCCCTAATGTCTTACATAGTTAAAATTAAAAACAAAAATGATTACTATTTTCCACATTATAACAACAATATTAAAATGACTCGTGGATGATTTAAAGTTATTTCATGTTTCTAATATAAGAAAAATGAATGTTTAAAATATAATTGCAAACGATATTAGTTTGGAAATTGTCGGCACTTTATTGTTCGATGTTTATCGAAACGCATTTCCATTTCTTCCAAGACTTTTGGAGTGTATCGAACAACAAGTTTAACTGAGTTCGCAGCCCGCTTTGAGAGCTCTACAGCATTTTCATGATTTTCACCTTCTACAGACTAAAAAAAATCATTTTTATAATATATGTTCATTTGTTATTATTTAATTCAAACTACCACTCCATTAACAGAAAGCAATTGATCTCCTCTTTTGAGCCCTCCATGTCTATCAGCGACTCCTCCTGGTATTATACGAGATATATAAATTGGTGAATTTTGCTCTTTTCCACCCATGACGTTAAATCCCAAACCTACAAAAAAAATACAAATAACAAAAAAGTTGTATTTTAAAAATGTCAAAAAAAAAGCTTACCTTCTTCCGTTTTGGGGAGTTCAACTACACGAGGATGAGCATGTCCTTCACTCGCAGCAAAAGCTGCAACAGTAGCTTTTGCTGTAGCAGATGCGCGTATATCTTGAGATCCTCGCAAGTCTACTGTTTCAAAAACGTGCTCGTATACCTCCCTTACTGCGCTTAGGAAATCACTTTGCAAGACTTTTTGGAGTGTTGCCAATTTTGTTGTTGGAAAATCACCACATGCTTGTAATTTCTCGATTAACTCAATGGATTTTTGTATGTCTAATTAATAATAAAATATGAACAGATTAAATTTGATTTGTTCATTTTTAAGTAAATTAAAGTAAATAAAAAAAAAACAAATAATTTGTTAATTTTTTAGTTGTTTTGTACGAATATGTGCTCTTCGATCAAAATGCTTACAATACAAAAAAAAATCACAAGGGACCAATTTTCTGTTCGAATAAGTTTTGTATTTATTTCATCAAGCAGATTTCATATTGTAGGTATTACATATTAAACAAAAAAAAAAAACATAATAATAAACAACACCAATATTATACAGGACGTATCTCGTGGAGGTAAAAACAAGAAAAAAGGGGTCTTATTTTACTCCGCTTATGGTATCTTGGTCAGGAAAAAAATAAAGAAGTTTTTTCTCACTCACCTTTTATGTTTTAGGGGTCGCTGAATCAGAAATCAACTTTGCTACTTCCTACGGATATGGCTTCACAGCGAAAAGGTTTTCGGAATTTTTTTTTGAAATTTAGCTTGGTTTTCAATAAAAACCCTGGAAGTTCCATTCTATGACATAATCAAAAGCCTATTAGTGGCTTCCTGTAATATGACATATAATTGCATCACGCTCTAGTCGGTGCATTTTCTCGCCAATTAAAGTGATAAATGTGTCAAACTTGTAGAGAATTTAATGTTGTTTAAGCATAGGTTTTTTACAATTATATGCATGATTTTTGAGTTACAAGCAAAAATCTAACGAGAGGACTGTGTTTTCCAAAAAGTACGAAATGTTGGTCTTTTTTCACCGTACTTTAGTGGCCAAACCGTTAATTCTACAAAAAAATTGTACACTATTTGTGTAGAATATTTTATGTTCTATAAAGTGTAGAAGGTAATTTTATCCAAAAAGTATATATCTTATTGACTTTTTGGCAAACAAATGAAAAATGTCGAACATTTTGAGGTTTTTTTTTGCAATTTTCGCTGTGGAGCCATATCCGTTGGAAGTAGCAGAATTGAAATTCGGATTCAGCGATTCCTAAAACATAAAAGACGAGGCAGAAAAAAACCTCTATATTTTTTCCTGACCATTTGACTATATGGAAAATGTTAAAAATTAAGAAGAAATATGAGAACTACAATATCATAAGAAAATAATGTATGGCTCAAATATAAGCCTAGCTTTATTAATAATATTAAGTATAACTGGTGTTGCTATTTTTACATTATTAAAATCCAAAAAGAAGACCATCAAAACTGTAAATAATATGAAGCCGGAGACTTCTAATTTAAAGCAGGGAGGAGTTACGTACAGCGACCTCAAGGCAGGAAATGGTAAGCCCGCAAATATAGATCTAAAAATGTAAATATTCCAACCAATATCATGGTAACTTAACACCACCTAAATCAATTATCAGCAAAAATCCAAATTGTAAATATATAGATTGTGGATACATAATTATTACTTGAATAATAAAAATGAATTGAGTCGGACAGCATATAACTATATATCACGCGAATAGTTTTTGTTGTAACTGAGAAAATGATCAGAAGAGGCTTTTTCTCGATTTTAATCCTTTTTGATTTTTCTCAAAAAAAATTTTGTGATAGGTCTGAACTCGGCCATTAAGATTCGGCAAGTTTTGGAAAGACATCCAACAACTTGCTGAATCCTTGTCTGTGAGCGTGAGAGTACAGCTTCGTAGAGAATCAACAACGATGGCTTCCTGCGGAGCGAAAAAGGTTTCCAGGAAGCCGGTGTCCCGTGACCGATGATCACGAAAACGAATGGCTGAATGTGTAAATGTGTGGGTGACTAGAATGGTTGAGGGAAGAATATGTTTTTAGCTGGGAAAGCCACTCTTGAGAGAGCTAACCCCGCGAGTAGTTCAGTTTTTGCAACACGAGGAAAATTGGAAAAGAAAAAAAGAAAATCGAGGAAAAGTTTGGTTGATAATAAGGAGAGAGTCGAGGGAAATTTTGTTTGAGAAAGGATAGGATAGAAAAAGTGATTCGAGGAGCGAGGGAAAACAATTGGAAAAAGTTTGACAAAATAGAGGAGGAAGCTGAAGGAAAGTGGGCATTTTGTCAAAGCGTTTAAAATCTTTTTTTGTGTGTAGCTTAAAAATTTTAATAGTTCTTTTTTTTTATATTACGGGTTCGTGAAAGTCGCTTTCTAATCCCAGTTAATTGTGGGATACGGTAATATTTTCTTAGTCGCGCGTTAACGGCCCATTTTTAAATGCTTTTTATCTTTGTTTGTTTTCTTTTATAGTCGAAACAATTTTGGGTTTTTATCCTGGTTCGTTCAAGGTTCCCAATTAAAATAGTTTAAAGACCCCTTCCGGGCATACAACAAAACTTTGTGTTTCATTTCATATTTATTTACGTTAAAAAAAAATAGATTTGGAATTTTGCTAATTTTTCCCAATTAAAATTCTTGGCGCCCATTTTAATTACAATCCTACAGTGGGATCACTGTACTTGTCAATTTTTTTATAAGAAAATTCTTCCACAATAGAACCCAGCCCAGCTGAGCAGCCGTGGTGGTAGCTACAGTTTGCTCTTTTCTTTCGCGTTCTTTCTCCTCTTCTTTTCGTGTGCTTTCGGTTAGTTCCAGCAGGCTGTCAAAGTAAAGACAAGCATTTATTAACGTTTCGTTGCAC
Source organism: Melangyna quadrimaculata (assembly GCA_949320155.1). Taxonomy (NCBI): domain Eukaryota; kingdom Metazoa; phylum Arthropoda; class Insecta; order Diptera; family Syrphidae; genus Melangyna; species Melangyna quadrimaculata. The sequence continues at coordinate 317,652,720 of OX439483.1, read as the reverse complement.
ATCATGTGCTTATCTTTTATTTATTTAATAATTAAATTTGATTCGCGATAATCCCTGCGAGTAATTTAACAATTAATTGAATAGTTTAATAATATCATTTAAGCGTAATAGATTCTAAGTTAAGTGACACCCTGTTCATATTGCTAATTATAGATTGTAATAAATAAATCTACTACTTCGTGTCAGCCCGGCACGTCGTCAGTCTTTACTCAACTTCATTCTTTAAAACATGGCGCAGTCGGAGTAACCAATCTACCGAATCTGAATTTATCTACGTAAATAGCAAATACACTATTACTTGAAGGAAATCTATCAGTTAATCTTTTCATATTTAACCGGGATTTCCAGAACTATCTCACTCTGACTGTAATGAATGTCAATAAGTTTGTACTGTTTTAAAGTTCTTACAGGTTTTCCGTAGTAAGCATACTAAAATACTATTTAATTTTATGTTTTTTGAAACACTGCAGAAAAAAAATATTTAAGAGACCTTTGTAGGCAATAATTCATTTAACAAACAGTAACTTGTCAAACACACTGTACTTTACTTAAAACAAAGTATCGAAGTGTCTTGCCAAACATACTGTGTTTCCAATAATTCAAGTATATAATAAGCGACACATTTGTCGAATAGTGCTGTCTCATATGATCGTATGATTGTCTCGAAGTAAATAATATCCCGTATTATGCTTTACTTTACTTATGTATGTATATATCTTTCAATTACTGTTTTATCTTTCTTTCTTTGATTCACTTCCCAATGAACTGTCGTTAAGAAAAGTTCAGCGTTTTGTCTTTTATTTAAAAGAATTTTATATTTCAAGTTGATAATTTTCCCTACAATTTTCAGAAGTGGCATCTAAACTAGAAGAAGAGAATATTAATTATTAATATTAATCGTTTTGCGAATTTCTGTTTTCGTGAATGTTAAATAAAACATGTCTGACGAATTTAAGAAGTTTTTGGAAGCGGCAACCGCTGCTACGCTGTAGAATGTTCTGCGGAGCCTAAAGCTGCAATGTAGTGGCAGCAAAGCAGTCTTAAAAGCCTGTGTGGAGAACGAAGTGGAAGAGTATGGAGAAGAGGCGCTTCAAGAGCTCCTCAATGGATGCACATCGGCATCGTCGCCGTCGGATGGTACTAAGAACGTGTCTTACTCCGAGCATGATGGTGAGTTCCATCTTAGCAATGATGGTGGTATCGATGAGCAGCTAAACCTCCTTTGAGAAACCTGCAAAAAGAAGGAATAATATATTCTTTTGAAGCGGAAGCTCAAAGAATTGGAAATCCAAGTCGCCGACGCCGACCTCATCAGTCACACTCAGAAGCCACAGGTATCCAATTTTAAAGACATGGAAGCTCTTTTGTCCTCTTTCAGTGGAGATGATAATTTTCCAATCGATCGTTGGGTCGAACAATTTGATGAGTATGCGGAAATCCTTCGTTTAGATGACCGCGCAAAGTTTATTTTTGGGCACTGCGAGGTTGTTCGTGAGAACCTTGAAATTGCGTAATTGGATTGAATTGAGTGATGCTTCGGTTGGTGAGTTTAAAAGTTGTGTGACAAAAGGAGATATTTTTCGTGAACTTGGTTCGAGGAAGAGACGATGTGATGAGACCGTGCAGCAATACGTTTTGTCTATGCAAGAAATTGCGTCACATAATCCAGTTGAAGAAGAGGATCTGATCCATTTTATCATCAAAGGCATTTCCGACACCAAAGTCAACAAGAGCATACTTTACAACGCCAGCAACATAGAGCATCTTAAGCTTGCGTTGCGAAAGTATGAAAAGTACAAAAACAACAATCGTGATAATTTTTCATCAAAGCCTAGCACATCTGAAAACTACAACCGCAGCAAACCTCAACACAATCCAAACAATCCATTCCGCACAAATAATCGAACTACGGAACGAGACTTTTATGCTACACCTGCTAATGTGTCCAATCAGGAGAAGGAGTTCACATGTTTCAAGTGTGGTTGCAAGGGACACATCGCAACAAATTGTTCCGGCAAGAAACCAGATAAACCTGTCCTGAGATGGAAAAAACACAAACGTCAACAAATTTAAACCAGCACTTATCAGAAATTCAGATGAAGAAACCACCACCTGTAATATTAACAATCTGCACCAACAAACGACTTTGAGAAGGATGTCTTATATCAGTTCGTTTATGACAAAGCAAATACTTCAATCACCCTTACAACTCTTTTGGACTCTGGAAGTCCAATCAGCCCTATACAAGAGAAGTTTTTACCACCATTTATGATATCACCGTTGGAAGCGAACAGTCAGTCATATTGTGGCGTCAACAGTAGTCCTATTTATGTATTGGGAAGTGTTAAATCTTTTATATTTTTTGATAATAATAATTTGCCAATTAATTTAGATTTATTTGCAGTTAAAAATCATACAATAAGTTATCCTGTGGTGCTTGGTAGGGATTTCATTGGGAAGATTGGTATGGAGTTGCAGAAAACAACTAAGAAAGCTGAAAATCAAGAATATTTATTGTCATCGGAGTCAGTTGTCGTCCAGAATCATCATGCTTCAGATGTGTCGTTACCGTCATCGAGTCTTTGTCCAACTTTAGATGTAAACAAGTCTATGTCATCAACAAGTCATTGTGAGTCGTGAATTGCATGAACCTGTAAGTAAATTTATTGAAGAATTTAATTTTGTAGCAGAAATGTTAAATGTTGATGTTAGTGATTCAAATTTTGAGTTAGATATCAAAGTCAGCGAAAATATACCTTTTGATATTCAAAAAAGTGTTAAAGAAATAGTGAGTCCAGCTTTTTGCTCAGATTTAGATAAAGTTTGTTTAGAAGAAAGTTAATTTAAAATGAGATAGTTTTATCAAAGGATGTTCCATTCCATTGTCCACCTAGAAGATTGCCTTATGTACATAAAATGAATTAGAAAAAATTTAAATGATTTGCTCAAAAAAAAAAATAAATCGGGTGGCACAACGGCTCATGAAGAACCAGGGCCTAGTGACTAACAACTCGCCTTTCGACAGGAATGGAAGGGACCTAGAATTTTATGCCGAATCCGAACGGCTAGACGAGAAGCACTTATTCGTGACAAGTGATACTCTTGGAGGATTTGTCAATTTCTCGCAAGAGGCAGTAGCCCTGAAAAAAACTTTTTTTTTAAGTTTTTATGTGGATGAGGCTGGGAAGCGATCCCAGACCTCCAGCGTGACAGTCGAACGCACTAACCATTACGCTACGGGCTACTACATGATTTGCTTCTCTTGTTCACAGTACGCTTCACCTACCGTAATAGTTGAAAAGAAAAATAAAGAGTTCAGACTTTGCATAGATTTCAGGGAATTAAACAAAATTACTTTGCGTGGCAACTATCCGCTACCTCTGATTGAGGATAACATTGACCGGTTGAAAAATAAAAAGTTTTATACAATGCTAGATTTGAGGAACGGATTCTACCACGTTCCGCTTGAAGAGGATTCTATAAAGTACACATCTTTTACTACCCCTATTGGTCAGTATGAATTTACTAGGATGCCGTTTGGGCTGCGAAATGCTCCCTCTGTTTTCGAGCGATATATGAAACATTTGTTTGGTAAGATGATTTCAAAATCAAAAATACTTACTTATTTGGATAATATACTCATCGCAACAGAGACCATTGAAGAACATCTTCAAATTCTTCAAGAAGTTATTAATATCGTCATTTCGAAAAGGTTACAGCTTAGATTAGACAAATGTCTTGTCTTACAAAAATAAATTAATTACTTAGGTTATAGAATAACTGAAGATGGTGTCAGCCCAAACGATGCAAACCTCAAAGCCATTCAAAATTTTCCACCACCTGTTAGTACTAAAGATGTTTATAGTTTGTTGGGACTTTGTTCTTATTTTAGAAAATTTATCTTTCAATTTGCAAACATCGCAAAGCCTCTTTATGACCTTCTAAAAAAAGATACTCCGTTTGTTTTCGGCTCTAAAGAAATCGAAGTCTTCAATTTGTTGAAAGACAAATTAATTTCAGCGCCTGTGTTATCAATTTATAGCCCGCATAATAGTACAGAGCTGATTTGCGATGCGAGTACGCTTGGGTTTGGAGCAGTCTTGCTCCAGAAACAAAGTGATTAAAAATTTCACACGGTGTTCTACATCTCGAAGCGTGCAACTAGTGCAGAAAGTAAGTACCATAGCTACGAGCTTGAGACATTGTCTAAAATGTATGCGTTAAAACGATTCAGAATATACTTACTTGGAATTCCATTCAAGGTTGTGACAGATTGTCAAGCTCTCATTCAGACATTGAACAAAAAGTCTTAGAATCCCCGTATTTCAAGGTGGGCGTTAGAGCTCCAATCATACGATTAAATATAATTTCAATCGCTTCTGAGTTAAGTAAGTCTGAAAGTCCTCTTTTCGAAATGGTCGACAGGTTGGTATACCGTAAGACAAAATTGTTTTTTACGTCCCATCACATATGGAAGAACAGGTTATCAGAACCAATCACGAAGGACTTTGTCATTTGGGAGTGGAAAAATGTTTTGAACACCTTTCAGGTATATATTGGTTTCCCAAGATGAAGGAGAAGATACGAACTTTTATTAAAGGGTGTCTTAAATGTATTTATTTATCTCCTGGATCAGGAAAAACCGAAGGAATCCTACATCCAATTCACCATTTGATACTCTTCACATTGATCATCTCGGTCCTTTTCCTAATTCCTCCTCTAGTAAAAAACATATTCTAGTGATGGTTGACGGTTTTACCAAGTTTACCAAGTTATATAATATCTTTTAAAACTTATTTTGCTAATTTTTCAAGACCTAACCGAATAATATCTGACCGTGGAACGTGTTTCACCTCAAAAGAGTTTGCCGAGTTTTTGACAGATAATAATATTCAGCACGTCAAGGTTGCAACCCATATTCTAGTGATGGTTGACGGTTTTACCAAGTTTACCAAGTTATATAATAACTTGTTTAAAAACTTATTTTGCTAATTTTTCAAGACCTAACCGAATAATATTTGACCGTGGAACGTGTTTCACCTCAAAAGAGTTTGCCGAGTTTTTGACAGATAATAATATTCAGCACGTCAAGGTTGCAACCCATTCCCCACAATCCAATGGTCAAGTGGAACGCCTCAATCGCATAATTACACCTATGCTGGCGAAGGAGTGTGAAGCTTTAACCACTGGTGGATGGGATAAGCATTTAGAAAAAGTCGAGTTTGCAATTAATAACAGCGTGAACCGAAGTACTGGTTTCACTCCAAGCACTATTTTATTTGGCAGAGATCAAAAGGGACAGTTAAGTCAAAGAATATCTCATTGACAACGTAGGACCTGTAGAAATAAATGTAGAAGATGTGAGGGATAAAGCTCAAGAAAATATAAAAAGGGAACAAACTCGAAATAAAATGTACTATGACAATCGCCATAAAATTCCAACAAAATATAAGATAGTCGATTAAATTATGATCAAAAACGTCATCACCACACCAGGTATAAATAAAAAGTTATTAGCTAAGTATCGAGGGCCATATGAGGTAAAAAGTGTTTTGGCAAACGACAGATATATCACTGGTGACATCATAGACGGTTTGCAGGTAACCAGGTTACCATATAAAGGTGTATGTTCTCCGGACAATATGAGACTCTTTGCCAGATACTGACGTGAAGCATGATTAAGACACGGACTGATGCGAAGGAAAATGTAAGATCTATAAAGTTAAATTCATTAAATAGCGTGACTATGCCTATTATTTCAATGAATTCTACAATCGACACACAGTGATTTATTTTAAACTTTTGTTTTTTTTTTAAATTTAACTTTTAGCTTTTCATAAATGCTCATGCAAATGTTAATTCACTTTAATTTTTGTTTCAAAACAATGAAATGATTTATGTTTTCCATTCGAAAATTAATTTAAAAAAAAAAATGATAAATGCCTATAATTTATTCAATTAATTGACATGTAACAATAAATTCAAAGAATTTATAATCGATATTTTATAATTTCATTATTTGATTATTTTTATGCAATCGGGACGATTTCATGATCAGGATGGCCGATCTGTAGGCAATAATTCATTTAATAAACTGTAACTTGTCAAACACACTGTACTTTACTTAAAACAAAGTATGAAATAGTGTCTTGCCAAACATACTGTGTTTCCAATAATTCAAGTATATAATAACCGACACATTTGTCGAATAGTGCTGTCTCATATGATCGTATGATTGTCTCGAAGTAAATAATATCCAGTATTATGCTTTACTTTACTTATGTATATAACTTTCAATTACTGTTTTATCTTTCTTTCTTTGCTTTACTTCCCAATAAGCTGTCGTTAAGAAAAGTTCAGCGTTTTGTCTTTTATTTAAAAGAATTTTATAGTTCAAGTTGCTAATTTTCCCTACACCTTAAACCAAACTCGAAAGAAATTCTTATGTATTTCTTCAAATAAATCCAAAAACTCAGTAGCACAAAGGTCCACAGAGCTGCGCCAGAGAGATTTGATTTGAAAAGAAGAAGGGTAGAAAAAAAAAATTGGAAAATATAATTTCTTTGTTGGGAAGGTATGAGTGTTGAATTTAAATTAAATAATTTCGTAATTTAAAATGAAAAACATTTTATGTTCACTATCTAAATTTTTTGAAACAAGTTTGTAGTTCATTTTTTCGTAGCACCTAATACCCGTGACACACTGGTGGTACGGATACTATGGTATTCGCTTATACCACTAGTGTGTCATGTTATACTATCCTTATACCACGAGAGCAAACTAGTATCAGCATGGTATCAAAACTTGGGTTTTTAACGTAGTATACGTTGCCTTTTAACGATGCTAGCGCGTTTCTCCAAAAGTGACGATAAGTGAACTACAATTTTGACAAGGAAAATGATACAAAAAAATGGAAAAATGTGAATATAGTATTAAATCAAAAAAAAATTATTAAACGTATTAAAAAAAAAACTCCAACGCCAACACAAAAAAAAAACAAAAAAAAGGACACCACAACACAAATACTGGAGTTCCAAGTGGAAAATAGTCCGTTCCACAATCAAAGTTTTATCAGGAAACTTGTCTCGATAATTTGACTATTGTTGTTTTATGTAAGTTTCTTTCGTAAAAAAAAATTGTCTTATAAATACTTGTTTTTGTTTAAACAGACTCACTGCGCTGGATCTTATGGCAAAGTTGTATATGCGTACACGGGGCTCCTGTGGACATAAATGGTAATCCAGTTGAGAGTGGAATCGTATAGTGACTCAGCAGTTTTAAAGTAACCATTCGGCCAACCAATGATGAGTGATGCCAGGCAGCAATCGCTGAGACGTTTAAAATGGTAGATGAACCATACAAACAAGATGGCGGATGAAAAAAAAAGAACGTGGGGGCACACACAAAATCTTGTGGAATCAAAAAAAAATCCGTGGCGGTCCAGTGCTCTGCTGCCAAACTGTGACCGCCAGAAAATAGTTAACCTACAAAATGTCACACTTTAAGCACACACTTGTAATAAAAAAACATCTTCACAAACTCACCCTATTTTATTTTGTTGTATTTGTAAAAAAATTAGATTTGAGACAATCCGGACACATTAGCAAATCTACGAAAAGGGATAGCTCTCGCAGGATCTTTAAACTAGTTAACAAAAAAAGTTAGAAAAAAGTGAATTTATCACATTTAACCTTGCAAATTAAAATTACTTTTTTTTCTGGCCTTACGTTTAAAATTTCCTTGCGAGTATCTTGCTCGTTCAACTATTGTTATATATTTGACAAGTCAAGGAATACCACGTTTTTTCCTAACCACTTTGACACTTGACAGTACAGACTCTTAGTTTTCGGAGTCGATGACATTTCGAATTCTGTTTCGAAGATAGTTTATCTATGACAAGGCAGAGGGTGCCAGACTAGTCAACCGTTTTATAGTCGGATTACACTAAAAGTAAATCTACAGGAGGCAACTCTTCTGACATTTGTTGGCACACTTTGGGCGTCCACAAGAGCACTGCACTTGATATAAGGAAATATTTCTTTGAAAAACTCACCACTTGGTTATTTGTTTTAGTTTTTGTTAAGTCGGCTTCGATTTTCATATTTGAGTAAAGATGGCTTATTCCAGTAAAGAAGAGGAAGATCGCATCAACCGTTTAATACGTAATGCTGAAATTAATGAAGAACATAGGTTAACTATATCAGTAAGTCAAGGTTTGGACAGTACCACTAGACATCAAGTTATGTATTCCCCTCTCATTTCGGATAGACAACTCCGAGCTGAATCTAACCAACCCGCTAGGTCAGGTGGTCCTCTACCCGATAACGATAACTTCAGCCATATCGAGTCCGTCTCTCGTCCCTCTTTTAGTCAACTAAGTGGTATGGGAGCAGCAAGTTTGCCTCTTAGGGAAAGTATCGACTCGATAAATGAAACTGTCAGGCCAGTGACACTTAGGGTACCTGATACTACCAATAGGCCTCTCTAAGGAAACTCCGTAGGTCTCGGGGGTTCTAGGGACATTTTAGATAGCCTAGCTCAGATACCTGCTCCTTCTGTAAAGAAAATAAGAGAAAAAAGAATAGTACCGGAAGACTTGAAGGCATATATAAATTTGGCTGTGGTTGAAGGTTTGTCTTCTACCCGGCAAGTTATTCAAAGGGAACTGACAACTACCTTAAAGGAAGAGATCCAAAATCAGCTTGGTGGCTTCCTGAGGGAGTTGAATTTAGGTAGGCCATCTCTGACATCCGCTGAGCAAGTACCAAAACCACCAGCTCCTGTGTATAATTTTCCACCACCAAATCATCCACCACCCCAGCAGCCTCCTCGGCCAGATCCAAGGAGGGATGATTTCGTGCAACCTCCTCAACAGCAACGAAGAGATCAAGAATCATTCCGTCCAAGCCAGGAGGGATTATACTAGCCAGACTGTCAGCAAGAAACTCACTTTAGACCAGCCACAAATCCAATGAACCCTGATTCTCAAGATTATCATCTCGGTTACACACCCCCTGGTTGACTTCTGGATTCAAGGATCCAATCCGAATCGATAAGTGGAATATTCCTTTCGATGGAAAACCCAGTACCTTGTCCGCAGAAAACTTCGTCTTGCGTATAGAGGCACTCCGGGTCAACCATAAGTGTCCGTGGTCCGTAATTTTGCGCGACTTCCACTTGTTGATGAAGGGAAATGCGAACGAGTGGTACTGGCAGTTCCTAAGAGCGAATCACAGTCCAGACTGGCCCAGCTTACGAGAATCCCTGTTGCGCCAGTTCAAAAACAATCGGTCCGATTACGAAATTATGCGAGAGATCATGGAGCGTAAACAGGATTCCTCGGAAGACATTGACGACTTCTTAGCCGCTGTCAGTAAGACCAAATCCCAATTGAGGATTCCAATCCCGGAAGTGGAATTGGTAAAAATCTTGAAGAAAAACTTGAATGACAGATTGGTTAAACTGGTATATCCTATGCCAATCTTCTCCTTGGATCAGCTGCGAAACGCATGTAAAGATGTGGAATCCGCCTTTCCAAGGAAGGAAAAGGAATTTCAAAAATCATTCTCAAGGCTACCGTCAAATATTTGGCAAATGAGATAGAATACGATGACCCGTACGAGCTTTCCGACGAACAACTTGCAGCATACCAGTTTGGTGGAGCTCGTTCCAAACTTCCTCCACGGAAATACGCAGACCCGTCAAAGTTGGTTTGCTGGAATTGTAAATTACAGGGTCAAACTTATTTTGACTGTGAGTCTGACGTACGCAATCTATTTTGTTTCAAATGCGGATTGGAAGGTGTAAAAACACCACATTGCACTAGATGCAACCCGGGAAACCGATCATGGGACGCGAAAACTTCGGGGGAATCGCGTCCGAACCAAAATCAAAACCCGAAGTGAATTCGAAAGTTGAATTCAATCCTGAATTAAAAAGGGTTGGAAGTCCTCTCAAGGAAGGGGGCCAAAATCAATTTAGTATATTGAAAAGAAGCCAAACTGAAAATATAAAAGAAGAAAAAAATACAAAACCAAATTTGTTCCATATAAAACCACTTCATATCAGAATTACAGAATATAACCAGGCTGGTAACAGAATTTTTAACAGCGCGATTTATAAACCGTCTAGAAAAATCCTTAAAGCCCGATGGAGATACAAGTCAAGAAAAGAAACAAGAAAACGAATTTCCTCTACTATAGTAGACTTAGCATCAGACCCGAGACCTTATGCGAAAATAAAATGAAGTAATAAAGAAGTTTTAGGTTTGCTGGATAGCGGGGCCAGTGTAAGCATTCTCGGCAAAAATTGCTTACAGCTGGTCAAGGATCTAGAACTCTCTATAACTGCGTACCGGTCAGGTGTTAAGACGGCAGACGGAAAAAGTCAAGCGATAGTGGGGAAAGTTGAGGCTAAAGTAACATATAAGGACAGAGAAGAGATGATAACATTTTTCCTCGTGCCTAATTTAGACCAGGAGATCTACCTCGGGGTAGACTTCTGGAAAATTTTCAATTTAGCACCGAATATTATCCATTTAATTTCGTTGACGGAAGCTTCAGATGTCTCGAGCGCTCATTAGCTGAGCGAGGACCAACAGGCTCAATTGGATGCGGTTAGGGGGAAATTTCTTTGTTTCGACCGTGATGGGCTAGGAAAGACGATACTCATGGAGATGCACTCCCGGTGAAACAGCGTCACCACCCTATCTCCCCAGCGGTACAAGCCATTTTGTATGAAGAGTTAGATCGGATGTTGAGTCTCGGCGTTATCGAGGAGAGCGAAAGTCCCTGGTGTTCACCAGTAGTGCTCTTGCGAAAACCAGGCAAAAATCGACTTTGCCTGGATTCTCGCATGGTGAATGTACTGACCAAGAAGAATGCAAACCCTCTCCCCCATATCGAGGGGCTCACCAGCCGACTACCGGATACATACTACATTAGTAGTATTGATCTTAAGGAAGCATTCTGGCAAATACCTCTGGAGAAACAGAGTAGGGAAAAGACTGCCTACCGGGTACCGGGAAGACCCTTGTACCAATTCACTGTCATGCCTTTTGGGTTGTGTAATGCTGCTCAAAGGTTGTGCCAGTTAATGGACAAGGTAATTCCTGCACGACTTAGGGATCGTGTCTTCCTATACCTTGACGATATGTTAGTCATGGCACCGGATTCCCAAACGCATATTGCCCTGTTGAACGAAGTAGCCTACTGCTTGCGCAAAGCAAACCTCACCATCAACGTGAAGAAATCCAAGTTTTGCTTCAAAGAGCTTAAGTATTTGGGCTTCATAGTTGGTGGTGAGAACCTCAAAACCGATCCTGCTAAGGTGGAAGCTATTGTTGACTTCCCAATCCCCAAAACCGCAAGGCAAGTTCGGCGCTTGCTTGGTTTAGCAGGGTGGTACCGGAAGTTCATCAAAGATTTTTCTAGTCTGACCACCGCCCTTACTGACCTACTGAAAAAGCGAAATGAAAAGTTTAAAATGACCGATGAAGCGTTGAAAGCGTTCGAGGATCTGAAGCAGACGTTAATCAAGGCACCGGTTCTTAGGCATCCAGATTTTTCAAAACGTTTTTATATCCAGTGTGATGCTTCGGATGCGGGAATAGGTGCAGTTCTCTTTCAGAAAAACTCAGAGGACGAAGAGGTCCCGATTGCATTCTTCTCACAAAAATTCAATAAAAGTGAGAGAAACTACAGTGTTACCGAGAAGGAGTGTATGGCTGCGGTGATGGCTGTACAAAAGTTCAGGCCGTATGTCGAAGGCATGGACTTTGCCGTAATTACAGATCACTCTATTCTCCGCTGGCTAATGACCATGAAGGATCTGAGTGGCAAATTAGCCAGATGGAGTTTGCTGTTGCAGTCTTATGTTTTCGACATACAGCTTCGAAAAGGCAGTCTGAATGTCGTTCCGGATACTCTTTCTCGGGTACATGTAGATTTTCTGACCATTGAAGAAGTTGCCCCAATTATTGACTTAAACTCCCCTGAATTTCACTCGGATGAGTATGATAGCTTGATAAAAACTATAAATGATCACTCTGATAAACTCCCTGATCTTAAGATCAAAGATGGTTTTGTCTATAAGCGCGCTTTTAGAAGTGCAGGTGAAGAACCAATGCAAGAGAATACTTGGCTTTGTGGGTACCGTCGGTTCTAACTGAAGATATAATTAAAAAAGCCCACAACCCCCCAAACGTCGCCCACGGTGGTATTGCTAGAACCCTACATAGAATCCGACAATATTTTCATTGGCCGAATATGACAGTACAAGTACGCGAATATGTCACTAATTGTTCTATATGTAAGGAATGTAAAGGGTCCAATCAGGTCTCTCGTCCTCCTATTGTCCATTCCTACTGTTCTGATTGCCCGTTTGAAAAACTGTTTATAGATTTTTTGGGTCCTTATCCCCGATCGAAATCGGGAAATGCGTATGTGTTTGTTGTGCTAGACCATATGTCCAAGTTTGTGTTTTTAAAAGCTCTGAAAAACGCTAACACGTTAAGTGTTGTAAAGTTCCTGCAACAGGAGGTGTTTAGTATGTTCGGTGTGCCACGGATAATTCATTCTGACAACGAAAAGCAATTCTTGGCAAAGGAATTCCAAAATGTGTTGCAAAAATACGGGATTCGACATTTTAGGACCGCGAACTATGAACCCCAATCGAACGCATCGGAGAGGGTCAACCGCACGTTATTGGCAGCAATCCGTTCTTATCTCAAGACAGACCAACGAGATTGGGATTATCATTTGAACGATATTGCTTGTGCCCTGAGGAGTGCAGTTCATAGCTCTACCGGTGTATCTCCTTATTATGCGTTGTTCGGTACGAACATGATATTGCATGGTAGAAGTTATGAACTGGCACTAAAGTTAAACGCGGTTGACGACAGCGAGTTGTCGATTCTTCCTCGCCGAATTCGTTTGGAGTTCATTCGCAAAAGAATTCGCGAAAATATTCTTAAATCCAATGAACGATCTGCAAAAACTTAAAACACCCGCACACGAAACGTTCGATACCTGCCCGGGCAGGAAGTCTATCGAAGGAACTTTATTTTAAGAGATTCGTCCAAAAACCTGTCTGCGAAATTATGCCCTAAATATGTAAAGTGTCGTGTAATCAAACAAGTAGGACGACAAATGTACGAACTGGAGAATCTATCCGGCAAGAAAATTGGCATATTTCATGCAAAAGATATAAAACAGTAGGCTTCAGCTGTAGCTATACTACCAAAAGCTCTTTAAAGTAAACGAACCCAGTTCAGACATTATGTCTCACGTTATAACCATCGAATTCATAAGCTGTCCGTTCACAAAACTTAGTTTAACACGGCCTCTAAATTAGTTCCAAAAAAAAAAAAAAAAAAAAAAACATGTTGTTTGGGTCTACTGAAAGAAGAAAAAAGTCCAAAAGCTACCGCACTTAAAACCACTCCAACTCCGATCATATAGAATCAAAAAAAAAAATAGCTAAATTAACTAAGTTTGTTATGTCCCGAGTCCCGCGTACCCGGTAGTTGTTTAATCAAAAACAAGAGAAAATTCTTCGGATTGTTTAACCCAAATAAGGAAAAACACCTAGTACCTAATCGATTTCACTTGAGAACAAACACTGATAAAATTATAATTCACGCACAGTACCTGAAAGTAATGGATTATATTCATTGATAATTTATTATATCTACTTGATAATAATTTGATTTATTATTTCAATTGTCATTTTTATATGTGGATATTTATTGTTGTTAATTGCATGCTCAAGTACATTCAAGTCTTTGTTGGGATTAATAAAAATAAAGAAAACGAAATTCAACTGTGATACCGAAAGTCAAATAATCCAACTGTGATAGTACTTGATTTTTGCTTTAATTTTACCCTGTTTAGGAAAGTACCTGAGAACTTTCCTAGTAAAAACAAATTTATTTATTTTTTTCGTTAGTAATTATTTATTTATTCTTTGATTTAACCTACTTACTTTAACTATTTATTTATTTCTTAGAGATTATTTATTTATTAAAATCTATTTATTTACTTGTTTTTATTTACTAATAAACTTATTCAATAACATCTGTGATCTTACTAATAAGCATATCCGTAATGATTTAAAACTACTGTGACAAACAAAAAAAAATTAGTTAGAAAATAGGTACTGTGATATTTTTAATTTTTTTATTTCTTTAGTTTGCATGTTCTCTTTTATTTATTTATTTATTTATTTATTAACTTATTGGTTTTATTTGTTAACTTAATTTATTTATTATCAGAGTAAATATTCAAATAAACTATCAAACGCTCACCGGAGATATCCATGTCAAGGAATCCTGCCTTGGGTGGGTGAGGGATGTAGTGGGTGGTAGATGAGTTCCGGTACTGCTGCCGATGTTTTGGCTTATCGAAGTAGTTTCTTCCTCAAGGTGAATCTGAAATAGAAAAAAAAAAAAAAAAAAAAACAATTTTATTAGAAAAAAAAAAATAAAAACCTTCCAAATGAATGAATACCCACCATTGTTGTGGTTTTGAAAGAAAAAAAAATTACAGCAAAGCTTGTTGGCTTGCCTTGCTAATGAATTCGTCTTTAAGGGTATTCATGCAACGTAATAATTTTCCTATTTGCGAAGAATTCTAACTTTCTGCAAAATGTTCACAGGAACAGGCCATTAAAAAACTTGCGTAAATGTGGAAAATCTCCAAATTAAACATCACATTTGACTCATCGCAGCGTTTCAAGTTAATTTCTACGCTTTCCTCTTCCAATGTGTGAGATGAAATTCCTTTTTTTGGCAGAATATTCTTCCTATACAAATGTAGGCAGTTCATTACTACCAATAGGAAATCCTAGGTTTCCCTAAATTTTCCGCGTTTGCATGAATACTCCTTTTGTTTTTTCGGCAACCCCAAAATCCTAAACGAATGGAAAATGAAAAAAAAAAAACATTATAATCCAATATTGTTTTGTACTAATATGTACTTACCTTTTTGCTGCACGGCGTCCCAGGCCAACAACGGGACTTACTTGGCCTTGGCCGTATTTTGGTTGCCCGGCTTCGAAGGCATGGGTTGACTCCCCACCAACAACTGTGTATGTAGGCAAGAGGAACACCCAGGGTCCTTTGTTTTATGTCGATTTCCTTTCAACTATTGGAGATCAAATCTTTTTTTTTGTTGTAAGGAAACGCAAACAAAATAAATTTTTTTCTGTGATTGTATGTGTGTGCAATTTGACAGGCCCGAACGCACAATTCTTACATTTTTTTTTTGAAAATGGAAAATTTGTAATTCTAAATACATATAGTAAATTTTATTTAATTTATTTTATTTTATTTACTGAAGAACGTGAAGTTTATACTTTTACACCACGCAAATAATTTAATTGAACAAATTGACTAAAAAGCCAAACGTAAGCAATAGCCAGAGAAATGTCAAATCTTCCTCGTGTGTGTGCAAGTCGGTGTAAATCTTTCTAAAATTAAAGATTTGATTTGTTTAGAAAATTTGATCTTTTCTTCTAAACAAATCAAATTTCCCCTTCACAGATTTGATTTTTTTGTTGAAAGGAAATACACATTACTCATCTGTCGGAGTGTATCCGACAGACGAGCAAAATTTGTTGCGGCCGTCCTGCCATTCCATTTCATCTGGAAGCTATAAATAAATGAAAAGATTAGTAATAAAAAATTCATAAACACAATTAATAAATTAAAATACTTACCATTTATTTTTCTGATCATGCTGCTGCTATGGTTGATGTGTCTGAGATAAAAATAATAAAGATAAACAAGAAATGGTCGCGTTCAGCATTCTAGCCGATGAAGAACCAAAGATTATTTTTCAGAGGCAGAGAGAATAATGGTCGCGATCGAAAGCCTAGGCGATAGCCCATCTTGACATATTAGTATCCGTATAAGATATCGGACAGATTGGTTGTTTTTGACATTTCACATGGGCATACAAACGTTAACGAAAAACGTGTGTCAATAGCTGTTTTATTTATTTAGGTATTTATTTCATTAATTTAGGTATTTTAGAAGGAAATTGACGTTTGTTGATAAAAAGAGACGAAGAAAGGTTTTGAGTCATTTTTTTTTTTGAGCGCGCACCAAAGGGATTTTGGCTGCCCTTAAAATGTTTAAACACAGTGCGAGCGTTGGGAAAATAGGGAAGGATTTAAGAGGAGATACCGATGTACATTGGTTTTGAACCTCTGAATATTAAAATAGTCGGGAAAGATAGAGCCGGGTAAAGCATTCCACATTCGGGTAGTGCGGCTAAAAAAAGAATCTCTATACTTGACAGTACGTCCGAAGTTGGACTCGAGGGTAAACTGATGTGCATTCCTAGAGGTACGAGTATTACGGTTGAATTGTCTTAAGGGAGGAATGCAGCTGGCTATTTCTCTAGAACAGTGTTTATAAAAGTAACGGTAAAATAATGTTAGACATGAAACATGGCGGCGGTGTTCGAGTAATGCAAATGTTTCTGTTATATTTCTGTCACCTATCATTTTCAAAGCTCTTTTTTGAATCCTATCTAAGATACTCAAGTGGGTTATTGGGGCACCTGCCCAAATATGAGAATTGTACTCAAGTTTCGGACGGATAAATGCTTTATAGATCACAGCCAGATCAGAACGGGAGAAAAATTTCTTACATCGTCAAAGAAAACCTAAGCACTTAGCAGCATTTTTGGCGACGTCGAATATGTGTTCATTGCACAGAAGGTGGTCTGTGATACACATACCGAGGACTGAAAGCGTTTCGGTTTCCTCAATACAAGTGCCGCTCATGGATAGCGGCATGGGAGGTGTGTTTCGTTTTGACGACAGAAGACAGCATTGAGTTTTCGAAGCATTAAATTCTACGCGGTTTTTGATTCCCCATTGGACAATGCTGTCGAGATCAGAATTTAATGAGCTAATCATACGCTGCCGTTCTAGGTCCACATCCGAAGGACATGGATGTGAATCTGAAAATGAATATGAGAAGCTGAGGGTGCTGTCGTCAGCGAAACAGTTTAATGGATTAGAAGTTTCAGACAAAAGATCATTTATGAATATAAGGAAGAGAGTCGGAGACAAAATGGAGCCCTGGGTCACACCAGCATTTATTTTGTGGATTTCAGACTTGAAACCGTCCAAAACAACTTGTATTGATCGGTCCGAAAGGTAATTTCTAATCCAACGAAGAAGAGGTTCATCGAAACCAAATGCGCGCATTTTCGATAAGAGAGCTTGGTGCCAAACTCTATCAAACGCCTTAGAAATATCAAGCGCAATAATCTTACTTTC
Source organism: Melangyna quadrimaculata (assembly GCA_949320155.1). Taxonomy (NCBI): domain Eukaryota; kingdom Metazoa; phylum Arthropoda; class Insecta; order Diptera; family Syrphidae; genus Melangyna; species Melangyna quadrimaculata. The sequence continues at coordinate 317,635,428 of OX439483.1, read as the reverse complement.
GCCAAAGCGATGTAAAGATTTGTTCCACTGTTCGGTGAGATATACCATCAGATCACCAGTGGACCTATTTCTACGAAAGCCGTACTGCCGGTCATTAAGAAGCTTTCGTTCTTCAAGATATTTCTTGAGCTGAAAATTAATCAGCGTTTCCATGACCTTGGAAAGAAGGGACGTTAATGCAATTGTCCGATAGTTTGAGGGTGAAGAAGATACGCCTTTTTTAGGGACAGGCTGGATAAATGCTGTTTTCCATCCACTCGGAAAGAGACCAGTAGAATAGGACAGATGGAAAAGCTTACGCAGTAGTTTTGCCAGCGTTGAAGAACACCTCTTCAGAACAATGGGAGGGATACTATCCGGGCCAGCGGATTTGTGTATGTCGAGGTCTTTTAGAACTCTAGCAACTGCACGAGTGCGAAAGAAGATTTGACCCATAGAATCGTTTACGCTCTCAAGAACAGGCGGAGTTCTATCACTTGCTGGCAGCATCGAATTAACAGCAAACTGTGCTGCAAGCAAATTGGCTTTATCTTGCGAGCTGACAGCAGGTGTGTCGTTGAAGACGAGCGTAGGAACCGAAGACGAAGTAGTGTTTCGAATATTTTTTACAAATGACCAAAAATTTTTACTACTATTGGGACACTGTAGTATTTTTTGCCTTAAATTTTGGTCATGCAAAAATTTGGTTCGTCGAATATGAGCGTTACAGGTCTTCCTGGCTTGTTGAAACTTCTTCCGGTTTTCCTCAGTAGGGTTGGCTTTGTAACTACGGAAACTTACTTCTCTGACCCTAATAACCTCTTTACAGCTCGAATCAAACCATGAGTTTTCTTTGGGTTTGATAGATTTTACCCTATTCGGGATAAAATTTCTCATTCCACAAAGAATTAAGTTTGTTTTCATATCTGCACGGGCATCTACGTCACTATCGAGGAAGCACAGTGACCAGTTAAAGTTACTGAAGAAACCGTTGAAACCGTCCCAGTTGGCTTTCTCGTATTGCCAAACGGTTCTCGTTGATACATTCTCTTTAACTGAGCATTGTTGGCACGAGAAATTAGCAGATATGACACAATGGTCTGATGTGCCTAGAGACGATAATACACTAATAGTGTATTTATCAGGGTCAGAGGTAAGAAACAAGTCAAGTGTGTTGGCGGATTGACCTGCAACATCAGGGATTCGAGTTGGCTCGTCAACAAGCTGAGTCAGGTGGTTTAACTCAGCAAAGAGCTCAACATACCTTCCTTCGGGTGTTGTCTGGCCAGAAAAGCGAAGCCAACTAGAATTGTGTACATTGAAATCGCCCGCAATGAGGATAATGGGCAACAATTCTTTGAATGGAGTCGGACAGAGCATCAAACTCGTTACAAGTTGAATTTCTGTCCAGATTGGGGCTTCGATAAACGAAACAAGTGTGAATGATGTGCTTATTTACCGTGTATTTTAACTACATGAATTTAAAGTTTGTATTAGAACACAAACCATATTGTGGTTGAAGTTGGTATGCAACATCATTTCTTATATAAACGGCAAGACCATGGTTGTACCAAGTTGTACCCAAATAAATTAAATTCCGAATGATCAGAATTTTCACCAATCTGGGTTTCATTGCGTAATGGTGGATATACATGTATCTCCATCTGGCTTCTGAAGAAAAAAAGGGATGCACAATTAAAATTTACACTTGTTGGATAGAGAGGGATCACCAAAATGCCGAAGAATTTCGTATATGCAGATTGTAGGAAGTGCTATAATGCAGATATGAAGACGGTTCTTGATTTTTCTCTTTCACACGCTCGGGTTTCTGGCATGCATCTGTCCCGCTCCACTTTTCTTCATATTTGGAGACGGAGATACTTGTAAATCCAGCATAAGTTCTATTGAGAAGGTGTAATCGGTTCTATGAACGTCAAACCGTAACATCGGTTTATTAATCTCGACAGTGGCTGGAATATGATATAGACGGGAAAAGATACCGAAAATGAATTTAGAGTGTTGGTGTTTTCACCTATGTTTTGGTGTGGTGAGTTTTGGTATGGTGGATTGTTGGGTTTCAGGGGAGTTATGGTTGTTTGACGTGGATCATTTTTATTGACAGAATTCAGAATAATTCGCGGAAAAGCAATTTGGGTTCAACGAAACTTTTCACCATAAACAATGTGTGCACGGATGATTAAGTTTTTTTACCGCCATCTGTTCAAGAGAAGTTGAAACCTGAAATGACTTTTGGAAAATGGCGGAGAGGTTCGGTTTTGTTTGGGAATGTCTATTCTTGAGGCGAATTGGGATCTCCCACTACACAGACACATACGGAGAAGAAAAAAAATAATTAAATTATAAAACAAAAAGAAGACTAGCGGGTATATTTCACCGTATCACCTTATCTGTGTAAGAGGGGAAATTTAATAGAAAAAAAAAGAAGTGGCATGTTCAAAGCACCGAATTTTGTTGGGATAAGTTGAAACGTCATGGAATGAACCTATCCAAGGTTGAATACTGCACACGAGCTGAAGTGATTTGAGATCGGCTCACACTCAATTTTGTTTGATGAAAAAAATAATTTTTTTATGTGAATTACCGCAGAACGTAAGAAAGAAGTTCCATGTTAAAAAAAAAAATATTTGAAATTGAATTTTTCGACGAAAATTGAAATAAAATTATAATTCCTGTTTTTTTGTTCCGTTGGATCTAAAATTGTAGAATTACCTACTTACAAAGTGCAAGTCCGAACAATTATAATCACCAGGAGAGACTTAAAATAAATCGATTTTTCTTATAAGCAAATAAAACGAGAGGTGAGTGTATTTCTGAAGAAGAAAATTTTAATGAGGAAATAAGTGCTAATAGGAATTAATACAGGTTATCTTTTATCACCACATTTTGGAAACTCTGGCGGTTCCAGCTGGCCAGCGGAGCGCTGGACCACCACACAAATTTAATTCATACAACCTTTTTTTTGGCTATATACACGTTATATCTGGTGCTATTATTGGAAAATCACTGCTGAGAAACTTATTGGCAGCCATTTCGCCATATCGGGTGTGCAGTGTTGTTGGTGTACAGATCCCGTATTTTGTGATTGATGCATTCTAGTCATCACAAGAAGACCGAACCAATGTTTTTTGCGGTAATACCGAGCAACACTCGTGGATAGCGGATTTCATTTCCAGAACGCCCTCTCCACCAGGGTATCAGGTGAATCTGAAGAAAAATAAGAAAGTTAAACTTTAATACAAATTAAGAAGTAAAGATCCCAATCAAACTCTTTAAACTTACCCTTATCATCCTCAAGAAGAAAGCGTTAATTAATCTAGTTAAAAGACTTTTCACGTCAAATTTTTATACTTTTATACTTTTTTTGTTTTTTTTTTTTGGTTAAAATCACGAGATGTGAATTTTTTTTATCAAAAATTTTCTTTTTTTGCTAAATTATGATATACTTTCTTTTTCATATTATTCTTTTATATATTTATAGTGTTATTAAACAGAGTTTTTCTTATATTAACTATTGCTATTATCATCTTATATTACATATATATTTTCTAAATTTTGATTTTTTGTATGTTCATTAAATTCCCTTTGTAAGTGAACGTGATTGGTTTTTCAGGACCTATCATATGTTTTACTGATGATCTGTTAATTCGTTCCTTTTATGATAAAAAACACCTCCATAGAGCTCTCAGAGGGTAGGGAATTGTTTAATAGTCTAGGCCTTTTCCAGAGGTTAATGATAGTCCTTTTCGAGAAAAAAATCTGTCTCACATTGTTATTGATTAATTATCGTTCATGTTCATGTTTTTTTGTTAGCTGTAAAAGAAGAAAAGAAAATACGATTTTCTACATTAATGTTCATTCACCAAATTTTAAATTCTAGGCGATTATAATAATCTTATGTTGCTATCCTATGTAAAATTAAATAAAACTTCATTTATCGTCTCTTTAGTAGAATTTACGTCTTTTCTTGATTTCTTAAGAGAAATCATGAGGTGCTAAGAGCTAATCGCCAGGGGTGTGGATAGTAGCGAAGATACTACGGTGAAGATGGTATGACCGGACAGTAGTCATCGCCATAAAGGGGGAATCCTAAATAAGGGCACAGGATTCCTAGGTTGGGTGGATTTGACCACACTTATCACTCTAACCATTTTCTGATCGCTTCCTTTTTCAATTTCCTAACCTTTCCTTATTTTTCCTACCCTACCACATCACCAACCATCCAATGATTCCTCTTGCCTCGCAACAGCTGGAAACTGGTTTATCACCACTATTCATGAAGACGCTAAAACTTCAAGTAGACTTCACAATAAAAGTTTTCAATATGCCAAATGATAACCTACCAAAGAAAGCGGCACTACAAGCCATGCGATGTAAGACAAGATGGGCTTAAGAATGGATAAATCTAGCGGAAGAGACTGATGTTCCTCTAAACATTAACGAACAGAGTACTTGGAAATCGACAATGTACCAGATAATTACTAGTTTAGAAGAAAATTTAAGACAGAGGTAGAGATGAAGCATCAAACTCACTGCATCGGTTGGTTTATAGTAGGCTGAATCATGATCTCAATGAGAGAAACTACTTTCGGGATGATTGTACTATCGAAGAAATATCACATGTTTCGTCTAAGAGGAGAACTGTTGAACTTAAACTTTGTCCCCCATCGTGAAGATTTACCGTTACTTTGTGAGATGTGTCATCTGGCAGAACGTGAGGATATTATTCATTTTGTTGAAAGGTGTCCTGTTCTAAGGGAAACTAGAAGACATATAATGGGTACTGACTTTTTAACTGACAACGAAACTTCGGATCTGCTAAACGTAGATGTATAGATGTTAAAATTCTGCAAAATCGCACTGAATTATCGAAAAAGAATACTAGGAGAATACTTTTAGCTAATAACTGTAACTTAATTAGTTTAAATACCTACATTTATAAATATTGAAAATTTTTGTCAATCAGGCTGACGGCAAAGCCATGCTTTATTGATTGCTTATAATAATTATAAAAATATCTTTAAAGAAAATAAAAAATCAATTTAATCTAAAAAAATCTTTAAAAAAAATCACCAACACAACCATTTTTTTTTGAAAGAATGACAGGTGATGTCAATGTGAGTAATGCCAAATACAAACTATTAAAGAGTTTTTTCTTTGCAATGGTGGCTGCAATGATGCTGCGCAGCAAATTTAGAAATAGAGATATCGTGCAGCGATGCGCTGCATGCAGACTTTGAGTGAATCTGCTCCCAAAAGAACCTGTGTAAATTATTTTCGGTGCATGAAAAATGCTGCACATCTGTAAGCACATGAGGCCCCAGTCTATGTATTTTTAAAATGTCTTCCACACTTGCTCACTGTGTATTAATACTTGTCAAAAAAGTGGGAAACAAATTATGTAGAATAGTGTAGAAACAAAATATGACAGCCCAGCAAACATTCGACATTCTATCCCACACGATTTTACAAGTGCTAATACATGAAGAATTTTAGGAATGGTTCTAATTCTATCCCACATTCTATCACTTTTTTTTAGGTGAAGGTAATGTTTTAATACAAGCAAGTGTGGAAGCAAAATATGAAGTCAATTCCTTCCAACAAATTTGGCAGTCGCGTGGAATTCTTTCCCACTTTCAATATAAGGGCTTATTTGAATAACATGAATAACATGAAAAGCCACACTTTTTCAAAAACACCGTTTTTTAGCTAAATCAATTGGTACATAGTATATCTACATACACTTTTAATCTTATGGCTATTTCCCGAGAGAAACCGTTGTTATTCACTAGAGTCACTTTTTCAATTAAGACTTTTCATTGAATTGTTCAGTAGTAACGTGATAAGCCATAAGTGTAAATGTTTATAAAAAAAAATGAGTTTTCTCGAAGAATCCATCGATAGCGAAGATTTTTCGGAAGATTGCGATGACAGTATTGTTGATGCTGATTTATCATCTTTTTTGTCATCAGAAATTGCTGAGGTATGTGCGATATTATTGTTTTTGTGGCTTATCATTTTATCACGCTCAAACTATTTGATTCTTCTTGTCTTAACTTAAAATGCTATTATCTCGAGATTTTGAAAATGTGGCTTATCATACTTTTGCACTAAGCGCTTCAATTTGACATGTGTCAATACACAGTGGGCTAGTGTGGAACGGCTATAAGAGTTTAGTCCGGCCTGGTCTAACAGCTTCATATGAAAGACCATATAAGGTAGTTCGAAAACTACGAAAACAATTCATAATTGACATAAATAATAAAAACATATCGGTTTCAATTGACCGATTGAAACCTGCGCATATCATCGCAAATTAATCAAACTCGGCTGGAAGGAAGAAAGTAACCTTCGCTTAATTTTTTTGTTTTCATCAAGTATCATTTTTCCCTATTTTTTTCTCGCTTAATTAATTTGTATAATTTCGAAACAGCTGGAAGGGGAGTATGTAGTAGTCACGCTATGATTCCTAAATCATCGTGATCATCACATGTATAAAATAGTTTACAGGCTTATTAATTAACTCTCTGCAGTCCGCACACGCACATATAATATTTCTTATCCCCACTATGTAGTCAGTTAACTAAACAGATTTTGGTCGTTGATGATTTGTCCTACCGCTGAAACTTAGGCTGGTATTCACCGAGCGCTCATAACTTAAGAGCCTCATTAACCTATTCACCAAGCAATATTAGTGAACATTTACGAGCGTTCGCAAAAGTTATGAGTGGTCTGGAGCACTCCTAAGTTACGAGCGCTCTCTTCAAAAAATTTGTTCGAAAAATTTCGCAATAAAACTTTACTTCTCTCAAACGTCACTACTGTCAGTCACACAGTCAAAAATTTGTTTTTCGTTTCTGTTTTTCTGAAAAATGTTTGCATTAGTTTTCAATTTAATAAAATATATTTTAACAAAATAAAAACCGATCAACCGAAAAAACGTCACCGTCGCGTCGTGGTAAATTAGGTGTTATTGCTGTAAAAAAAAACAATTAATCTGTGTATAGAATGGATCCAAGGAAAAATAAAAAAATCTCGAGTCGAACAAGCATCAACGTGTACCAGTAGTCGCCAGCGCCGGCAGTAATCGCAACTACGGTCCCCTCAATGACGCAGATAATGTCGAAAACTACTTCCGCAGCTGTGTTGGTACAGTCTCATCATCGGGAAATTAATAAACATATCTTCAACATCTCCAGACGTAGGCGTAGGGATGAAAGAGTATTCAAACGGCACAAAAGACCCAAATAATCTTCAGCATCAGCAATTGACGGTGGCCAAAGCGGAGCTGAACTTAATTGTACTACTTAATTATAACTTCTCCTTTATGTAGAATCTTTAAAGAAGAAAACTGGCTTTGCATAACTTTGAACAGCAATTTAACTTTTGCAAATGGCATTTTCCGACAATGCAAAAGAATAGACTTTGTTCTGGACATTGATCTAATTCCTGGTGCCAACGAATTACTTACTCCCTGTCGAGCTGCAAGGCTTTTAAATTCTCCAAGAATAAATTGTGCAAATGAAAGCCATGTACAGATATGTAACAGTACACCTACCTAGTTAGAATATTTATAACATTGAGTTCAAGATTATAGGTCACCAACTCTAATTTTGTGTAGGATTTAAAGATAATAGAACAAAACGCAAATAAAATTTCTTTTCCCTTTCCTAGTTTTCTCCGGCACTTTAAATCATAGGAAGCACCTAATGATGCAGCTGAAAAAATAAATATTATTTGTGCAAGCCTAAAATATACCAAATTACAATTTTTGTTGGCCAATAACTTTTTTCGCACAGCGATTTGGAATGAGCACCCATAGTAAGTATTCATGTAAACAAAAATACCTTTTTGTTCAGAGCGAAATCTGCTGCAATTGTGTATGTTTAAAAACGGTCCAAGTAACAAGTTTCCCTTTTTGTTTTGCAGTTAATGTTCTCTTAAAACCGTTGACATTGCGCTATTTTCTTGGAGTTGATTCGGAAAAACTAAAATCAGGTTGTAGTGGCGTCGTTTTATTTGAATCGTAACCATCACGAGGAAGTATCTCCGAACAGATTTGCAGTGTAATTGTGCTATCATAAAAATCATAGCCGTTTCATAATTACTCATTGTTGTGTTGTTCAGGCTGTGATCTAAAATCTCGGATTTAATGCTTGAGTCTAGCAGTATCATTGAGTCTAGCAGGTAACAATTTCTTGCGTATTCTAGATAATTGCGGACTCTGCGGAACTTTAAAGCAACCAGACTTTCTCAATGATTCCATGCCTGATGGCGGGAGAATGTTGCCCAGGTTTAGACTGTTGTTCTGCATATTTTGTAGTATTGATAATATTGGGGTTATAATATGTAGAGAGTGCAATCTGAGTGCCGTCTGTTTTGCTTATAACGATTGGTGTTTTCGGAGCTTCATCACTAAGCGGTGGGCGAGCGCAGAACAGCTTGCAAATAAATTGCGCTCTTATTTTGAGATACCGAAGTTGAAGCAGTAGATTCATCTTTTTGTTCTCTTCCAATAGCGGCAGGAATCGATGGAATTATTCTTTGCTCTTTGGATGGAGAGCGGGATCTCGAACGATTGCGATTACGAATGCTTGAGGAATTGTGATCTTTGCAACCCGACGCGGGAGAATCTGATGATCTTCTTCGTTTGCCTTTCTCGCGATGCGAATTATCCTTAGCATATCACAGACAGGTAGGTTTATTTTTATGAAACGTAAATGAAACTACAAACAAAAGAAGACCAACTTGGATCTGTGTCTTGCACGATTATTTGATAAAAAACAAAAAACAGGAGTATAATGAGTATACTTTTAATAAATAGGATTTTCAGATTTTAGAATTTTGTTTTGTTTGATTCTTTAAATTGTTGACATTTTGTCTTAGCGCCAGCTGACACTCATTTTCGAAAACAGTTTGATTTCACAGTTTGGGTATGCCTGATAGAGCGAGAACCTCTCTCTTTTTCGGACATCGAAAAGTACTTATGAGTGGTTGGTGAATAGCAGAAATAATTTTCAAGTTAAAAAGCTCATAAAGTTAAGAGCAGCTTACGCGCGCTCGGTAAATACCAGCCTTAAAAAATAAAATCTTAATAAATAAGTTTTAGGCGTGTTTTTTTGTGCCCTCTATGTTAGTTTAGGAAAATTAATGAGTTTTTCGATTAATTTTATGACATTTGTTGAGAATTCATCGTATAAACGTAGAAAATAGTGTATGGAAGCACTGTTTTTATTTTCGCTTAATTCTTAAGCGGAGATGTTTATCGCCGCGAACTAAGCATATTTGTTGTTGTATTTCATATAGAAATTTTTTTAAGCTACCAAAGAGGGCACTAAAAACACACCTATTGTAATCTAGAATTTTAAGTTAACAAAATTTGATTTTCATATATTGAAATTATAAAATATTTGTTTCACTCGCCGTACATATTAACTTTTCCGCGACCAACCGACGACGATATTATTTTAATTAAATTTGTTTAATTTAACGAATTATAAACGAGCAAACAAACTACGACCGGTTATTTATTCTCATAATTTTTCCACTTATATAAGCTTATCACTATCTTAAAAGACTATGGGCCCTACCAATAATCAAATTTAGTAACGCCTTAAATATCTAAGTAAAATGGACCATAATTGTATGGACTCTAAATATTAAACCAACCATGGTATGGCTTAAATAATTAGGTGGACCCTAAATAATTAATATTACATTGTATGGACTCTACAATATGAAACATAACATGCATGGTTAATTTTTTATAGCCCCCATATGGTCAATTTTCCTTAAAATATTTAAGTCGTTACTAAATTTGATTATTGGTAGGGCCCTATGTATCTTATTGTGTAAGCATACAAAATTATATGAATAAAATAAATTAAATTAAACTCATGTAATTTCGCTTGTTAACCGAATGTCAAGCAAAAGGGAAACGAAAAGTTATATACGAGGTAGAATATCTCGGAGTGCAAAACAAGGTAGCACTTAACAATGCTACCACCGCGGCTGGATCAATTAAAGGGTGGTTTTCACCAATTAATTTGGTAACTAAATGATTAATTATTTTTCGATCGATTATATACAAAGGAGAAAAATGAAAATTGGAAGGGCGCCGAATTAGAATTTGAATTTTATTGTTTGGGAAACCTTTTCATACAGCAAGAAAATCCAAAATCTTTCCAACTGTTGCAGCAGAATCCATTGAATTAACTCTACCACTTTTTGTTAACAGCGACATCTAAATTGAAAGTTTTTTTCTTAGTTATTAAAATAAAATTTGAGGGTGTTTCAGGCAAAGGGAGTACCAGTCACGAATCTGAGTAATAGTTTTCCTTTATGATTTGTCCCCTCCAAATTACTAATAAAAACCCAAGAAAATGAAAGGAAAACCGCGACAAGTGGTAATGAAAAACAAATACCCTATATCCAAAATTTTCCAAAGATAAGTTGCCAGTTATACCCCTACTGGTGATTTCCAATAAAACAACTTCGTGGGCTTTTGTCAGAATAATACGAATTTGGGGATTAGATAACGATCAATCTTTTATAGAATATAATCTTAAAAATATTATGGGCGGGCACTCGGACATTATCTTAAAAATAATAATAAAAATAATAATATAAAAAATAAAAATAATCTTAAAAATATGATGGGCGGGCACTCGGACATTATATATAGAGTGACATCTTTCGGGGACCAAATGCCCTTCGAAGGTTTGGTTGTTTGTTTGGAAGCGTTTCAGACAACCAGTATATAATGCAGACCCGCTGTCTTCTTACGCCCTGACTCGACTTGAGTACAGACCGTCTGTCTGTCATAAGTTTCGTTGAGGATTGTTTGTTCAAAGTACTGAGAGAGTGTACCGATGGCTGACGGGCAATGGCTGCCCTACTCTCTCTAAATTAATTGACCGAAAAGGCAGTGGCCTGATTAGGGAAAACGAAGCGAATCGTTTTAGGTGTCGAAAATCAGATTTGGTATTACTGCTTTAGCTTTCGTCGCTGTCGTTTTACATTCGCCCTATTTTTGAAATCGAAAGCGAATGCGAAGACATTTCAATTTTTAACGCGTAAATTTCCGATAGGTTTTTTCTGGCGGGTTGGTGTATCGACACGGTCGAAAGTGGTATTTTTTTATTTTCATTAAAATAAATAAAATGCGAGTTTAACTATTTTTTTTTTATTAAAACAAATTAAAAAATATAACAATATTTTCTTTTAACAAATTTGTAGGAGTCCAAACAGCAACTCACGACCCAGCAACAATTTTATTCGCTCATTGAATTTATAAAGGAAATGAAGGGATAACCAAAGGTGCACTCAATGCGCTTGAATACAAATATTCCACACATCGCTACTTTGAGAAAGAATCACTGCGGTTTTAAATGATCCCGAAAATGTATGAAATGTTTTTTTTTTTTTTTGTAAAATAAAGAAAGCCAAAAGAACTAATGAATGAATTGACCAACAAAATAAACACACGCGTTGAAGAACTTTGCAATAATTTTCTTTTAACTCGCAGATTCAAGGACTTTTATATTGTCTTTAAGCTTAGCGTTTTGTACAAAAAATTAAAATACACTATTCTTAATTCAATGTTGTATTTATATTTAATTTCAAAGCCAAACATAAGAAAACAAGTTGAATTCTCACAATGCACGGTTTCAATAAAAAAAATATTTCCTGGAAATAGCTGTCAGCTATCTGGAAATCTTGGAAGTATAATTTACGACTCGCTTCGAATTCGATAATTTATCCATACGAAGTGAGTCGAAAAGGAGATATCGAATTGAAAACGATTCGCTTCGTATTCCCTAATCAGGCCACTGTATGAAAGCAAGAAAAGGAAAAGAGAGGAATAAGTATTGGAAAGAGTGAAAGACCGATTTTTTGTCACGGTAAATTTTAACGTGGCAACTCGTCTCTTAACTTGAATGTTCCGCTACATTTAAATAAATAAAATCGTTTTGAATCACTTTAGTTTAATGAAATTATTGTAACTTTATATTATTTACCAGTCAACATCCGCCCTTTTTGCCAGAACATGGTGTCCACTATTTTTGCAAAATAAATTTCCCTGAATTTCCCTGACTTTCCCTGACCAATTTCAAAATTTTCCCTGACCAAAAAGAACTTAGGCAAAAAGAACTCAAATTGTATTTTTCAAAGATCTATCTGAAGGTATACATTACCGATTGTATTGAAAGTGAAAAATAATAACTGCATGAATTTAAAAAAAAAAATTGTTTTGCAATGTAGTTCATAGTATAATCATAAATGACCATTTAAATAAAATCCTTTTACACTGTGATTATTTAGGCTCTTTGGTCTATTTGTAAAAAATTCGAATAAAAACAATATTATTCCATTATTTTCCCAACGTATCGTGAGTATTCCTCACTTCTTCAGGGGTTATATATTTTGTTTTCAATTTTATTGTTAAAAAAAACTACATACTCTAGACTAGATAGACTTAGGAAGGTTCAAAGAACTGCTAGCATTGGCACGACAGGGGATCATGCCCGACTGATGCCTTAAGTATTTTTCTGCACCTTCTACCACTTGATTAACATATGAAATATCTAGTATCTTGCAGCGCTTTAAGACTTAAAGAATCAAACTCTTGGTTTGCCAAGACCTATGGTCACAACAATATCACAGACTTGATTCCAATGGAAATGTTTTCGACTCCCACTGACTACTGCACCCTTACAATGAGTATCAGTAAGGATTTCAAAGTTAAATTTCCATCCAGGAAGGATTGGAATGATAACGTCGTGACGAAAGATTTCGACACAACTATCTTTACTGATGGCTCAAAGATGGAGTGTGGCGTTGGTGCAGGAATCTTCTCTGAGTCTCTAAATGTATCTAGGTCCTTTCGGCTACCTGACCTTGCTAGCGTCTTTCTAGCTGAATTTCTGGCAATCAGGGAAGCTTGCAAGTTACTTTAAGCAGATCCAAACCAGAACCGTAATGCAGCTATTATTACAGACAGTCAAGCGGCTGTTAAAGCCATTAATTCAGCTACAGCATCCTCCAAACTGGTCCAGCAATGCCGGGATGAGCTTGGGGGGCTGAACCGTAGGTGGAGCAGTTTATCAAACTGTATTATATCTAGGAAGATTTGGCCCACCTATGACAAGAACCGAACAATTGATCTAATACGCAGACCCAGGCAAGACATAGCCAGGGTAGTTGCAACCTGTAGCGGACACTGGCCAACATAAACACATAATATAAAGATGCCAAACCTCAGCTGTCATCCGCTTTGCCTACAAGCTAAAACACGCACACATAGAAAGCTGGGCCAAATTCACCATGCGAGTTTTGCACACATAGACAGTTGGCCTTATTTCACCACCAAAATGGCGGGTATTTTGAAAATATCATGAGAGTGTTCAAAAAGTATAAAGAATGGATGAACGAATTATGAAGTGCTTGCCCGACCTTATGTGAGAATGTTTTTGTTGAGATATATTATTATTAAAAATTGGTTTAAAAATGTCTATTTTATTGTCCTACTCTTTCTCGAAGTTTGTTGTACCTTTCAGGGTTGGCGTAATGGCTCTCCCAAACCAACGCGGAACATTCGCTCTGCAGGGTGAATCATTCACAATGATACAAAAAATGACAAATAAACAATGCTAAACAACAACAAAATATGCCGTCTCGTCGGCGAATGTGGCGCATTCGCAAAACGTATTGTAATGCATGTTTTTTGATAATCTATATGGATTATTTTTGAAAATAAAATGTGGTTATTATTAATCTTGTAAATCTATTTTCACACGTTTGATAGTCGTAGCTTATTGTCCACAATTGTAAACATTGGATTGAGAATTGTAAATATTTGTATTTGGAAGACGGCCAATCTAAGTGAAAAAGGCAAGACCACTTCAGCAAAAAGACACTACACGACGCGATAAAGTATTAAGGCTGTCCCAAACTAACGCGGAACATTCGCTATGCAGGCCGAATCATTCACAATGCTAACAAAAATGGCAGATCTACAATGCTAATTACAACAAAAACTTGCGTCTGCGAATGTTTCGTGCCGCTTTCGTGTTGGTTTTAATTATATCGCACTAAGACGACCTTTAACTTAAAAAAATTCCAAAAGAATACGTGGGGAGTATAGTTCCGCTCAACTGATGTGTAGTTCCATCATGTGTGATCTAGCCTTAAACGTGTACCCGAAAATGTTTGCAAAATTATCATTTCATTGGCTAATTTCTTTTCAAGTCATGTTGTGCAAAGAAAAATACCAAAAACATAAGGGGTATTCACGATCCGATGCAACTGGCCTTGTATCATTGTAAAAGTGCAAAAGTGTAAAATCTTACAACACTACAACAACAAAATATACAAGGTGCAATCTTACAACAGTTTCGCACTTTAGCAATACCCGAAACCTATTGCAACAGAAAAATACAACATTGTAAAATTTGTAAATTGTGTTTTTGACAGCTCACTCATTCTTGATTACGTTAAACAGAAACAAAGGTATGTTCATTGGATACATCCAATTTGCAATCTTGATTGTATTGATGTGACGTCGTCATCATCTTTTACTATTATTTTCCATTTAAAATTCGGACGATAATTAAGATTTGGTAATATTTTCTTTTTCCGTTTTTTTGGCATCTTTTTATGAACAAAATTTAAATTAAATCAAATTGAAATTTTCAGATATGTTCGAAACAAAAACAAATAACAAATGTCAAATGTCAAACTAATTTTGACATTTGCTTTAGTGTTGCAAGAAGATAAGAAAAGTGCGTTCACGATCCACTTAAAAAAAATAAAATTTCGCACTTTTACTAGGCTCGTTGCACCAGATCGAGAATACGCCTATAAATGATTAAAAAATCAAGTTAATCCATATACAAAAACCTTTTCGTAACAAGTTAAGGCTTAACAGCAAAGACCTATACTTTTGCCATATTGTATAAAAGTTGGAAATAAATATCTGTGCTGAAGACACCGCTTGCAAAAAAACACTTGTATGTTTTTTGAAGTCAGGTTTCTTTAAAGGCCTTTCTTTCCCACTTTCAATTTGGCATGTATTAGTACACTGTGGGCTAGTGTGGAAGGGCTTTTAGCGAATCTTTAATATCGCACTTTTGCACTTTTAGCAAAAAAGTAGGTCTATGTAAAAAGTAGTAAAATTTAAAAGTACGCAATGTTTTATAAGTGTAATATCGAAGAACCTCAAAATTATAAGTGAAATTTGTTATTTAATGATTACTGAATTAAAATTGGTAAGTCTATATGGCAAGTTTTCTTCTATTACCTACCTTTTTTCAAAATTTCGAAATAAAAATATTAACAAATAAGATAGCTAAGGAACTGTGATTAATCTTTGATATATAAAATTAAATTCCTTACCAAAATCATAGATAAACAATATAAAGATACACATCTTTCGTACGTTTTACCCCCCAAAACCCATTTGTTTACATTGTTGTTTTTGTAATTTAATTCTGTGTCCATGAATAAATGTGAAATCCAACAACAAAGTTACGGTGGTGGAAATCAGTAAGTTGCACTAGTATGCGTGTTTTAAAGCACCCTAGTAAAACTTACTGATTTCCACCACGGCTAAACCCACCTTTTAGCTTGTAGGCAAACCGGATTGACAGCCAAAGATTTGTATCTTTATTTGTTTATCTATGCCAAAATATACGGGTTTAAAGAATTGATAAAAAAAACCAAAACTAGCATTATTTCATTAAAAAAAAGTGCGGCTGCACCTTCAGAAAAAATATTTTAAAACACATCCCAAATATCATAACTGTTAAAAATTCCCGTGGTGGCCGTGGTGAATCCTAAAACGTCAAAAAATCGGTATTTGAATGCAATTTAATTTTCATTATTACTCGCTTTGGTTGTGTTTTTATAGAGATTGAATTTTTAAACTCAAATTTAAGTGAAAAAGTGAAAGCTAATCGCATTAAAAATTGTTTTTCTTAAAACAAATAAAACTATCAATTTACTTTTTTTAAGAAAAAGTGGAACTAATTTTGTGTGGGACCGATATCCCCATCGGATTATAAAAAGGAGTGTTCGCGCCTTTTCTTTTCTTTTTTTTTTTTAGATTATATAATTAATTTTTAGGACTCAACAATGGGAGATAAAATCAGGACATCGCGGTGTGTATTAGGTTGTGCAACATTCAACCATACATTCTGTGCTCCTAGTGACAGGTACCTAAGTTAAAAATATTTATTCCTTAAGAATTCATTTAGATGGATTTATATTTAAATAAAACACAAAACTGGGATTCCAGATACCTGCATTGCAGTATTTTAAACTCAGAGCCGTTTAAATCATCCGATTAGAGCAAATATTTTAGAAGTTACAGCTTGGTTTATGTAGGTCTTATAAGAATTTCAAGAGAAAATCATACGAAATTCGCATAAGACCTACATAAACCAGGCTGTAACTTCTAAAATATTTGCTCTAATTTGGTGATTTAAACGGCTGTGAGTCTGAATTAAAGTATATAAGTGCTGCCGTGAGCCATTCTTAATTTAATGAAAGACTTTCAAAAATGTTGTATAAAACCAATTTCATCATTCGACAATTTCATATTAGATGAAGAAATTAGTCCTATCTGTAGTTCTAGTAACTGAACAAAGTTGTTATGTTGGCAAAATAGTATTTATGGCAAAGGTGGTGTGGAAATGCATGAATAACTAGTTTTTAAAACATTGCTTTCGAAACATTTCTTTAGCAAATGTATACAAAATCAGCCCTATTCTGATTTCCAAACGGATTCAAAAAAAGGTATTCTTATTTTGAATTTCACAGTAGCCAATATCTAAACCTTTTATGCTTTCGAAAGCCGAAAAGAAATTTATAAAAATCACCTAAGGATAAGTGGGATTTGATATGTTTTGTAAGTCGATACCTATTGCAAAACATAATTTCTTACATTTTAAAATGATTACAATTTCAATTGAATTTCAAATGTCAATTCCGTTTTCAATCCGATAGATAAAAAAACTCACTAATTCCGCAAGTATTGAAAAGGAAAAGTATTTCAAAACCCCCAGTTCAAAAACGAAAGGATTTTACAAACGATTGGAATTCAGAACAGGGGTGTATATTCATGTATCAAAATTGAAATATGTACTTAATTGATTCGTAGTACACAAAACAATTGCAACTCATAACGAAAGGACTTAATGGAACTCAAATATTAATCGGACAATATATAGAAGCAGCACATGGGTAATGTACACATCGATATTTTAATAACTAAAAACATTAAATTAACTTAAAAAAATACCATTTTAATAGATGCGATCGCGCATGTTCAACAGAAGAGCTCTACACGATGCAGTTAAAACATTTTACTGTTCAAAATCTTTTTTGTATAATCAAATGGTAATAAATCAAGAAAATATCTTTATACATAATGTTATTTATTTAATTCAATTTGAATGTTAATTTTAGTTGGAAAATTTTTGTATACCTACACCATCAGTTAAGCTTTTTAAATTTATATATATAATTTTGATTTATCTGAAGAATAAGTTAGTATTGTCAACACATAATTTAAGAAATGGAGGTGATTTCAGACTACTTTTTTTTACAACAAGTAGGTCGCAGAACATATTGTTTCATAAAGGTTTTAAATTATTCAATAACTTGAAGTCAGAAAATAATGTTATTGTTTTTTAAAAGAAAATGATATTATATGTAAAAATGAATATTTTTGTATTCTTTTAATTAGTTTTAAGTTAAAATTTTTAATAAATAGTTCAAGCTACATATGTATGTAAATAAAGAATCAAATCAAATCAAACAAAAATGTATCTGAAGTTTTGTATAATACGCGCTGTACAATTATAGGAGTCTCATTTTGTATTGGTATTTTTACGGGTAACGCACGCATTAAGGTACTCTTCAAGAGTGGTGCTCCATCGAATGGCACTCCATTAAGATCTTCATCGACTTTCTCGTCACCTGACATTGGTGCTTTATGTATGGAACTTCTTTTTTCTCTTCTTTTGGCTATAAAAATACAATAGCAATTCACTTTAAAGACTATTTTAATATAATGTAGTTATAAATTATCGGAGGTAAACCTACAAATATTGCTTTGTTTCAACAGATATTCCTTTTCATATATTGTCCATTTTTCGTTGCTCCGCTTAGAGTATGTTCAGTCGTCAGGCAAGCACCAAAGTAAACATACGTACTTCTTGGACAGTAGTTCCTTGAGTCCGCATATCAAATGCTGGCCATCCAAAGTACAGTTGGCCAAAAGAAATCGTTGAAAAAAGTCTGGAATGAAAAAGATATTTAAGACTTCTGCTAATGTCTCTGAAAAATTCCAATTTTGCCGGTAGTTCTTGAATCAACTCAATTTGGAGTTTTAACGTAACATACATATTTCGCGAAACAAAATTTAAAATAATATACGAGTTCACCTTGAGTAAAATTCAATTAAAAAAAAAAATATTTAAAGGGTTTTCGTATAGTTGCGAAGAGAAGAGGAATAAAAATAGTTTTTAAGCGGCATTGACGGCCGCGACATCAAGATTGTGAACCGTGTACTTCAAGGAAAATTTTAAAATTAAATATTTTCGACTTTGAACAGAGTTGAATGAAATTATAAAACTCATTTAAAAACATTACAAACAAAATTTACTACCATGCTGCAAAAAAATTAATTTTCAGAGTTGATGATATGAGAAGTTATTATTGTTATTATTGTACTATTTGTACTAGAATGTCAGCTTATTAGGCTTGACCATTCTTTATTCCGTCAATTTCATTGAATTTTTGAACAACAACAAAAACTTAAAGGCGCTACCACCAATTGTTTGGCTGGAGATATAGCTATCTCGTGCTTTGCCACTTTTGCACTCATCAGTCTCCTTTTTGTGGTGCTGAGCTTTAATCCAATTTTATTTGAAAAACTTTCTATGCACACCATAGAAAAATGGGGGTGGAACAAGACAACATACTTAAAGGCACTTATAAAAATGCTGATGCTCCAAATGCATTTGATAAACAAATAACACATCTCGACCTGTGACGTCAGTGGTCTAAGGCGAAAAGGACAATGTGCAAATCTGGCCCAGCATCAATAAAAACGGCATTAATATCGTATATAGGTACATATTTATGCATTCATTATCCGTTAACGGTTTCTCCAAATTCGCTCTGTGTCAGAAGTTATTTTATCTTAATAGTAATAATGTTATAAATGTGAAAGTGTGTTTGTTCCACTTTATCTATAGCGAGTTATAGCGATAATTAAAAACCATCAGTAAAAATTTTCTTTTGGATAATTTGCTGTGTTAAAAAAAGAATTGAAACATTAAAATGGTACGAATCGATGGCAAATCAATAAAAATATTTTTTTTCTGCCAAAAAATAATCCCAAGGATGAATAATTTTTGTAAAAAAAGCATTTATTTATTTTACTGATGGAAATTCGTTTTACTGAACAGCTGATTGCCAGTTCACAAAAAATGGAACATTTCGTTTCAGTTTTCTATGTTCCATTTTTTACTGTTCCATTCATCAGTAAAAAAAATTACTGAAGCATTTTGCATCATTAAAAATAAATAAAAGATTGCGGCTGTCGGTTTGACATTAATTTACTGATATAATTTTAGTGATTGCTATAACCGCCCGTACGTAAAAAATTCCAGTTTTCACCTGTTTCAACTTTTACTGATGGTTTTTAATTATCGCTATAACTGGCGCCTAAGAAAATACTGAAATGTTTGGAATGAAAATTTGTGGAACGAGAATTTGGATGTAGGGAATGAAGATAGGCTAATTATTTATTTTCAAAAATGTTTAAAAGTGCAACAAAAAAACAATTTAAATGCAAAAAATAGGGTTTTGATGAAAATGGTTAAACTATACGCAATAGTTTAGACTATGAAATGGACATTAGTTAATGGAGGTCCTTTATATAGACTATATATGTACAATCGTCACCCGCTTCTTGTGTTTTAAGACTCTTAACTCTTTTTTTGCGTCGTTGGTTTGCTTTGTTGTCAACATTTTCTTGGTGGGCGGCCTACTAAATTTAGTCCACCGAAGGTACTGTTGTCTAAGAAAAACAGATTAAAAAAGTTTGACATATGTAAAAAAAACATATTTCCTTTGTGTTTTTTATTATGTATGTACATAAATCATTCAAAAAGTATGCGATATGTGTTCTTCAAGCAAAAAATATAAAATTAAATATTTTCAATACTCAAAAAAAGATAACGAAAAAATACAACTTTTGTTCACCATCCATATGGCAAATAATTTTATCCTCGACAATTTGGTAAATATTGACAATATCGAGTTTTGTTTAATTTGCCTTAACAAACATAATGCAATTTTTTCTCGAAGTACACGCTTTACTTCTTTTCATAATTTAAATAATTTTTTTTCGGCACCTTTATGGTAAAAGGGTTTTATCCGCAAACTGAATTTATGCGTATTTTGAGTGAAAGAAAAATAGGCACTCAATTGACAACATCGTGTATCCGGAAGCCTTAAAAACACAAATTAAAATATTATGTCTACAAGAAATATGTATGCGTATAAACATTTTGTTAATATACTGGTAGAACTTGGGTGGTTTTATTTGGCAGGGGTTTTTATCCCTACTAAATTTTTTTTTTAAAAATCAGCGAAGCAACGCGAAATGATTGCGATGTAAATTTGTGGAGCAAGAGCTTGGAACATGGGAATAATAAAGTTTTGTTTTCATAATGCATTCAGGACTTTCTTCCAAAAGTGTTTGTATGACAATATTATACTGTGGCCACCTTCTGGGTATGAGAAGTTGTTTAGTGACAACATTGTGTATCCGGAAGCTTTAAAATAATAACAAATTAAAATATTATGCCTACTTTTATGCAAACATCAAAAAAGTCTATTTTTGAAAACTTTTTCCGTGAGTGAACATCCAACTCTTTATTCATATAGTATAAACTTTTTGTTAATATATTGGTAGAAATTGGGGTACAATTTCTCTGGTCAAAGCCTAGAAGTAAGTATCTTCATACTTTTTGTATTTCAAAGGTTATACATACTTAAGAAAAAGGAAATACTTTTTTACCATTTGTGTTTTAGTTAAATACTGACGATTCCGAGTTTTATTTAAGTTTGCCTAAAGAAGTGGAAGATAGCATTTTTTTAAAACACCTTATTATCGTTATTGATTTACGTTCTTTTTAATGTTTTAAATAACTAAGGAAATACTTTTTTACACCAGCCATATGGAAAATATTTTTTTCCGCAAATAGAATGCATGCGTATTTTGAGTGAAAGAGAAAAAGGAACTAAATTAGTGACAACATAAGGTATCTGGAAACTTTAAAATTAAAACAAATTGAATTATGCAAACATCAAAAAATTTCTATTTTTGAAAACTTGGTTCGTGAGAGAACATGAAATACTTAATTTTGAAGGCATATATAAACGTTTTTTTAATAATATACTAGAAATTGCGGTTAGCCTTATTGAGCACAGTTTTGTTTATCTATAGTCAAATTATCATTCTATAAACTATGCGAAGCAACGCGAGCACGGGACGGCTAGTTTGAAATAAAATGAGTTTTAGGGTCACAATTTCCTATTTCCTTAGTTTTTCATTAATATTTTGTGTATTTTTCGTTCGATTTAAGCCATTTTTTGGAATTATGTTATTTAAACCCATGCATTTTGTCAGATTTTTAAATTTATATTTAGGGACCGCAAGCATAAAAAAAGGCTCTAAATATCAAGGCTCTCTCAATTAATGCGGAACATTCGTTGCGGCCAAGAAACATTCGCATGTCAAAATTTATTAACATGGTCATATATGTACATATGAGAGTGCCCACACCAACTCGGCGGAGAAACATACGATTTAGTTTTGACTGACGAATGTTTCTTCGCCGCAACGAATGTTTCTCATTGGTTTGGGAGAGCCTTCATTCTTTTTTAAATAAGCGCAGTGAAATTTAAAATCGGTGACTGAGTTAAAAATCCTTTAGTATCATAAAAAGCAAAACAAAAATGTTCTATTTTTTGTTTATTTTTTTATTTGTATCTATTTAGGAATCAGTCAGTAATAATTGTACAACCATCTTCTTCGTAACTAAACTAGAAATAACCCAAAAACATTTTCAACCCGTAATAGTATATATAGTTTATATAAAGTAAAGTAAGTTGTGGGTTGTTTTGTCTAACTATTACGAATTGCAATTTAAAACCTTGAAAATAATACCCATTTTTATACCGATAAATGATAAATGACAAATGAGATACAAATTGATATTTGTTTCTTGTTTTCCAGAGATGATTTTAACATCAAAATTATTGTTAAAAAACCAATATTTGTATTTTTTACAAATTAAATACTCCAAAAAATGCCTTCTGCATAAAATTGATGCTTGCGACCCTTAATTTTAGACATATGAAAAAATGCAAAAAATGAACTCTCATGAGTTCAAAGAACTTTATTCCAAAAATGGCTTAAATCGAACTTAGAAAAAAGGGAATTGTGACTAATTTAATTCGAAAATTAAATAACTTCTGTCACACAGCGAATTTGGACAAACGGTTAACGGATAATGAATGCATAAATATGTACCTATATACGATTTGAAGGCCGTTCTTATTGGTGCCGGGCCACCGCTCCATACATCTTTGCCCATAGTCCTTTTGGTTAAATATTGACGATTTCGAGTTTTATTTAAGTTTGTTTTAAAACGTGGAAGATAGCATTTTTTTAAAAACACCTTATTCCCGTATTGATTTACGTCCTCTTTTAATAATTTAAATTCAATTCTTTGCACCATCTATATAGCAAAAAGTTTTTTTTCCGCAAATTGAATTCATGCGTATTTTGAGTGAAAGAAAAAAGCACTAAATTAGTGACAACATTGTGTATCAGGAAACTTTAAAATTGAAAAAAAATTGAATTGTGCAAACATCAAAAAGTCAATTTTTAAAAAACATGGTTTGTGAAAGAACAAGAAATACTTTATTTCGACGGAATATATAAAATTTTTGTTAATAGTACCTAGTAAAAAATTGTGGTTACCCTTATTGAGCACAGTTTTATATACCTATAGTCACAAAATTATCATTCTTTAAAGCTATAAAATAAAAATTACTTACGCCTTTGTAATGAAACTGGCATTTGATACCTTAATAGTGCGGTTATGCAACAAATCACAAAACAAATGCAGTCTTCTGATTTTGTTGGAGCACAGAGCATCTAAGTTTGTGAATGACTCGGCAATACACTCGCTGATTTCGTCTGCTGCTTCAGCATGTTCAATGCAAAATATCATAACATAACCTGTTTTGTATCTTTCGGGTGTTAGATGACGAATTAAATCTTAAGTCGATCACGATGCCTGGGGTAATTAGTGACTAAAATTAATAAATTCGGTCTCAAACATTTTTTATTCGAAAACACATACCAAACACTTACCAAGGGAAACCGCTGCCGTAGAGTTATTTTTTGCACTATGAACAGGAGAAAGGGATCACGTATCTTTCTCTCCAAGCCACAAATCAAAAAACGCTTTTCACCCTGCAGAGTTCCACCAAATACATTTTTCACAATCGAAATGCGTCCACATTGGTAATTGGTGTTTGATGGCACAGATGATGTTGATTGCGATAGAGTGAACGATTATGATGATGAGGAAACTCTGTAGCACGACGAATGCGATGGACTTACTACAGCTACCTAACTCCACAGGCCATGAACGATGTCCATAATCCAATCTACAATCCAATCCACAATCTGATTTGTATGGATATGTCACTGCTTGGACATGGATTTTTGCGACTCCATGGGATTTTTTTTAGACATGTTCCATAGTCCGGCCATCGTTCATGGCCTGTGGAGTCGGGTTGTAAGGTTGTTGGTACAGTTTTGCATTCAGCATCCAGTAAAGGTGTCACAGCAATCGTGATGTGCTGGAGCTCGGTGCGTTATCTGTCCAGCGTTGAGGGCGTCCACGTTGAGGAACTACCTTCCAAATGACCAAAAACAATCATTCTGGCTTTATCATCTTGTAGCTATCGCCACCCTTGCTGAGATTTAGCAAGAAAAGGCACAGTTCTTGCACGAAATAAGCAAAAACACAAAAACACTTTATTTAAATGACTATCAATGTTAAAGATAGACAAACAAGAGCTCATTAATTTTTTTTTATTATTATTTAATGTAAAACCGCTAATTGTTGCTAAAAACACGACAATAATATTGAGACGCACGTACCGATATAAAAGTCACCACAGAAAATTCACAAAAAAAAGAACTGTCAAACCAATCAAACTAACCGCGTTAAATTGTTGCTACAATTCACATCTATTCTTCGACACAAAATTAAATTACAAATACAACAATGTAAACAAATGGGTTTTGGGGGGTAAGACGTACGAAGTTTTGGCATTTTTATATTATGTGTTTATGCTGGCCAATAGGAGAGCATGCAGCGAAGCTGGGCATACCTCACAATACTCACTGTTGGAGCTGTGAGGACCAGCAGGAAAAGGAAACAGTAGTTCTTTCCTCTGCAAATCCCCTGCTCTGGCCAAAGCTAGAAAACAGTCACTCGGAAGAGCATTCTTTGACGACATTAACGAACTTTCTGAAATGAAGATCACAGACTTGATTTCTTTTCTCAACGCGACGAAATGGCTCTAGGACAAATTTCGGCTACTTCTGCATTATACCTTCCGTCGATTCCCTATGATCACAAGATAGTGGACTAGGGTTCTGGTGAGGGTTTGTGGTGCACAGCGGCCGGATGATCATCCAATCAGATCAGTGGACGCTCCTGTGCCAGCCAACGAACTGCCTAGTGGGCTAACTGTTGATGGTGCGGGTGCGGGTGCTGATCTGGTTAAGTGAGTGATACACTTTCTGATGATTGTGCTAAAAGCTACAACAAAATCCTATTCTAAACTCAAATAAAAAGCGACGATATCCTGAGGATATGCCCATATTCTCTCTCTTCAATTCCATCCACAGGTTCAAACGAGTTATGCATGGTGTCCACTATTTTTCAAAATAAATTTCCCTGACTTTCCCTGACCAATTTTAAAATTTTCCCTGACCAAAAAATCAAAAAAAAAAAAAAATTTCATGAGTAGGTACGCACAAATATTGCACAAGTTGGTAGAAAATGTAAAAAGCGGTAGAAAATGTACGTATTTGAATAGAGTTAATTACACCTTAGGCAAAAAGAACTCACCTTATATTTTTCAAAGATCTATCTGAAGGTATACATAACGGATTGCATTTAAAGTGAAAAATAATAACTGGATGAATTAAAAAAAAAAAAAGTTTGCTTAAGAAAAGGGACAATGTAGTTCATAGTAATGAATGACCATTTAAATAAAATGCTTTTAAATCCTATGTATATATCTTTGCGATGTTAAAATTTAATAGTTTATTTTTTTTTTTTTTAATCAAAATGTATTAATTCAGGTATGCAGAAACAGTATGAAGAAATAAGTAAAAATAAATAATCGTACTTGAAATATAAACTTGAACGCGTTGATTGAACCTCACAGTCAAAGGATAATGGGCAAATTGGACCCAGCACCAATAAGAACGGCCTTCATATCATATAAAGGTATTTGTTTATGCATTCCTCATCCGTTAACCGTTTGTCCAAATTCGCTGTGTGACAAAAGTTATTTAATTTTGATTAAAATGAGTTCTAGGGTAACAAATCCATTTTTCCTTATTTTTTCTTTAATAAATATTTTGTGTATTTTTCGCTCGATTTAAGCCATTTTTGGAATTAAGTTCTTTGAACCCATGATAGAATACCTGCATTTTTAAAGTTATGTTTAGGGGTCGCAAGCATCAATTTTATGCAAAAAGCTGTTTTTTGAGCATTTAATTTGTAAAAAAAAAAACAAATATTAGCTTTTAAAAATTATTTTTGGTGTCAAAACCATATCTGGAAAAAATCAAACAATATCAATTTTTACCTCATTTATCAGAATAAAAATAGGTATTGTTTTTAATCTTTTGCAATTCGTAAAACTAAGTCAAAACAACTTACAAAACGACCCTCAAAACCACCATTATATATTATTATAAGGGGTTGAAATATTTTAAGCTTATTCCTTATTTAGTAACGAAAAAATTGGTATTACATTTATAACGGGCTGACGGGCACAAAATATTAAACAAAAATTATAAAAAAAATTTAATATTTTGTTCGTTTGGTACCTACTAAAAGATTTTTAACTCAGTCAGTTTCATACCTATTTTAAGTTACTTTTAAGCTAGTTTTATTTAAGTTTGTTTTAAAACGTGGAAGATAGCATTTTTTTAAAAACACCTTATTCCCGTATTGATTTACGTCCTCTTTTAATAATTTAAATTCAATTCTTTGCACCCTCTATATAGCAAATAGTTTTTTTTCCGCAAATTGAATTCATGCGTATTTTGAGTGAAAGAAAAAAGCACTAAATTAGTGACAACATTGTGTATCAGGAAACTTTAAAATTGAAAAAAAATTGAATTGTGCAAACATCAAAAAGTCAATTTTAAAAAAACATGGTTTGTGAAAGAACAAGAAATACTTTATTTTGACGGAATATATAAAATTTTTGTTAATAGTACCTAGTAAAAAATTGTGGTTACCCTTATTGAGCACAGTTTTATATACCTATAGTCACAAAATTATCATTCTTTAAAGCTATAAAATAAAAATTACTTACGCCTTTGTAATGAAACTGGCATTTGATACCTTAATAGTGCGGTTATGCAACAAATCACAAAACAAATGCAGTCTTCTGATTTTGTTGGAGCACAGAGCATCTAAGTTTGTGAATGACTCGGCAATACACTCGCTGATTTCGTCTGCTGCTTCAGCATGTTCAATGCAAAATATCATAACATAACCTGTTTTGTATCTTTCGGGTGTTAGATGACGAATTAAATCTTAAGTCGATCACGATGCCTGGGGTAATTAGTGACTAAAATTAATAAATTCGGTCTCAAACATTTTTTATTCGAAAACACATACCAAACACTTACCAAGGGAAACCGCTGCCGTAGAGTTATTTTTTGCACTATGAACAGGAGAAAGGGATCACGTATCTTTCTCTCCAAGCCACAAATCAAAAAACGCTTTTCACCCTGCAGAGTTCCACCAAATACATTTTTCACAATCGAAATGCGTCCACATTGGTAATTGGTGTTTGATGGCACAGATGATGTTGATTGCGATAGAGTGAACGATTATGATGATGAGGAAACTCTGTAGCACGACGAATGCGATGGACTTACTACAGCTACCTAACACCCCGACTCCACAGGCCATGAACGATGTCCATAATCCAATCTACAATCCAATCCCCAATCTGATTTGTATGGATATGTCACTGCTTGGACATGGATTTTTGCGACTCCATGGGATTTTTTTTAGACATGTTCCATAGTCCGGCCATCGTTCATGGCCTGTGGAGTCGGGTTGTAAGGTTGTTGGTACAGTTTTGCATTCAGCATCCAGTAAAGGTGTCACAGCAATCGTGATGTGCTGGAGCTCGGTGCGTTATCTGTCCAGCGTTGAGGGCGTCCACGTTGAGGAACTACCTTCCAAATGACCAAAAACAGTCATTCTGGCTTTATCATCTTGTAGCTATCCCCACCCTTGCTGAGATTTAGCAAGACAAGGCACAGTTCTTGCACGAAATAAGCAAAAACACAAAAACACTTTATTTAAATGACTATCAAAGTTAAAGATAGACAAACAAGAGTTCATTAATTTTTTTTTATTATTATTTAATGTAAAACCGCTAATTGTTGCTAAAAACACGACAATAATATTGAGAAAATTCACAAAAAAAAGAACTGTCAAACCAATCAAACTAACCGCGTTAAATTGTTGCTACAATTCACATCTATTCTTCGACACAAAATTAAATTACAAATACAACAATGTAAACAAATGGGTTTTGGGGGGTAAGACGTACGAAGTTTTGGCATTTTTATATTATGTGTTTATGCTGGCCAATAGGAGAGCATGCAGCGAAGCTGGGCATACCTCACAATACTCACTGTTGGAGCTGTGAGGACCAGCAGGAAAAGGAAACAGTAGTTCTTTCCTCTGCAAATCCCCTGCTCTGGCCAAAGCTAGAAAACAGTCACTCGGAAGAGCATTCTTTGACGACATTAACGAACTTTCTGAAATGAAGATCACAGACTTGATTTCTTTTCTCAACGCGACGAAATGGCTCTAGGACAAATTTCGGCTACTTCTGCATTATACCTTCCGTCGATTCCCTATGATCACAAGATAGTGGACTAGGGTTCTGGTGAGGGTTTGTGGTGCACAGCGGCCGGATGATCATCCAATCAGATCAGTGGACGCTCCTGTGCCAGCCAACGAACTGCCTAGTGGGCTAACTGTTGATGGTGCGGGTGCGGGTGCTGATCTGGTTAAGTGAGTGATACACTTTCTGATGATTGTGCTAAAAGCTACAACAAAATCCTATTCTAAACTCAAATAAAAAGCGACGATATCCTGAGGATATGCCCATATTCTCTCTCTTCAATTCCATCCACAGGTTCAAACGAGTTATGCATGGTGTCCACTATTTTTCAAAATAAATTTCCCTGACTTTCCCTGACCAATTTTAAAATTTTCCCTGACCAAAAAATCAAAAAAAAAAAAAATTTTCATGAGTAGGTACGCACAAATATTGCACAAGTTGGTAGAAAATGTAAAAAGCGGTAGAAAATGTACGTATTTGAATAGAGTTAATTACACCTTAGGCAAAAAGAACTCACCTTATATTTTTCAAAGATCTATCTGAAGGTATACATAACGGATTGCATTTAAAGTGAAAAATAATAACTGGATGAATTAAAAAAAAAAAAGTTTGCTTAAGAAAAGGGACAATGTAGTTCATAGTAATGAATGACCATTTAAATAAAATGCTTTTAAATCCTATGTATATATCTTTGCGATGTTAAAATTTAATAGTTTATTTTTTTTTTTTTTAATCAAAATGTATTAATTCAGGTATGCAGAAACAGTATGAAGAAATAAGTAAAAATAAATAATCGTACTTGAAATATAAACTTGAACGCGTTGATTGAACCTCACAGTCAAAGGATAATGGGCAAATTGGGCCCAGCACCAATAAGAACGGCCTTCATATCATATAAAGGTATTTGTTTATGTATTCCTCATCCGTTAACCGTTTGTCCAAATTCGCTGTGTGACAAAAGTTATTTAATTTTGATTAAAATGAGTTCTAGGGTAACAAATCCATTTTTCCTTATTTTTTCTTTAATAAATATTTTGTGTATTTTTCGCTCGATTTAAGCCATTTTTGGAATTAAGTTCTTTGAACCCATGATAGAATACCTGCATTTTTAAAGTTATGTTTAGGGGTCGCAAGCATCAATTTTATGCAAAAAGCTGTTTTTTGAGCATTTAATTTGTAAAAAAAAACAAATATTAGTTTTTAAAAATTATTTTTGGTGTCAAAACCATATCTGGAAAAAATCAAAAAATATCAATTTTTACCTCATTTATCAGAATAAAAATAGGTATTGTTTTTAATCTTTTGCAATTCGTAAAAGTAAGACAAAACAACTTACAAAACGACCCTCAAAACCACCATTATATATTATTATAAGGGGTTGAAATATTTTAAGCTTATTCCTTATTTAGTAACGAAAAAATTGGTATTACATTTAAAACGGGCTGACGGGCACAAAATATTAAACAAAAATTATAAAAAAAATTTAATATTTTGTTCGTTTGGTACCTACTAAAAGATTTTTAACTCAGTCAGTTTCTTACCTATTTTAAGTTACTTTTAAGCTAGTTTTATTTAAGTTTGTTTTAAAACGTGGAAGATAGCATTTTTTTAAAAACACCTTATTCCCGTATTGATTTACGTCCTCTTTTAATAATTTAAATTCAATTCTTTGCACCCTCTATATAGCAAATAGTTTTTTTTCCGCAAATTGAATTCATGCGTATTTTGAGTGAAAGAAAAAAGCACTAAATTAGTGACAACATTGTGTATCAGGAAACTTTAAAATTGAAAAAAATTGAATTGTGCAAACATCAAAAAGTCAATTTTTAAAAAACATGGTTTGTGAAAGAACAAGAAATACTTTATTTCGACGGAATATATAAAATTTCTGTTAATAGTACCTAGTAAAAAATTGTGGTTACCCTTATTGAGCACAGTTTTATATACCTATAGTCACAAAATTATCATTCTTTAAAGCTATAAAATAAAAATTACTCACGCCTTTGTAATGAAACTGGCATTTGATACCTTAATAGTGCGGTTATGCAACAAATCACAAAACAAATGCAGTCTTCTGATTTTGTTGGAGCACAGAGCATCTAAGTTTGTGAATGACTCGGCAATACACTCGCTGATTTCGTCTGCTGCTTCAGCATGTTCAATGCAAAATATCATAACATAACCTGTTTTGTATCTTTCGGGTGTTAGATGACGAATTAAATCTTAAGTCGATCACGATGCCTGGGGTAATTAGTGACTAAAATTAATAAATTCGGTCTCAAACATTTTTTATTCGAAAACACATACCAAACACTTACCAAGGGAAACCGCTGCCGTAGAGTTATTTTTTGCACTATAAACAGGAGAAAGGGATCACGTATCTTTCTCTCCAAGCCACAAATCAAAAAACGCTTTTCACCCTGCAGAGTTCCACCAAATACATTTTTCACAATCGAAATGCGTCCACATTGGTAATTGGTGTTTGATGGCACAGATGATGTTGATTGCGATAGAGTGAACGATTATGATGATGAGGAAACTCTGTAGCACGACGAATGCGATGGACTTACTACAGCTACCTAACACCCCGACTCCACAGGCCATGAACGATGTCCATAATCCAATCTACAATCCAATCCACAATCTGATTTGTATGGATATGTCACTGCTTGGACATGGATTTTTGCGACTCCATGGGATTTTTTTTAGACATGTTCCATAGTCCGGCCATCGTTCATGGACTGTGGAGTCGGGTTGTAAGGTTGTTGGTACAGTTTTGCATTCAGCATCCAGTAAAGGTGTCACAGCAATCGTGATGTGCTGGAGCTCGGTGCGTTATCTGTCCAGCGTTGAGGGCGTCCACGTTGAGGAACTACCTTCCAAATGACCAAAAACAATCATTCTGGCTTTATCATCTTGTAGCTATCGCCACCCTTGCTGAGATTTAGCAAGAAAAGGCACAGTTCTTGCACGAAATAAGCAAAAACACAAAAACACTTTATTTAAATGACTATCAATGTTAAAGATAGACAAACAAGAGCTCATTAATTTTTTTTTATTATTATTTAATGTAAAACCGCTAATTGTTGCTAAAAACACGACAATAATATTGAGACGCACGTACCGATATAAAAGTCACCACAGAAAATTCACAAAAAAAAGAACTGTCAAACCAATCAAACTAACCGCGTTAAATTGTTGCTACAATTCACATCTATTCTTCGACACAAAATTAAATTACAAATACAACAATGTAAACAAATGGGTTTTGGGGGGTAAGACGTACGAAGTTTTGGCATTTTTATATTATGTGTTTATGCTGGCCAATAGGAGAGCATGCAGCGAAGCTGGGCATACCTCACAATACTCACTGTTGGAGCTGTGAGGACCAGCAGGAAAAGGAAACAGTAGTTCTTTCCTCTGCAAATCCCCTGCTCTGGCCAAAGCTAGAAAACAGTCACTCGGAAGAGCATTCTTTGACGACATTAACGAACCTTCTGAAATGAAGATCAAAGACTTGATTTCTTTTCTCAACGCGACGAAATGGCTCAAGGACAAATTTCGGCTACTTCTGCATTATACCTTCCGTCGATTCCCTATGATCACAAGATAGTGGACTAGGGTTCTGGTGGGGGTTTGTGGTGCACAGCGGCCGGATGATCATCCAATCAGATCAGTGGACGCTCCTGTGCCAGCCAACGAACTGCCTAGTGGGCTAACTGTTGATGGTGCGGGTGCGGGTGCTGATCTGGTTAAGTGAGTGATACACTTTCTGATGATTGTGCTAAAAGCTACAACAAAATCCTATTCTAAACTCAAATAAAAAGCGACGATATCCTGAGGATATGCCCATATTCTCTCTCTTCAATTCCATCCACAGGTTCAAACGAGTTATGCATGGTGTCCACTATTTTTCAAAATAAATTTCCCTGACTTTCCCTGACCAATTTTAAAATTTTCCCTGACCAAAAAATCAAAAAAAAAAAAAATTTCATGAGTAGGTACGCACAAATATTGCACAAGTTGGTAGAAAATGTAAAAAGCGGTAGAAAATGTACGTATTTGAATAGAGTTAATTACACCTTAGGCAAAAAGAACTCACCTTATATTTTTCAAAGATCTATCTGAAGGTATACATAACGGATTGCATTTAAAGTGAAAAATAATAACTGGATGAATTAAAAAAAAAAAAAGTTTGCTTAAGAAAAGGGACAATTTAGTTCATAGTAATGAATGACCATTTAAATAAAATGCTTTTAAATCCTATGTATATATCTTTGCGATGTTAAAATTTAATAGTTTATTTTTTTTTTTTTTAATCAAAATGTATTAATTCAGGTATGCAGAAACAGTATGAAGAAATAAGTAAAAATAAATAATCGTACTTGAAATATAAACTTGAACGCGTTGATTGAACCTCACAGTCAAAGGATAATGGGCAAATTGGACCCAGCACCAATAAGAACGGCCTTCATATCATATAAAGGTATTTGTTTATGCATTCCTCATCCGTTAACCGTTTGTCCAAATTCGCTGTGTGACAAAAGTTATTTAATTTTGATTAAAATGAGTTCTAGAGTAACAAATCCATTTTTCCTTATTTTTTCTTTAATAAATATTTTGTGTATTTTTCGCTCGATTTAAGCCATTTTTGGAATTAAGTTCTTTGAACCCATGATAGAATACCTGCATTTTTAAAGTTATGTTTAGGGGTCGCAAGCATCAATTTTATGCAAAAAGCTGTTTTTTGAGCATTTAATTTGTAAAAAAAAAACAAATATTAGTTTTTAAAAATTATTTTTGGTGTCAAAACCATATCTGGAAAAAATCAAAAAATATCAATTTTTACCTCATTTATCAGAATAAAAATAGGTATTGTTTTTAATCTTTTGCAATTCGTAAAACTAAGTCAAAACAACTTACAAAACGACCCTCAAAACCACCATTATATATTATTATAAGGGGTTGAAATATTTTAAGCTTATTCCTTATTTAGTAACGAAAAAATTGGTATTACATTTATAACGGGCTGACGGGCACAAAATATTAAACAAAAATTATAAAAAAAATTTAATATTTTGTTCGTTTGGTACCTACTAAAAGATTTTTAACTCAGTCAGTTTCATACCTATTTTAAGTTACTTTTAAGCTAGTTTTATTTAAGTTTGTTTTAAAACGTGGAAGATAGCATTTTTTTAAAAACACCTTATTCCCGTATTGATTTACGTCCTCTTTTAATAATTTAAATTCAATTCTTTGCACCCTCTATATAGCAAATAGTTTTTTTTCCGCAAATTGAATTCATGCGTATTTTGAGTGAAAGAAAAAAGCACTAAATTAGTGACAACATTGTGTATCAGGAAACTTTAAAATTGAAAAAAAATTGAATTGTGCAAACATCAAAAAGTCAATTTTTAAAAAACATGGTTTGTGAAAGAACAAGAAATACTTTATTTCGACGGAATATATAAAATTTTTGTTAATAGTACCTAGTAAAAAATTGTGGTTACCCTTATTGAGCACAGTTTTATATACCTATAGTCACAAAATTATCATTCTTTAAAGCTATAAAATAAAAATTACTTACGCCTTTGTAATGAAACTGGCATTTGATACCTTAATAGTGCGGTTATGCAACAAATCACAAAACAAATGCAGTCTTCTGATTTTGTTGGAGCACAGAGCATCTAAGTTTGTGAATGACTCGGCAATACACTCGCTGATTTCGTCTGCTGCTTCAGCATGTTCAATGCAAAATATCATAACATAACCTGTTTTGTATCTTTCGGGTGTTAGATGACGAATTAAATCTTAAGTCGATCACGATGCCTGGGGTAATTAGTGACTAAAATTAATAAATTCGGTCTCAAACATTTTTTATTCGAAAACACATACCAAACACTTACCAAGGGAAACCGCTGCCGTAGAGTTATTTTTTGCACTATAAACAGGAGAAAGGGATCACGTATCTTTCTCTCCAAGCCACAAATCAAAAAACGCTTTTCACCCTGCAGAGTTCCACCAAATACATTTTTCACAATCGAAATGCGTCCACATTGGTAATTGGTGTTTGATGGCACAGATGATGTTGATTGCGATAGAGTGAACGATTATGATGATGAGGAAACTCTGTAGCACGACGAATGCGATGGACTTACTACAGCTACCTAACACCCCGACTCCACAGGCCATGAACGATGTCCATAATCCAATCTACAATCCAATCCACAATCTGATTTGTATGGATATGTCACTGCTTGGACATGGATTTTTGCGACTCCATGGGATTTTTTTTAGACATGTTCCATAGTCCGGCCATCGTTCATGGACTGTGGAGTCGGGTTGTAAGGTTGTTGGTACAGTTTTGCATTCAGCATCCAGTAAAGGTGTCACAGCAATCGTGATGTGCTGGAGCTCGGTGCGTTATCTGTCCAGCGTTGAGGGCGTCCACGTTGAGGAACTACCTTCCAAATGACCAAAAACAATCATTCTGGCTTTATCATCTTGTAGCTATCGCCACCCTTGCTGAGATTTAGCAAGACAAGGCACAGTTCTTGCACGAAATAAGCAAAAACACAAAAACACTTTATTTAAATGACTATCAATGTTAAAGATAGACAAACAAGAGCTCATTAATTTTTTTTTATTATTATTTAATGTAAAACCGCTAATTGTTGCTAAAAACACGACAATAATATTGAGACGCACGTACCGATATAAAAGTCACCACAGAAAATTCACAAAAAAAAGAACTGTCAAACCAATCAAACTAACCGCGTTAAATTGTTGCTACAATTCACATCTATTCTTCGACACAAAATTAAATTACAAATACAACAATGTAAACAAATGGGTTTTGGGGGGTAAGACGTACGAAGTTTTGGCATTTTTATATTATGTGTTTATGCTGGCCAATAGGAGAGCATGCAGCGAAGCTGGGCATACCTCACAATACTCACTGTTGGAGCTGTGAGGACCAGCAGGAAAAGGAAACAGTAGTTCTTTCCTCTGCAAATCCCCTGCTCTGGCCAAAGCTAGAAAACAGTCACTCGGAAGAGCATTCTTTGACGACATTAACGAACCTTCTGAAATGAAGATCAAAGACTTGATTTCTTTTCTCAACGCGACGAAATGGCTCAAGGACAAATTTCGGCTACTTCTGCATTATACCTTCCGTCGATTCCCTATGATCACAAGATAGTGGACTAGGGTTCTGGTGGGGGTTTGTGGTGCACAGCGGCCGGATGATCATCCAATCAGATCAGTGGACGCTCCTGTGCCAGCCAACGAACTGCCTAGTGGGCTAACTGTTGATGGTGCGGGTGCGGGTGCTGATCTGGTTAAGTGAGTGATACACTTTCTGATGATTGTGCTAAAAGCTACAACAAAATCCTATTCTAAACTCAAATAAAAAGCGACGATATCCTGAGGATATGCCCATATTCTCTCTCTTCAATTCCATCCACAGGTTCAAACGAGTTATGCATGGTGTCCACTATTTTTCAAAATAAATTTCCCTGACTTTCCCTGACCAATTTTAAAATTTTCCCTGACCAAAAAATCAAAAAAAAAAAAAATTTCATGAGTAGGTAGGATATTGCACAAGTTGGTAGAAAATGTAAAAAGCGGTAGAAAATGTACGTATTTGAATAGAGTTAATTACACCTTAGGCAAAAAGAACTCACCTTATATTTTTCAAAGATCTATCTGAAGGTATACATAACGGATTGCATTTAAAGTGAAAAATAATAACTGGATGAATTAAAAAAAAAAAAAGTTTGCTTAAGAAAAGGGACAATTTAGTTCATAGTAATGAATGACCATTTAAATAAAATGCTTTTAAATCCTATGTATATATCTTTGCGATGTTAAAATTTAATAGTTTATTTTTTTTTTTTTTAATCAAAATGTATTAATTCAGGTATGCAGAAACAGTATGAAGAAATAAGTAAAAATAAATAATCGTACTTGAAATATAAACTTGAACGCGTTGATTGAACCTCACAGTCAAAGGATAATGGGCAAATTGGACCCAGCACCAATAAGAACGGCCTTCATATCATATAAAGGTATTTGTTTATGCATTCCTCATCCGTTAACCGTTTGTCCAAATTCGCTGTGTGACAAAAGTTATTTAATTTTGATTAAAATGAGTTCTAGAGTAACAAATCCATTTTTCCTTATTTTTTCTTTAATAAATATTTTGTGTATTTTTCGCTCGATTTAAGCCATTTTTGGAATTAAGTTCTTTGAACCCATGATAGAATACCTGCATTTTTAAAGTTATGTTTAGGGGTCGCAAGCATCAATTTTATGCAAAAAGCTGTTTTTTGAGCATTTAATTTGTAAAAAAAAAACAAATATTAGTTTTTAAAAATTATTTTTGGTGTCAAAACCATATCTGGAAAAAATCAAAAAATATCAATTTTTACCTCATTTATCAGAATAAAAATAGGTATTGTTTTTAATCTTTTGCAATTCGTAAAACTAAGTCAAAACAACTTACAAAACGACCCTCAAAACCACCATTATATATTATTATAAGGGGTTGAAATATTTTAAGCTTATTCCTTATTTAGTAACGAAAAAATTGGTATTACATTTATAACGGGCTGACGGGCACAAAATATTAAACAAAAATTATAAAAAAAATTTAATATTTTGTTCGTTTGGTACCTACTAAAAGATTTTTAACTCAGTCAGTTTCATACCTATTTTAAGTTACTTTTAAGCTAGTTTTATTTAAGTTTGTTTTAAAACGTGGAAGATAGCATTTTTTTAAAAACACCTTATTCCCGTATTGATTTACGTCCTCTTTTAATAATTTAAATTCAATTCTTTGCACCCTCTATATAGCAAATAGTTTTTTTTCCGCAAATTGAATTCATGCGTATTTTGAGTGAAAGAAAAAAGCACTAAATTAGTGACAACATTGTGTATCAGGAAACTTTAAAATTGAAAAAAAATTGAATTGTGCAAACATCAAAAAGTCAATTTTTAAAAAACATGGTTTGTGAAAGAACAAGAAATACTTTATTTCGACGGAATATATAAAATTTTTGTTAATAGTACCTAGTAAAAAATTGTGGTTACCCTTATTGAGCACAGTTTTATATACCTATAGTCACAAAATTATCATTCTTTAAAGCTATAAAATAAAAATTACTTACGCCTTTGTAATGAAACTGGCATTTGATACCTTAATAGTGCGGTTATGCAACAAATCACAAAACAAATGCAGTCTTCTGATTTTGTTGGAGCACAGAGCATCTAAGTTTGTGAATGACTCGGCAATACACTCGCTGATTTCGTCTGCTGCTTCAGCATGTTCAATGCAAAATATCATAACATAACCTGTTTTGTATCTTTCGGGTGTTAGATGACGAATTAAATCTTAAGTCGATCACGATGCCTGGGGTAATTAGTGACTAAAATTAATAAATTCGGTCTCAAACATTTTTTATACGAAAACACATACCAAACACTTACCAAGGGAAACCGCTGCCGTAGAGTTATTTTTTGCACTATGAACAGGAGAAAGGGATCACGTATCTTTCTCTCCAAGCCACAAATCAAAAAACGCTTTTCACCCTGCAGAGTTCCACCAAATACATTTTTCACAATCGAAATGCGTCCACATTGGTAATTGGTGTTTGATGGCACAGATGATGTTGATTGCGATAGAGTGAACGATTATGATGATGAGGAAACTCTGTAGCACGACGAATGCGATGGACTTACTACAGCTACCTAACAGCCCGACTCCACAGGCCATGAACGATGTCCATAATCCAATCTACAATCCAATCCACAATCTGATTTGTATGGATATGTCACTGCTTGGACATGGATTTTTGCGACTCCATGGGATTTTTTTAGACATGTTCCATAGTCCGGCCATCGTTCATGGCATGTGGAGTCGGGTTGTAAGGTTGTTGTGACAGTTTTGCATTCAGCATCCAGTAAAGGTGTCACAGCAATCGTGATGTGCTGGAGCTCGGTGCGTTATCTGTCCAGCGTTGAGGGCGTCCACGTTGAGGAACTACCTTCCAAATGACCAAAAACAGTCATTCTGGCTTTATCATCTTGTAGCTATCGCCACCCTTGCTGAGATTTAGCAAGACAAGGCACAGTTCTTGCACGAAATAAGCAAAAACACTTTATTTAAATGACTATCAATGTTAAAGATAGACAAACAAGAGTTCATTAATTTTTTTTATTATTATTTAATGTAAAACCGCTAATTGTTGCTAAAAACACGACAATAATATTGAGACGCACGTACCGATATAAAAGTCACCACAGAAAATTCACAAAAAAAAGAACTGTCAAACCAATCAAACTAACCGCGTTAAATTGTTGCTACAATTCACATCTATTCTTCGACACAAAATTAAATTACAAATACAACAATGTAAACAAATGGGTTTTGGGGGGTAAGACGTACGAAGTTTTGGCATCTTTATATTATGTGTTTATGCTGGCCAACAGGAGAGCATGCAGCGAAGCTGGGCATACCTCACAATACTCACTGTTGGAGCTGTGAGGACCAGCAGGAAAAGGAAACAGTAGTTCTTTCCTCTGCAAATCCCCTGCTCTGGTCAAAGCTAGAAAACAGTCACTCGGAAGAGCATTCTTTGACGACATTAACGAACTTTCTGAAATGAAGATCAAAGACTTGATTTCTTTTCTCAACGCGACGAAATGGCTCTAGGACAAATTTCGGCTACTTCTGCATTATACCTTCCGTCGATTCCCTATGATCACAAGATAGTGGACTAGGGTTCTGGTGGGGGTTTGTGGTGCACAGCGGCCGGATGATCATCCAATCAGATCAGTGGACGCTCCTGTGCCAGCCAACGAACTGCCTAGTGGGCTAACTGTTGATGGTGCGGGTGCGGGTGCTGATCTGGTTGAGTGAGTGATACACTTTCTGATGATTGTGCTAAAAGCTTCAACAAAATCCTATTCTAAACTCAAATAAAAAGCGACGATATCCTGAGGATATGCCCATATTCTCTCTCTTCAATTCCATCCACAGGTTCAAACGAGTTATGCATGGTGTCCACTATTTTTCAAAATAAATTTCCCTGACTTTCCCTGACCAATTTTAAAATTTTCCCTGACCAAAAAATCAAAAAAAAAAAAAAAAATTCATTACAAATATTGCACAAGTTGGTAGAAAAAGTAAAAAGCGGTAGAAAATGTACGTATTTGAATAGAGTTAATTACACCTTAGGCAAAAAGAACTCACCTTATATTTTTCAAAGATCTATCTGAAGGTATACATAACGGATTGCATTTAAAGTGAAAAATAATAACTGGATGAATTAAAAAAAAAAAGTTTGCTTAAGAAAAGGGACAATGTAGTTCATAGTAATGAATGACCATTTAAATAAAATGCTTTTAAATCCTATGTATATATCTTTGCGATGTTAAAATTTAATAGTTTATTTTTTTTTTTTTTAATCAAAATGTATTAATTCAGGTATGCAGAAACAGTATGAAGAAATAAGTAAAAATAAATAATCGTACTTGAAATATAAACTTGAACGCGTTGATTGAACCTCACAGTCAAAGGATAATGGGCAAATTGGGCCCAGCACCAATAAGAACGGCCTTCATATCATATAAAGGTATTTGTTTATGCATTCCTCATCCGTTAACCGTTTGTCCAAATTCGCTGTGTGACAAAAGTTATTTAATTTTGATTAAAATGAGTTCTAGGGTAACAAATCCATTTTTCCTTATTTTTTCTTTAATAAATATTTTGTGTATTTTTCGCTCGATTTAAGCCATTTTTGGAATTAAGTTCTTTGAACCCATGATAGAATACCTGCATTTTTAAAGTTATGTTTAGGGGTCGCAAGCATCAATTTTATGCAAAAAGCTGTTTTTTGAGCATTTAATTTGTAAAAAAAAACAAATATTAGTTTTTAAAAAATATTTTTGGTGTCAAAACCATGTCTGGAAAAAATCAAAAAATATCAATTTTTACCTCATTTATCAGAATAAAAATAGGTATTGTTTTTAATCTTTTGCAATTCGTAAAAGTAAGACAAAACAACTTACAAAACGACCCTCAAAACCACCATTATATATTATTATAAGGGGTTGAAATATTTTAAGCTTATTCCTTATTTAGTAACGAAAAAATTGGTATTACATTTATAACGGGCTGACGGGCACAAAATATTAAACAAAAATTATAAAAAAAATTTAATATTTTGTTCGTTTGGTACCTACTAAAAGATTTTTAACTCAGTCAGTTTCTTACCTATTTTAAGTTACTTTTAAGCTAGTCTCTTTTTTATCATATACAAAAATCACAAATCCAGGCATTTGTTTTACACAAAAATCACTTAATAGTCCAAAATCAAAGCCAGGTCGTCGTTTTTGAACGAGTAGATAGTAAATATTTTTTTGTTTGATCTACTTAGGAATCATTTCGTAAAAATGTACAACCATTTTTTTCGTTACTAAATAAGGAATAAGTTAACAAAAATTGAACCCCTAATAGTATATATAAGGGTGGTTTGTGGGTGGTCTTGTGGGTTGTTTTGTCCAACTTTTACGAATTGCAATTTAAAACCTTGAAAATAATATCCATTATTACGTTAAATGAGATAAAAATTGATGTTTGTTTGTTATTTTCCAGAGATGATTTTGACATAAAAACTATTATTTAAAAGCCAAAATTTGTATTTTTTTTTTACAAATTAAATACTCCAAAAAATGCTTTTTGCATAAAATTGATGGTTGCCATAAACATAATTTTAAAAAACTGAAAAATGTCAGGTAGTGTGTCATGGGTTCAAAGAATTTAATTCCAAAAAATGGCTCAAATCGAGCGAAAAATACACAAAATATTAAAAAAAAACTATGGAAAAAAATAATTGTGACCCTTACTCAAAACTAAATAACACACAGCGAATTTGGACAAACGGTTAACGGATAATGAATGCATAAACATGTACCTATATACGATATGAAGGCCGTTCTTAATGGTGCTGGGCCCACGCTCCATACATCTTTGCGCATTGTCCTTTACGAGT
The DNA here is from genome assembly GCA_949320155.1 of Melangyna quadrimaculata. NCBI lineage: Eukaryota > Metazoa > Arthropoda > Insecta > Diptera > Syrphidae > Melangyna > Melangyna quadrimaculata. Next base: position 317,594,092 of record OX439483.1, on the reverse strand, counting down.
TAGTTTTTTTATTTTTTGCCTCTTATTGGACGCGATCGGAAACCTATGCTATGCTATCTAAAGGTGGATTCACAATGAAACGAGTAAACGCGAAGAGAGCGTGACTTGATTCGCTGTCATTTTTTTCTAGTTATAAAATCGTTTCCCAATTCACAATGCGACGAGTTTCTTGACGACGAGTTTTTTGGTAGCGTTAAATTATATATTCTTTTTCTTCTTGCTGAGCAGTGCGCGTTCAAAATAATGAAAAACTCAAACTGAAATTACTTTTATTATTTAAATATTATGTTATTATAATTTAAATATTATAAACTGTCCCCCTTTTTTATAAAGAAAAAATAGTTATTTAAGCTTCCGTGTTTAGGAAAACTACACCATGGAATTAGAATGTTCCGGACTCAAATGGAGCAGTAAGCAATTGCCTTTAATTTGATTTCACAAAATTCTTATTCCATGGTGTAGTTTTCTTTAACACGCAAGCTGAAATAACTATTTTTTTTCGTCGCATTGTAAATCGATCTTAAGATAGTTTAGTTTCCATAAAGGTTTTCGAACGGATTGGTTCTTTTTGAAATTTCGCTTGGGATAGAAGCGTACATGTATCTACCAAAATATTTCAAATAGCATGGATAGCTATCCAACAGCAAAAGCTGTTTTGTCATCAGCTGTTTTTCACACGGGATTCCAACAACACGAACATATCTGGATAGCTCTACATAGGTTTGCGATCGCGGCCATTACTGTACGAAATAACGCAACATGCAGTTAGTTGCGTTTCACTCATTTTTCTTGACATATTCACAGGTATGACAAAAGATACGAAATGAATAATTTTAAACAGAGATGTAATTAAAACAAAATATTGGATTAGAAAAGTTTCTTATGAGAGAAAGTGAAAAAGGAGTTCAGTGAATTTTTAAAAATTAATATGGAAAAAATTTTCCCTGACTGCTTCCCGAAATCCCTGACTTTCCCTGACCAAATTATGTTCCCTGACTTTTCCTGACTTTCCAGTTTAGCGGACACCATGTTATGGTATCAAAACGGCGCACTTCAGCGCTAATTGGGCTATGGGCTACACTGCCCGTGGCCGCCATTTCTACCTACCTACCTGCTTCTTATATCCTACTATTGCATCATTCCCGGAGACGGCACTGTCACAAAATTGAACATTAAAAAAAATAAATAATATATTAAGAACAATCTAGTAGGTACTTTTATTAAATTTAATAAAAGTACCTAAGCTCAACTGTGAAATAAGTGTCACTGTTAATTTTGTATTTGATTATTTTTTGCTTGATTGTTCTTAATTTATTATTAATTTTGTGTCAGTGCCGTTTTCGGAAATGATGCAATAGTAGGATACAAGAAGCAGAGTACCTATGTAGTTTTTTAACAATCAAATTTAAAAAAATATAGGTATAACCCCTGAAGAAGTGAGGAATACTCACCAAACGTTGGGAAAATAATGGAATAATATTGTTATTATTCGCATTTTTTACAAAAAGACCAAAATATCCTAAATAATCACAGTGAAAAAGTGACACAAGAAAATTGGTCAAATTCATAACATAATAAAATACTTTTTAAATGGTGACTTGAAATAAATCCCAACGAAATAAAACCAAATCTCAAATTTGGCCTTATTTCGCTTTGAAAATGGAAATATGGCTCTATTTCTATTTGCAAAATTAAATAAGGGCAAATTTCATTTGGAAATAAGACCAAATTTGTTTTTTCGAAAAAAATTCAGTGATAACAGAAGCTATGAAAGTAGACCGATTAAAAGCATAGGCGCTTTCCAGGCGACTGAGCGTACCCTAAGCGGAGAGACGGAGTCACGTGAGCGGAAGAGAGGACCCAGAAAGGGAGTTAAAATCCTTGAACCCGCGAAGCGGGCCACCCGAAGTACTGTTTAGTTCAAAAACTTTGAAACTAAGGTGCCTTCCAGTTGGGGGATTAATTCCTTTTTTTTTGGGAACTTACCCTCTCGTGTGCTAGTTTCCATAAAAATGGAATTAAACCCGATCTGCCTCCCAGATCTATGCTATGGTGCCGTGACATTTGGCCATGTGTCATATGGCCGTGTGCTTGTTCCCAAAAAAAAAGGAATTAATCCCCCAACTGGCAGGCACCTAACTTTCAAAGTTTTTGAACTAAACAGTACATTGGGTGGCCCGCTTCGTGGGTTCAAGGGTTAACTCCCTTTTTGGGTCCTCTCTTCCGCTCACTTGACTCAGTCGGCTAGCAAGCTCCTATGCTTTCAGTCGGTCTGCTTTCAAAGTTTTTGTACTAAACAGTGATTTGGGTAAAAGTCTTTAACCCCCGCGGTTTCGTTTTTGGGAAATTACACCCGCGGGGGTAGTTCCGTTGGCGTTAATGCACTAAACCGAATTAAAAGAACAACGGTGATTTGTTTTGCAGTTTTTTGAAACGGCAATTAAAACGAAATAAAGCCAAAACTAAAATTTCGCGTTATTAATTAAAAACGAAATAAGGCCAAATTTTTGATATTTGATTTTATTTCGTTAGGCCTTATTTCACGTCACCTTTTAAATCATACATCTTTGCGATATTAAAATTTAATAGTTTATTTTTTTTTTAAATAAATCAAAATGTATTAATTCAGGTATGCAGAAACAGTATGAAGAAATAATCGTACTTAAAATATATAAACTTGGACCCGTCGTTAGTTGAATCTCAGTCAAATTTAACAGTTTTTATTGTTTCTTTTATTGGCCGCGATCGGAAACCTATGCAATAGCCTATTTAAAGGTCGATTCACAATGCAAGGAGTAAACGCGACGAGAGCGTGACGTGATTCGCTGTCATTTTTTTCTAGTCATAAAATCGTTGCCCAATTTACAATGCGACGAGTTTCTTAACGACGAGTTTTTTGACAGCGTTAAATTATTTACTGTTTTTGTTCTTGCTGTGCAGTGTGCGTTCAAAATAATGAAAAAAATCAAAATGAAATTACTTTTATTATTTAATGTCGGTTTCGAGTGGACGGTTCGGAGTTACTCCTTCTACTCCAGATTTTCCATATTCGATAGGAATGGAACAGAAACAGTGAAAAAGGAGTAGCTCCGGATGACGAATCGAAAACGGCATAAATATTATAACTGTGTTTGTCCATAGCTGGCTGGGGAAACGATTTTCAGCTAAAAATCCTAATAAATTAAAACAATACAATATTATAATATTGTCAACATAAATAGATCTATAAATATAATTTCATTGTCAACAATATTTATTTTTGTTTTGTTAATTTCCGCTTATCTCTTGTTTTCTTTATTCTTTTCTACAATTTTTTTTTTTCAATTTTCCCAACTTTGGCGTGACGTGACGACGAGAAACGTTTCATTGTGCATACCATGGCGTTCCCTCGTATATTTACATGGTTTGAAATCGGTTTGCCAACTACGACGAGCTCTCGTCACGTTGCGTTTTTTCGTCGCATTGTGAATCGATCTTAAGATAGTTTCATATCCATAGGTTTTCGAACGGATTGATCAGAAATGTTTGATCAGAAAAAAGTTTCTCATGAGAGAAAGTGAAAAAGAAGTTCAGTGAATTTTTTAAAAATTGATATAGAAAAAAATTCGCTGACCGCTTCCCGAATTCCCTGACTTTCCCTGACATTCCCTGACCAAATTTTGTTCCCTGACTTTCCAGTTTAGCGGACACCATGCAGAAGCTTGAAATAGAATGGCAACCAATACCGAAAAATAAATCAAATTAACTAACAACCTACAAAATAAAAAAATAATTTCGACATTCATTTTCAGTCATTATGTCTGTTCCCACTGAACGAAATTGCGCAATTTTAAATTATTTCGCGGAAATCATCTTCGAAATTGCACAATTTCCCATACAATGACGCAATTTCAAAATCATCTCAAATCACCTCAATTTCAATGAAATTGCGTACGAAATCGGATTTTATACCAGTTTAAACCACTTTGTCGATAAAACGAAGAAATAGAACTAACGTTCTGACAGCTTCTTTTTTCTTTTTGCTGTTAATTTATGTTGTCAAAACAAAAGTGATTTTTGGCTTTGTCTGGTTTGCTTCCTTTTAAATTAATAAATTCATAAAAAATATTTCCACATGAAAATATAAACAAAAAAAATCATGGAATTCAGCACAAGAAGATTTTCTTCTCGAGCTCTGGGAAGAAAAAATAGAACAGCTGCAAGGAGCTCGAAAAACAGCCCTTTTTTTGACAATCTGCCTAACGAAATTGTGTCAATTCCCAGTGTGGGCACTTTGGGTAATTTTGAAATTGAAGTCACGAAATTGCGCAACCTCTGTCTACCAACTCCTATTCTCACCTCCACGTGGTGAACATCGGGTGTCTAGTACCTCAGCTGGAGACGGGGTTTAAATCCCCGTGGAAAGCTGTTGGGGACAGCCAACGAGAGAGGGGGGGAGGAGTGTTCCCACTAAGGCACTTCTCCTTTCATCGAGGCGGCAGCGGACGAATTCTCTAGATGGAATCAACGGTGGCGTCTACAGTTCCAGTTAGGTTGAACTACTTAGTGAACACCTTATATGGGCTACTACGACATATTTGTAGCTCAGGCCTATAAGGAGCGGTTTATCCGGCTCCCTACCCTTGGAGTTATACGAAGGGTCTGGTCCTCCGGGTCGGGGGTTGTGCGTCGGGGTAACTTCCCTACCACGTAAAAAAAAGTTGTTCCGAAACAACAACAAGCCTCGGATATGGATGATTTTAAAGTTGACGACCCCAGCAAACGAAACAAGGACAATGAACAGAACACGTGCAGCCGAACAATTAATGGAGAACCTGGACAGGCTAAAGGCTGACGTAACAGCCATCCAGGAAGTGCGATGGGATGGAGAGGGCGTACGGAGACTGAAAACGTGTGACATCTACTACGGCGGGTGCTTGAAGGAACAGGGTCAGCGGCTCTTTGGTTGTGGTTTTGTGATAAGGGGAAGACTTAGGCAAGAAGTCTTGGACTTCCGAAGTGTAAGCGAGCGCCTGGTCACAATCCGCATCAAAGGCAAATTTAAGAACATTTCGCTGATTTGTGTTCACGCCCCCAATGAAAGGAGAGAAGACTCAACCAAAGAAGCATTCTACGATCTCTTGGAGACAACGTATGATATGTGCCCGAAGTACGACATGAGGATCATTTTTGGTGACTTCAACGCAAGATTCGGAAAGGAGGGCATCTTTGGTTCGATAGTCGGAGGACACAGCCTACACGACGAAACTTCCGGCAACGGACACAGGCTGGCAGACTTTGCGGCGGCGCGAAATGTCATCATCTCAAGCACCTACTTCCCACACCTCAATATATACAAGGGGACTTGGCGGTCGCGTGATCAAGTAACCGTCAACCAAATCGACCACGTTGCGATAGACGCGAGACATGCTTCCAGTATCTTGGACGTCCGAACGTTCCGAGGGGCCAACATTGACTCGGATCACTACCTGGTGGTAGCTAGACTACGTATGCGGATATCCATGACGCGACAACGCAGAGCAGATGCTGTGAAAAGATTCGATGTCGAGAAGCTTAAATCGCAAGAGACTGCCAGAACTTTTGCAGACCACGTAACTCTTAATCTCTCAGGAGGTCCGCCACCAGCATCAAGTGCAGAGGACCAGTGGAAACACTGTCAACAAGCCATCAGAAGTGCCGCCTCTGATGTGCTGGGTTTCACTAGGCGAATACAACGAAACCCCTGGTTCGATGAAGAGTGCCGGCTAGCGCATGCAGCTAAGGACGAGGCCTACCAGGCAATGCTGCAGACTCGAACAAGAGCTGCTGAGAGAGTGGCCCGGGAGCTCTACGGGCTGAAACGAAAAGAGAAACGCCGACTTCTCAGGAGGAAAAAGAGAGAGCACGAGAAGCGGGCGGTAGAGTCTATTGAGGGTTGTAGCGGTAGGGGAGATGTTCGAAAATTTTATCAGAGGGTGAAGCGATCCACCCAAGGATCCAAGGATTCAAGGCTAGAACGGAAGCCTGCCGAGATGAGAGTGGGAATATGGTAGTAGACACACAGTCAGTGCTGAAGATCTGGAAAGAACACTTCTCTAGACTGCTTAATGGCGAAGACAGCCAAGATGCCGCTAATAGGCAGAACGCTCCATTCAACTTGGACGATGATGGCCAAGAGTTCCGTCCACCCGACCTAACCGAAGTTCAGCTGGCGATATCCAAACTTAAGTCGTACAAGGCTGCAGGTGCGGATGGCTTACAAGCCGAACTATTTAAATCAGCGGGAGATGAATTGCCTAGGAGCATACACCAGCTCATCTGCAAAATTTGGTCGGAGGAAAGTATGCCCGATGAATGGAACCTCGGTATAGTGTGCCCCATCCATAAAAAGGGAGATGTTCTGAATTGTACCAACTACAGAGGAATTAGTCTCCTAAACGTCGCTTATAAAATCTTGTCGGCCATCCTGTGTGACCGCTTAAAACCTTTTGTCAACGATCTGATCGGCCCTTATCAGTGCGGTTTTAGGCCAGGCAAGTCAACCGTCGATCAAATGTTCACACTCCGACAGATTTTAGAAAAATCCCGGGAATTCCAGATCGATACACACCACCTTTTTATCGATTTTAAAGTCGCGTATGATAGCGTGAAAAGGGACGAATTATACAGAGCCATGTCGAGTCTCGGCATCCCTGCCAAACTCGTCCGCTTGTGCAGGATGACGATGGAGAAATCTCGCTGCTCCGTCAAAATTGGTAAGAACACCACCGATTCCTTTGATGTTGAGAAAGGATTGAGGCAAGGCGACGCGTTATCATGCAACCTATTCAACATCGTTCTTGAAGCCATTGTACGCAACGCACATGTCAACACCAGCGGTACAATCTATCAAAAGTCCGTTCAATTGCTTGCGTATGCGGATGACATAGACATTGTCGGCAGAACGAAGCGAGCTGTGGCAGGGGCATTTGCGAGCATTGAATCGGAGGCGGCTAGAATGGGATTGGCGGTTAATGAGGACAAGACGAAGTATATGCTGTCATCGAGAGAGGAATCTCAATATCGTCGACTCGGGCAAAATATCACGATGGACAGATATAACTTCGAAGTTGTCAAGGACTTTGTCTACCTGGGCTCCACTATTACATCGCAGAATGACATCAGTGCAGAGATCAAGCGAAGAATAACTCTTGCCAACCGCTGTTTCTTCGGTCTAAGAAGGCATTTAAGTAGTAAGGCCCTCTCTCAGAGAACCAAGGAGACTTTATACAAAACCCTAATCATCCCGGTCCTGCTTTATGGGTCAGAAGCATGGACACTGAAAGATTCGGATAAAAATCTGCTAGGGTGCTTTGAGAGGAAGATTCTTCGTGTGATTTTCGGTCCGGTGTGTATCGAAGGAGTATGGAGAAGATTCAACGACGAGCTATACGGGCTATACAGCGACGTTGACCTGGTCAAAAAGCTGAAAATACAGCGGCTGAGATGGCTGGGGCACGTGGAGCGTATGGACAGCAACGCACCTGCCCGACGAGTCTTCGAATCCAACCCCGATGGGGTACGCAGCAGAGGAAGAACCCGTAACAGGTGGCGCAATCAAGTGAATGACGACATCAAAGCACTCGGTGTGCGCAACTGGAAGCGGCTAGCTAGGGACAGAGCTGGCTGGAGGGGCTTGTTAGTTGAGGCCGAAGCCCATCCTGGGCTGTGAGCGCCATCAAAAAGTAAGTAAATTGCGCAATTTCAGGCCCATTGGGAACATACTATTACTCTGAATTTCTGTGGTTTTTTGTAATTTCATTCCCAAGTTCTGTCAATTTCATTTGTTTTATATGAACTTGACAGGGCTTCGTACTAAAAATCACAGAAAATCACAGAAACTCAAAGTAAAGGAACGGACCTATTATAACGTAGATGTTTTTAGAACAAAGACATTATAGCTAAATTATATTTTGTATTAGTATTAACGAGCAGGATTTATAGCAATAATAAATAATAATAATAATAATAAATAGCTTCAAATGTTTTGAAATGATAAACTTAAGTAAATAGAATCAACGTCCGAAAATTCAACTAAACCTAGGTAACTTACACACAGCTCTAAAATGACTATGAATATCCCCCTAATGTCTTACATAGTTAAAATTAAAAACAAAAATGATTACTATTTTCCACATTATAACAACAATATTAAAATGACTCGTGGATGATTTAAAGTTATTTCATGTTTCTAATATAAGAAAAATGAATGTTTAAAATATAATTGCAAACGATATTAGTTTGGAAATTGTCGGCACTTTATTGTTCGATGTTTATCGAAACGCATTTCCATTTCTTCCAAGACTTTTGGAGTGTATCGAACAACAAGTTTAACTGAGTTCGCAGCCCGCTTTAAGAGCTCTACAGCATTTTCATGATTTTCACCTTCTACAGACTAAAAAAAATCATTTTTATAATATATGTTCATTTGTTATTATTTAATTCAAACTACCACTCCATTAACAGAAAGCAATTGATCTCCTCTTTTGAGCCCTCCATGTCTATCAGCGACTCCTCCTGGTATTATACGAGATATATAAATTGGTGAATTTTGCTCTTTTCCACCCATGACGTTAAATCCCAAACCTACAAAAAAAATACAAATAACAAAAAAGTTGTATTTTAAAAATGTCAAAAAAAAAGCTTACCTTCTTCCGTTTTGGGGAGTTCAACTACACGAGGATGAGCATGTCCTTCACTCGCAGCAAAAGCTGCAACAGTAGCTTTTGCTGTAGCAGATGCGCGTATATCTTGAGATCCTCGCAAGTCTACTGTTTCAAAAACGTGCTCGTATACCTCCCTTACTGCGCTTAGGAAATCACTTTGCAAGACTTTTTGGAGTGTTGCCAATTTTGTTGTTGGAAAATCACCACATGCTTGTAATTTCTCGATTAACTCAATGGATTTTTGTATGTCTAATTAATAATAAAATATGAACAGATTAAATTTGATTTGTTCATTTTTAAGTAAATTAAAGTAAATAAAAAAAAAACAAATAATTTGTTAATTTTTTAGTTGTTTTGTACGAATATGTGCTCTTCGATCAAAATGCTTACAATACAAAAAAAAATCACAAGGGACCAATTTTCTGTTCGAATAAGTTTTGTATTTATTTCATCAAGCAGATTTCATATTGTAGGTATTACATATTAAACAAAAAAAAAAAACATAATAATAAACAACACCAATATTATACAGGACGTATCTCGTGGAGGTAAAAACAAGAAAAAAGGGGTCTTATTTTACTCCGCTTATGGTATCTTGGTCAGGAAAAAAATAAAGAAGTTTTTTCTCACTCACCTTTTATGTTTTAGGGGTCGCTGAATCAGAAATCAACTTTGCTACTTCCTACGGATATGGCTTCACAGCGAAAAGGTTTTCGGAATTTTTTTTTGAAATTTAGCTTGGTTTTCAATAAAAACCCTGGAAGTTCCATTCTATGACATAATCAAAAGCCTATTAGTGGCTTCCTGTAATATGACATATAATTGCATCACGCTCTAGTCGGTGCATTTTCTCGCCAATTAAAGTGATAAATGTGTCAAACTTGTAGAGAATTTAATGTTGTTTAAGCATAGGTTTTTTACAATTATATGCATGATTTTTGAGTTACAAGCAAAAATCTAACGAGAGGACTGTGTTTTCCAAAAAGTACGAAATGTTGGTCTTTTTTCACCGTACTTTAGTGGCCAAACCGTTAATTCTACAAAAAAATTGTACACTATTTGTGTAGAATATTTTATGTTCTATAAAGTGTAGAAGGTAATTTTATCCAAAAAGTATATATCTTATTGACTTTTTGGCAAACAAATGAAAAATGTCGAACATTTTGAGGTTTTTTTTTGCAATTTTCGCTGTGGAGCCATATCCGTTGGAAGTAGCAGAATTGAAATTCGGATTCAGCGATTCCTAAAACATAAAAGACGAGGCAGAAAAAAACCTCTATATTTTTTCCTGACCATTTGACTATATGGAAAATGTTAAAAATTAAGAAGAAATATGAGAACTACAATATCATAAGAAAATAATGTATGGCTCAAATATAAGCCTAGCTTTATTAATAATATTAAGTATAACTGGTGTTGCTATTTTTACATTATTAAAATCCAAAAAGAAGACCATCAAAACTGTAAATAATATGAAGCCGGAGACTTCTAATTTAAAGCAGGGAGGAGTTACGTACAGCGACCTCAAGGCAGGAAATGGTAAGCCCGCAAATATAGATCTAAAAATGTAAATATTCCAACCAATATCATGGTAACTTAACACCACCTAAATCAATTATCAGCAAAAATCCAAATTGTAAATATATAGATTGTGGATACATAATTATTACTTGAATAATAAAAATGAATTGAGTCGGACAGCATATAACTATATATCACGCGAATAGTTTTTGTTGTAACTGAGAAAATGATCAGAAGAGGCTTTTTCTCGATTTTAATCCTTTTTGATTTTTCTCAAAAAAAATTTTGTGATAGGTCTGAACTCGGCCATTAAGATTCGGCAAGTTTTGGAAAGACATCCAACAACTTGCTGAATCCTTGTCTGTGAGCGTGAGAGTACAGCTTCGTAGAGAATCAACAACGATGGCTTCCTGCGGAGCGAAAAAGGTTTCCAGGAAGCCGGTGTCCCGTGACCGATGATCACGAAAACGAATGGCTGAATGTGTAAATGTGTGGGTGACTAGAATGGTTGAGGGAAGAATATGTTTTTAGCTGGGAAAGCCACTCTTGAGAGAGCTAACCCCGCGAGTAGTTCAGTTTTTGCAACACGAGGAAAATTGGAAAAGAAAAAAAGAAAATCGAGGAAAAGTTTGGTTGATAATAAGGAGAGAGTCGAGGGAAATTTTGTTTGAGAAAGGATAGGATAGAAAAAGTGATTCGAGGAGCGAGGGAAAACAATTGGAAAAAGTTTGACAAAATAGAGGAGGAAGCTGAAGGAAAGTGGGCATTTTGTCAAAGCGTTTAAAATCTTTTTTTGTGTGTAGCTTAAAAATTTTAATAGTTCTTTTTTTTTATATTACGGGTTCGTGAAAGTCGCTTTCTAATCCCAGTTAATTGTGGGATACGGTAATATTTTCTTAGTCGCGCGTTAACGGCCCATTTTTAAATGCTTTTTATCTTTGTTTGTTTTCTTTTATAGTCGAAACAATTTTGGGTTTTTATCCTGGTTCGTTCAAGGTTCCCAATTAAAATAGTTTAAAGACCCCTTCCGGGCATACAACAAAACTTTGTGTTTCATTTCATATTTATTTACGTTAAAAAAAAATAGATTTGGAATTTTGCTAATTTTTCCCAATTAAAATTCTTGGCGCCCATTTTAATTACAATCCTACAGTGGGATCACTGTACTTGTCAATTTTTTTATAAGAAAATTCTTCCACAATAGAACCCAGCCCAGCTGAGCAGCCGTGGTGGTAGCTACAGTTTGCTCTTTTCTTTCGCGTTCTTTCTCCTCTTCTTTTCGTGTGCTTTCGGTTAGTTCCAGCAGGCTGTCAAAGTAAAGACAAGCATTTATTAACGTTTCGTTGCACATCATGTGCTTATCTTTTATTTATTTAATAATTAAATTTGATTCGCGATAATCCCTGCGAGTAATTTAACAATTAATTGAATAGTTTAATAATATCATTTAAGCGTAATAGATTCTAAGTTAAGTGACACCCTGTTCATATTGCTAATTATAGATTGTAATAAATAAATCTACTACTTCGTGTCAGCCCGGCACGTCGTCAGTCTTTACTCAACTTCATTCTTTAAAACATGGCGCAGTCGGAGTAACCAATCTACCGAATCTGAATTTATCTACGTAAATAGCAAATACACTATTACTTGAAGGAAATCTATCAGTTAATCTTTTCATATTTAACCGGGATTTCCAGAACTATCTCACTCTGACTGTAATGAATGTCAATAAGTTTGTACTGTTTTAAAGTTCTTACAGGTTTTCCGTAGTAAGCATACTAAAATACTATTTAATTTTATGTTTTTTGAAACACTGCAGAAAAAAAATATTTAAGAGACCTTTGTAGGCAATAATTCATTTAACAAACAGTAACTTGTCAAACACACTGTACTTTACTTAAAACAAAGTATCGAAGTGTCTTGCCAAACATACTGTGTTTCCAATAATTCAAGTATATAATAAGCGACACATTTGTCGAATAGTGCTGTCTCATATGATCGTATGATTGTCTCGAAGTAAATAATATCCCGTATTATGCTTTACTTTACTTATGTATGTATATATCTTTCAATTACTGTTTTATCTTTCTTTCTTTGATTCACTTCCCAATAAACTGTCGTTAAGAAAAGTTCAGCGTTTTGTCTTTTATTTAAAAGAATTTTATATTTCAAGTTGATAATTTTCCCTACAATTTTCAGAAGTGGCATCTAAACTAGAAGAAGAGAATATTAATTATTAATATTAATCGTTTTGCGAATTTCTGTTTTCGTGAATGTTAAATAAAACATGTCTGACGAATTTAAGAAGTTTTTGGAAGCGGCAACCGCTGCTACGCTGTAGAATGTTCTGCGGAGCCTAAAGCTGCAATGTAGTGGCAGCAAAGCAGTCTTAAAAGCCTGTGTGGAGAACGAAGTGGAAGAGTATGGAGAAGAGGCGCTTCAAGAGCTCCTCAATGGATGCACATCGGCATCGTCGCCGTCGGATGGTACTAAGAACGTGTCTTACTCCGAGCATGATGGTGAGTTCCATCTTAGCAATGATGGTGGTATCGATGAGCAGCTAAACCTCCTTTGAGAAACCTGCAAAAAGAAGGAATAATATATTCTTTTGAAGCGGAAGCTCAAAGAATTGGAAATCCAAGTCGCCGACGCCGACCTCATCAGTCACACTCAGAAGCCACAGGTATCCAATTTTAAAGACATGGAAGCTCTTTTGTCCTCTTTCAGTGGAGATGATAATTTTCCAATCGATCGTTGGGTCGAACAATTTGATGAGTATGCGGAAATCCTTCGTTTAGATGACCGCGCAAAGTTTATTTTTGGGCACTGCGAGGTTGTTCGTGAGAACCTTGAAATTGCGTAATTGGATTGAATTGAGGGATGCTTCGGTTGGTGAGTTTAAAAGTTGTGTGACAAAAGGAGATATTTTTCGTGAACTTGGTTCGAGGAAGAGACGATGTGATGAGACCGTGCAGCAATACGTTTTGTCTATGCAAGAAATTGCGTCACATAATCCAGTTGAAGAAGAGGATCTGATCCATTTTATCATCAAAGGCATTTCCGACACCAAAGTCAACAAGAGCATACTTTACAACGCCAGCAACATAGAGCATCTTAAGCTTGCGTTGCGAAAGTATGAAAAGTACAAAAACAACAATCGTGATAATTTTTCATCAAAGCCTAGCACATCTGAAAACTACAACCGCAGCAAACCTCAACACAATCCAAACAATCCATTCCGCACAAATAATCGAACTACGGAACGAGACTTTTATGCTACACCTGCTAATGTGTCCAATCAGGAGAAGGAGTTCACATGTTTCAAGTGTGGTTGCAAGGGACACATCGCAACAAATTGTTCCGGCAAGAAACCAGATAAACCTGTCCTGAGATGGAAAAAACACAAACGTCAACAAATTTAAACCAGCACTTATCAGAAATTCAGATGAAGAAACCACCACCTGTAATATTAACAATCTGCACCAACAAACGACTTTGAGAAGGATGTCTTATATCAGTTCGTTTATGACAAAGCAAATACTTCAATCACCCTTACAACTCTTTTGGACTCTGGAAGTCCAATCAGCCCTATACAAGAGAAGTTTTTACCACCATTTATGATATCACCGTTGGAAGCGAACAGTCAGTCATATTGTGGCGTCAACAGTAGTCCTATTTATGTATTGGGAAGTGTTAAATCTTTTATATTTTTTGATAATAATAATTTGCCAATTAATTTAGATTTATTTGCAGTTAAAAATCATACAATAAGTTATCCTGTGGTGCTTGGTAGGGATTTCATTGGGAAGATTGGTATGGAGTTGCAGAAAACAACTAAGAAAGCTGAAAATCAAGAATATTTATTGTCATCGGAGTCAGTTGTCGTCCAGAATCATCATGCTTCAGATGTGTCGTTACCGTCATCGAGTCTTTGTCCAACTTTAGATGTAAACAAGTCTATGTCATCAACAAGTCATTGTGAGTCGTGAATTGCATGAACCTGTAAGTAAATTTATTGAAGAATTTAATTTTGTAGCAGAAATGTTAAATGTTGATGTTAGTGATTCAAATTTTGAGTTAGATATCAAAGTCAGCGAAAATATACCTTTTGATATTCAAAAAAGTGTTAAAGAAATAGTGAGTCCAGCTTTTTGCTCAGATTTAGATAAAGTTTGTTTAGAAGAAAGTTAATTTAAAATGAGATAGTTTTATCAAAGGATGTTCCATTCCATTGTCCACCTAGAAGATTGCCTTATGTACATAAAATGAATTAGAAAAAATTTAAATGATTTGCTCAAAAAAAAAAATAAATCGGGTGGCACAACGGCTCATGAAGAACCAGGGCCTAGTGACTAACAACTCGCCTTTCGACAGGAATGGAAGGGACCTAGAATTTTATGCCGAATCCGAACGGCTAGACGAGAAGCACTTATTCGTGACAAGTGATACTCTTGGAGGATTTGTCAATTTCTCGCAAGAGGCAGTAGCCCTGAAAAAAACTTTTTTTTTAAGTTTTTATGTGGATGAGGCTGGGAAGCGATCCCAGACCTCCAGCGTGACAGTCGAACGCACTAACCATTACGCTACGGGCTACTACATGATTTGCTTCTCTTGTTCACAGTACGCTTCACCTACCGTAATAGTTGAAAAGAAAAATAAAGAGTTCAGACTTTGCATAGATTTCAGGGAATTAAACAAAATTACTTTGCGTGGCAACTATCCGCTACCTCTGATTGAGGATAACATTGACCGGTTGAAAAATAAAAAGTTTTATACAATGCTAGATTTGAGGAACGGATTCTACCACGTTCCGCTTGAAGAGGATTCTATAAAGTACACATCTTTTACTACCCCTATTGGTCAGTATGAATTTACTAGGATGCCGTTTGGGCTGCGAAATGCTCCCTCTGTTTTCGAGCGATATATGAAACATTTGTTTGGTAAGATGATTTCAAAATCAAAAATACTTACTTATTTGGATAATATACTCATCGCAACAGAGACCATTGAAGAACATCTTCAAATTCTTCAAGAAGTTATTAATATCGTCATTTCGAAAAGGTTACAGCTTAGATTAGACAAATGTCTTGTCTTACAAAAATAAATTAATTACTTAGGTTATAGAATAACTGAAGATGGTGTCAGCCCAAACGATGCAAACCTCAAAGCCATTCAAAATTTTCCACCACCTGTTAGTACTAAAGATGTTTATAGTTTGTTGGGACTTTGTTCTTATTTTAGAAAATTTATCTTTCAATTTGCAAACATCGCAAAGCCTCTTTATGACCTTCTAAAAAAAGATACTCCGTTTGTTTTCGGCTCTAAAGAAATCGAAGTCTTCAATTTGTTGAAAGACAAATTAATTTCAGCGCCTGTGTTATCAATTTATAGCCCGCATAATAGTACAGAGCTGATTTGCGATGCGAGTACGCTTGGGTTTGGAGCAGTCTTGCTCCAGAAACAAAGTGATTAAAAATTTCACACGGTGTTCTACATCTCGAAGCGTGCAACTAGTGCAGAAAGTAAGTACCATAGCTACGAGCTTGAGACATTGTCTAAAATGTATGCGTTAAAACGATTCAGAATATACTTACTTGGAATTCCATTCAAGGTTGTGACAGATTGTCAAGCTCTCATTCAGACATTGAACAAAAAGTCTTAGAATCCCCGTATTTCAAGGTGGGCGTTAGAGCTCCAATCATACGATTAAATATAATTTCAATCGCTTCTGAGTTAAGTAAGTCTGAAAGTCCTCTTTTCGAAATGGTCGACAGGTTGGTATACCGTAAGACAAAATTGTTTTTTACGTCCCATCACATATGGAAGAACAGGTTATCAGAACCAATCACGAAGGACTTTGTCATTTGGGAGTGGAAAAATGTTTTGAACACCTTTCAGGTATATATTGGTTTCCCAAGATGAAGGAGAAGATACGAACTTTTATTAAAGGGTGTCTTAAATGTATTTATTTATCTCCTGGATCAGGAAAAACCGAAGGAATCCTACATCCAATTCACCATTTGATACTCTTCACATTGATCATCTCGGTCCTTTTCCTAATTCCTCCTCTAGTAAAAAACATATTCTAGTGATGGTTGACGGTTTTACCAAGTTTACCAAGTTATATAATATCTTTTAAAACTTATTTTGCTAATTTTTCAAGACCTAACCGAATAATATCTGACCGTGGAACGTGTTTCACCTCAAAAGAGTTTGCCGAGTTTTTGACAGATAATAATATTCAGCACGTCAAGGTTGCAACCCATATTCTAGTGATGGTTGACGGTTTTACCAAGTTTACCAAGTTATATAATAACTTGTTTAAAAACTTATTTTGCTAATTTTTCAAGACCTAACCGAATAATATTTGACCGTGGAACGTGTTTCACCTCAAAAGAGTTTGCCGAGTTTTTGACAGATAATAATATTCAGCACGTCAAGGTTGCAACCCATTCCCCACAATCCAATGGTCAAGTGGAACGCCTCAATCGCATAATTACACCTATGCTGGCGAAGGAGTGTGAAGCTTTAACCACTGGTGGATGGGATAAGCATTTAGAAAAAGTCGAGTTTGCAATTAATAACAGCGTGAACCGAAGTACTGGTTTCACTCCAAGCACTATTTTATTTGGCAGAGATCAAAAGGGACAGTTAAGTCAAAGAATATCTCATTGACAACGTAGGACCTGTAGAAATAAATGTAGAAGATGTGAGGGATAAAGCTCAAGAAAATATAAAAAGGGAACAAACTCGAAATAAAATGTATTATGACAATCGCCATAAAATTCCAACAAAATATAAGATAGTCGATTAAATTATGATCAAAAACGTCATCACCACACCAGGTATAAATAAAAAGTTATTAGCTAAGTATCGAGGGCCATATGAGGTAAAAAGTGTTTTGGCAAACGACAGATATATCAT
This sequence comes from Melangyna quadrimaculata, assembly GCA_949320155.1. Taxonomy (NCBI): domain Eukaryota; kingdom Metazoa; phylum Arthropoda; class Insecta; order Diptera; family Syrphidae; genus Melangyna; species Melangyna quadrimaculata. Next base: position 317,576,963 of record OX439483.1, on the reverse strand, counting down.
TGGTGACATCATAGACGGTTTGCAGGTAACCAGGTTACCATATAAAGGTGTATGTTCTCCGGACAATATGAGACTCTTTGCCAGATACTGACGTGAAGCATGATTAAGACACGGACTGATGCGAAGGAAAATGTAAGATCTATAAAGTTAAATTCATTAAATAGCGTGACTATGCCTATTATTTCAATGAATTCTACAATCGACACACAGTGATTTATTTTAAACTTTTGTTTTTTTTTTAAATTTAACTTTTAGCTTTTCATAAATGCTCATGCAAATGTTAATTCACTTTAATTTTTGTTTCAAAACAATGAAATGATTTATGTTTTCCATTCGAAAATTAATTTAAAAAAAAAAATGATAAATGCCTATAATTTATTCAATTAATTGACATGTAACAATAAATTCAAAGAATTTATAATCGATATTTTATAATTTCATTATTTGATTATTTTTATGCAATCGGGACGATTTCATGATCAGGATGGCCGATCTGTAGGCAATAATTCATTTAATAAACTGTAACTTGTCAAACACACTGTACTTTACTTAAAACAAAGTATGAAATAGTGTCTTGCCAAACATACTGTGTTTCCAATAATTCAAGTATATAATAACCGACACATTTGTCGAATAGTGCTGTCTCATATGATCGTATGATTGTCTCGAAGTAAATAATATCCAGTATTATGCTTTACTTTACTTATGTATATAACTTTCAATTACTGTTTTATCTTTCTTTCTTTGCTTTACTTCCCAATAAGCTGTCGTTAAGAAAAGTTCAGCGTTTTGTCTTTTATTTAAAAGAATTTTATAGTTCAAGTTGCTAATTTTCCCTACACCTTAAACCAAACTCGAAAGAAATTCTTATGTATTTCTTCAAATAAATCCAAAAACTCAGTAGCACAAAGGTCCACAGAGCTGCGCCAGAGAAATTTGATTTGAAAAGAAGAAGGGTAGAAAAAAAAAATTGGAAAATATAATTTCTTTGTTGGGAAGGTATGAGTGTTGAATTTAAATTAAATAATTTCGTAATTTAAAATGAAAAACATTTTATGTTCACTATCTAAATTTTTTGAAACAAGTTTGTAGTTCATTTTTTCGTAGCACCTAATACCCGTGACACACTGGTGGTACGGATACTATGGTATTCGCTTATACCACTAGTGTGTCATGTTATACTATCCTTATACCACGAGAGCAAACTAGTATCAGCATGGTATCAAAACTTGGGTTTTTAACGTAGTATACGTTGCCTTTTAACGATGCTAGCGCGTTTCTCCAAAAGTGACGATAAGTGAACTACAATTTTGACAAGGAAAATAATTTTTGTTTGTGTTTTATAAATTTTAAAATCGAATTAAATATTTAAAGGTCAGAACTTTGAAAAAAAAAATGAAACAAAACCAAAATGAATAACAAAAAAGAAAAAAATATTCAGTTCTTCAGTAATAATTCTCAATTATTTTATTTTATTATTTTGTAAGTATAATTAATTATTGACAGCAAACATGTATCAAAAATGTAGATCTGCCAATTGAAACTATACAAGGATATGTGTCACCCATCGTGGTGTCGGCAATACCATAGTAGTAGTAGTAGTAGTAGTAGTAGTAGTAGTAGTAGTAGTAATAGTAGTAGTAATAGTAGTAGTAGTAGTAATGGTAGTAGTAGTAGTAGTAGTAGTAGTAGTAGTAGTGTTGTGCTATATTTTATTACCTGAGAAGCACGATTCTCAGTTGGGTTTTTACCTGTATTTTCGTGTATTTTTCTTTAGTGTCTAGTGAAAAAAAGAATAAAAGTAAATAGTTTCTTTCGGTAACTGAATTGTACCTTTAAGTTTTATTTTATTTTTGAAAAGCTTATATTTAGGTCTTATGGTTATTCTTAACAATTAATTTTACAATTAAAGAGATTTAGTAAAGAAATAGAATATAAAATATTTTAAAGAAACCGTCCGACTGGTTCGATATCAAGAAGCAGAGTGTCGCTTTGATAGCTCGTCACCCGACACGAAGAAAAAAGGAAAAAGATGCAACATCAGCACAAGTGTGCCTGTGTGTAGTTGCGATACTAAATTTGGGATCAATGCACGTTTAATGGGTTTGAAGAGTGTGTATTGGAAAGGGAGTGCATTGATTGTTGGATATAGAAAAATGGAAAAATGATGATCTGGGAATTATGGGTTTTATTTCAATGGAGCAGGCAATGAAATTGGAGAAGTTTAACGGATTGGAAAAGTGAATGGGTTTAAGTTGAGTGATCGTTGACTGCGTGGTTGACGACTTTGGAGTGTGATAGAATTTGTAAGTAATTAAAAGGAAATGATGATATGGGAATTTTAAGTAGGTCGGATATTGGTAAATCAAAAGAAATGATGACCATGGGAATTTGAAGTGGGATTGCTATTGGTCAATCAAAGGAAATGATGACCATGGGAATTTGAAGTGGAGTTGAATGGATGGATGGGGTCATGAAAGGGCATGAGAAATTACCGTTGGAGGTTGTGAAGTGTGTACTTTACAACACCTCCCCCCTTAAGAACGAAACTTGTACCTTGGAATGGTGCGAGTTTCGGCTTTAGAAGATGGGATCGGAAGTGAACGAGAAAGATTAGATGGAGCTAGACGAGGTGTAGGTATTGGTAATGGTTCTTGAGTTTTTACGTTGATGGTTTGAACTGGATCTGAGGTTTTTATTTCTTTTAATAATAAGCAATTCGATATTTTGTTTGTGTTTACGAAGGTTTTACTTTTATGTCGCATGAGTAATATGATTATAACCATAAGTATGGCGGAGAACATTGCAAGAAGGAACACGACTACCATATTTTTATTTTCTTGGTCGACTTTAGAATATATGAACCGTTCATCAATTTGATCATGTATGTTAAAGGACTTTGTCGCGTAGTTAGGAATTTTCTCAAATTGTGGCAGTGTTATATTTAAGGGAAGATTTGGATTTGGTGAAATAAAGTTCAAATTGGTTTTTGTTTCGAAGTTTGTTTTAGAGTTTAAGGATTGGTATTTTGTATTTGCTACGCAGTTTTGTTGGATTTTAAGAATACCAGTTGCATTCATTTGTATGTGAGAGTTAAAGTTTTTGCATTTAATCATAAGATTTTCTGGATTTGGAGAAACAAAAATCCAAGAGTTAGTGTCAGCTAACTGCAGAAAAATTGGGTGGTATATTTGTATTAACTGAATATTGCAATTGCTGATTTCACTTGGTAAAATTGAAAGTAAATTCAATTCGCAAGCGTTACTAGAATGTGTGAAAAGAATTGGCGCGTTTCGTTCGCAAAGATAGTTATTTTTTATTGTTCTTTGGCATTTATCCAAGTCATGTTTATCAAAGAGAAAATATGATTGTTTTTCTGAGTCTACTACAAGAACAGGTTTTTCGGGGATTATGATTGTATAGGTTTTGTTTTCAAGGAGATTTGGTATGCTAGTCATTTTATAAATGTTATAGTTTTTAGAAGAAGTTAAAGGAATCTTTAATACAAAATTAATTTGGTTGTCAATGTAGTAAACATGAGTTTCTAAGAGATTGAAAAGTGTATCTATATATTTTTCTTGTAAAGGTAGTGGTAGGCGATTTTCTTCTGGAAGAAGTAATTGTATCTTTTTAATTTCCTCGGTGAGTTTAGAAGGATCAATAAGGTATGGATGAAGTTTTCCATGAGCTGCGGAGTAAATAGCATCAAGGAGGTGATCTTTGGTCGAATAATAATATTCTGATAAGGAGTTAAACATCGTGAAAAGTTCGTTTAGTTGAAGAAAGGATTTATTTATTATGTTGTCATTATTTGTGTTTTTGCTTATCTGATTAATGATTTTATCGGTTTCTTTAATTTTGTCTTCTATTTTAATAATTTGGTCGTTTGTAAGGTTTAATTGATGTATAATGTTTTTTGATATGGAAATTTGTTTATCGTGTAAATGGGATGCATAATCTTGTTGTTGCTTAAGTTTATCGATATGTTGTGAAAAGATTTTGGCATCTTCGTCGTCGAGGGTGCCGAATAGTTGTTTTGAAATAGAGCCAATAGCATTTATTAGTCCTCTCTTTTGTATCCTCGGTTTTATAGTAGTTGCTAAGTACTTATTAATAATTATATCTTGGGATTTTATTCGATCTAGTAACATGGTAGTTAGGGTAGGAAGGGATTCGCATTGACTAAGGTATTCGTTAGAGGAAAGAAGTTTTTGGCATGTAGATAAAATTTGTTCATAGGTCAGAAAATAGATTTATATTGTGAGTCTAACTCAGTGAGATTAGTGTATATGACTAAATTCCATTGATTAGAAAATAATTTTAGGTTACCAACGTTTTCGTAGTATAGTCCTGATTTGTTATGTAGATCGATGATTTCGTGTAGTTGGGTTTCGGTGTTTATAGCCATTTGGGAGGTTAAAACCATGTTGCTTATAAAGATGAGGATTAGTAGTTTATCCATTTCTGGAAAGAATATTGAAGTTGGGGTAAATTAGTTAGGTTGAATAAATTTTTAGTCTGTTGTTATGAACTTTTGTTATTTTATTCTTTATTTTAATGTTTGAGTTTACTCCTGACGTAGATATGATTTCGTATGGTCCTGACCAAAGGGGAAGTAATTTTTTATTTGTATTTTTGGGATTGCTTTCATTTTTGAGTAAAACTAGGTTTCCTATTTGAAAATCAACAGGGTTTAGTCTCTTATCGTATTGCTGTTTTGAGGATTCTTTACTCTTGATGAGATTATCTCTTGCTATCTGATGGCAGTGTTGAAGTCTTGATTTAAGTTCATTGGCATAAAGGTCGTAATTGTAACAAATTTCTGGATTTTTAGTTACGCTTGAAGGAAGTTCAACCTGTCTACCATACATGAGTTCGAACGGGGTAAATGACGTTGAAGTGTTCGGGGTCGTGTTATGGACGAAAACGGCATATTTTATCCAATTATCCCAATCATCTTGAGATTTATTGATAAAACAACGCAAATATTCTACAAAGTTTCTGTGGCTTCGTTCGCAAGATCCATTTGACTGTGGTCAGTATGCAGTGGTTTGTAGTTTAGTTATTCTGAGAAGTTTACATACATTTTTAAATATGTCGCTAAGAAAATTTTGTCCTTGATCTGACAAAACGTATTTGGGTGTGCCATAACGAAATATTATTTCTTTGACAAATGCTTCTGCGATTGTATTAGCCTCTTGATTTGATAAAGGTATTGCATCAGTATATTTTGTAAGGTCGTCAATGAAGGTTAAAAGATATTTGTTATGATTGTTAGTGATAGGATATGGACCAACGATGTCGATAGAAATTTTCTCAAAGGGTTCCTTAGCAGTAGAAGTAATGACCATTGGTTCCATTGTGTACTTAGTAATTTTGTTCTTTTGACAGAGTTCGCAATTTTTTATAAAGTTTTTTATATCCTGGAACATATTTTTCCACTTATGATAAGGTCGTATGCGTTTAAAAGTACGGTTGACACCACAGTGTCCTCCGATAGGGTTTAAATGAAATTCTTTGAGTATAGTTTTAATTTCATTTTGAGGTAGTTCTCGTCTTGTTGAAGGGTTAGAAGAAGAATTAGAATTCATGTCTGAATATGAAGGACTAAGGTTTGTATTCAAAGTAGTAGAGCAAGAATTAGAACTTTTATTTGAAGATATAGGATGAGAACTAGATTTAGGAATTGGAGATGTAGGACAAGGGTTAGTATTAGACGATGTAGTACAAGGATTTGTATTTGAAGATGTAGAACAAGAGTTAGTATTCGACGATATAGTACAAGGATTTGTATTTGAAGGTGTAGAACAAGAATTAGTAATTGACGATGTAGTAGCTGAGATAGAAGACGACTTTGGAGATGATTCAGAAGATGAATTTTGAGAAGAAGTAGAAGGAGATTTTGTGTCTGAACGAAGAGTCATTTTTGCAATTCTGCTTAGGCAATCAGCATTTGTATTTTGTTCACCTTTTTTGTGAATGATTTCATATTCAAACTCTTCGAGCTGTAAACGATATCTCATCATTCTAGAATTTGTATCTTTACAATTATGGATATAAACTAGAGGTTTATGATCCGTGTAAAGTTGAAATTTTCTTCCATACAGATATGGTCGGAAATGTTTAACTGACCAAACGATAGCCAAAAGTTCCTTATCTGTAGTAGAATAATTTTTTTCACTTTTATTGAGAGTTCTTGATGCATACGAGATAGGAAGGTCATTACCAATTTCACCTTGGGAAAGGACGCTTCCAATTGCAACATCGCTAGCATCTGTTGTTAAGATAAAATTTTTAGTGAAATCAGGATATTGAAGAAGGGGTGGATTTATTAGTTTTTCTTTTAATCCATGAAAGGAATTTGAACAAAGAGGAGTCCAGTCAAAACGAACATCCTTGCGTAAAAGATTAGTAAGAGGTTTGGAGATTTTTGCAAAATCTTTTATGAAACGGCGATAATATCCAGCGAGTCCCAGAAAACTTTTTATGTCTTTGGCGTTTTTGGGTTGAGCGAAATTCTTTACACATTCGATTTTTTGTGGATCGGGTTTGATACCTGATTCATTTATCACGTGTCCTAGGTATGTGAGTTCTGTTCGCAAAAACTGGCATTTATCGGGTTGCAATTTTAGGTTATGCATTTTAAGGCGTTCAAAGATTTCTCTTAGTTTTGAATTGTGCTCTTCTAAAGTCTTACCATAGACCACTATGTCATCCATATATACAAAAGTTTTTATACCTTGAAGACCAGTCAATACATTATTCATTAACCTTTGGAAGGTGGCTGGGGCACCTTTTAATCCGTAAGGCATTCTAATGAATTCGTAATGACCAAATGGTGAGGAAAAGGCGGTCTTCTCTCTATCTTCCGGTCTAACTTGGATTTGATGGAATCCACTGGCGAGATCTAAGGTGGAAAAAAATTTAGAGCTTCCTAACTGGTCTAGAATATCAGTTATGTTGGGTAATGGAAATGCATCACCGACAGTTTTGTCGTTGAGTTTGCGAAAATCGACGACGATACTCCATTTCTTATTACCGTCCTTATCAGGTTTTTTTGGAACAACGATAAGAGGGAAATTCCAAGGACTATTCGATGGTTGGATTATGTTATCGTCCATCATCTCATGGATTTGTTTGTCAACCTCTTGTCTTTGAGCTTCCGGCAACCTGTAGGGTTTAATATATGTAGGTGAAGCATCAGGAGTAAGGATTGGATGTTGTACAGAAGAGGTATGAGTTAATTTGTCTCCTTTTAGATAGAAGAGTTCGCTATACAAGATACACAGATTTAAGGTTAGACCGCACACAACTGCAGCGGAACTACACTTCACGACGCTGCAAGATATTATTTGTATGATATTGTATGAGCTATATTGCACTAAGCGGCAACTGAACTTCATAAAATTTCATACAAATTATTGTGAATCGCGGTTCCGCTGCAGTGCAGTTCCGCCTAGTGCGGTCTAACCTTTAATATCGATTCTTTTTCGTTCTTCGACATGTGATCTGTCACCACTAGGTCTTTTATAGCTTGGATTCTATCATATGATTCAAGATAATTTTTAATTCGTAAAATGTTGTAGTTGCAGACTTCATCGAATATAAGGTCTTCGGTATTAAGTTCAATAGGAGATTCTGAAGAATTAACGACAGATATGTAAGAGATAGAACTATTGGCAGGAGTAATACTATTGCCAATATATAATCCATTGGGAAACTGTTGGGAGAGACATATACTGTCCACATTAACTTCTTTAAGAACAGGGACTACGACTTCCGATCTTGGTGGGATAGTGACTAAATGTGAAGGGATTAAATCATATTCGATAATGAATTTTTGAAAAGAGAATGTTAGCATTTTAGTCCTATAGTCGATTTGAGCTTTATGATCATCTAGAAAATTGTTACCTATGATTCCGTCAGTGCTTATAGGGAAGTTTTTATCTACAACGTGAAAGGGATAAGAAATAGTAATATTTTTGGGTAAATTTATGCGTAAGTATATAACACCCTTAGTACGAATCACGGAATCAGTAATACCAGATAATGAATGAATAATGTTTGAGTCAATGGGTAGTCCTGGTTTTAATTTATCTATTTTAATCAGACTAATTTCACTACCACCATCAATGAGAAATTTCGAAGGTTGAGGATTTAGCAAAGTTTCGGATGAAATTTTTATAGAATCTACTCTAGAAATTTTATTATTTAAGTTTATATGAAAGATGTGGCGAGAAGATATTAAGTTTGGGTCCGAAGCCTGCCACTGGTTTCGGCCTCTGAACGGTTTTCCGAATGTTTATTTACAGTAGTATTGTTTTTTTTATTATTATTATACTCCCTTTTTCGACATTCATTTATATGACGCCCAAGGTTCTTACAGTAACTACAAGTAATAGTTACTTTCTTAACTTCACTTTTGAAAGAAGGAAGCTGTTCCTTATTTTTCCTTAAGTAGCATTGTTCTATGTTATGTCCCGACTTTTGGCAGTAATAACATGAAATTGAATTTCTGGATTTGCTTTGTGATGAGCTAGTAGAAAAATGTGTAGGATGTGACGAACTAGTTTTCTCTTCTAGGACGGCTGCTTCAATGGCATCTGTCAATGTATTAAATCTTGATGCTTTTATAATAAGACCTACTCGATAATTAAGCCCTCTTTCGAACGCTTTCAACGCAGTCTTACGATTAAGACTTATGATTGTGTCAGCTTTATCTGAGCCTTCACTTGCAATGCAAGCATCATTCAGATGGGATAAAGTTTTTTCTAATCTGTTTGAAAACTGACGAACAGATTCGTTCGTTCGCTGTTTCATTTGGATGAGATCCACCTGTAATTGAGATAGAGATTTAAACTCTAGGAATTGCTGGAGTAGCTTTTCTTTAAGGGGCTTCCAATCTTCGAAGTCTGTGTACTTAACTACATTATATGCGCTTCCAGACAATTTCGTTTTTATTATAAGAAGAAGAATGGGTAGATCTGAAGAAGAGGTCTCTTCTGCGATTAAGTCGCAGGCATTTATGAATTTATGTAGGATCGATCTGTCCCCGTCAAACTCCGGGATGAGCTTGAACGCAAAAGACCTATCTAACTTAGGAGCCATATTCAGTAATTTATTGGGAGTAGAATGAGAGGAAGGAGAA